>JBBDGP010000821.1:7415000-7717500 GCA_037952835.1 Lithobates septentrionalis
TGGGCTCCCTCCCGGCATACCTGCTTCTAATCTATTCATTCTTATATGTGCTCCTACTATGAAGGAAATTTATAGTAAATTGTTAGACAGGGCCTATTCGGTTGTTTGCAGGCTGGCTGGTAAGTGTGCTAGGAAATTTTTTGTCTGTTTGTGACAGCAGGTACATATATGGAATATGAAATATTGGGATAACAATCTTTAACCCATTTTCTGTCTCTGCGTCCATAGGTGTGCGCAACCTATTGCACTAGGGTGTGCACCCCAAAGCTCAAACACTAATGCCTTTCTCTGCAGCCTCAGCTGCACTGGGCAGTGAATGAAGGGGAATTGCTCTGTACTGAGCGGCTTTCTGTTCATTCACAAACTGACGCATAGTAAATGTTTACTATGCTTCAGTTATGAATAAACACAATAAGTGTGTTCATTTAGAAAAAGAAGGCACCGGTATATGACATATTTTCTAGCCCCTTCCCCCGCTCTCCATCCTGAAACATCCCCTGCAGTAGTGCGGTGGAGTGGGGGGGGGGGGGGGTTTGGGATAGACGAGGAGGAGAGGAGTAAAGCCAGCAGCCCTGCGGGGCATCCAACATGGGGGAATCCCAGGCAGTAGGGGGAAATCGCACTGCATATAGCCATTAGGGTGTGCCCAGGCACACCTGGCACACCCCCTGAGCACGCCTATGCTGTGTTCATACTTTAACCCTCTTGTATGAGAAAATAAACTCACATTATTTTTATTTTTCTGCTGTTCGATTGTTTCCTTTAGTTCGGATGATTCCTTTTCCAGTAAAGAAATCTGAGTAACTTTTTCCTGAAGTTTGGAATGTAACTGTGCAATTTCAGATTCTTTAGTTTCCTGCAAGACAAAAGAAAAAAAAGTAACATTAGAACAACTACTTATACATATATGACCTGTAAAAAAGAAAAAAAATCAAACCCTTAAACACAAGGAATATCCTAATAATGCTTATTCTGAGTCACATATTTTAGAACATGTTCACTAACCTGTATCTGGCCGTCTGTCTCTGTGTCTTTACTCTGTCCTGCTTCCAGAAGAGCTTCAATGGATTTTATCCTCTCCAAAAGCTGGATGTTCTCATCAGAAACCTCTGTAAGTTTTTGGTTTAGTCTGTCCACTTCCTCTGATTTCTGCTTTCCTTCATTTTCATAAGACATCAGTTTAGTCTGAAGATCTATTTAAAAAGTCAGAAAAGAGATCCTGATTCCCACACTGTCTCTAACTAGTTTTATACATTTCACAGAGAAAGCATTCGGCTCAGCAGGAACGATTCTTCTCCAGATCAGTAAAGATACCTTCATATACTGTAAAACCTTGGTTTGAAAGTGTTTTGCAAGACAAAATTTTTTGACTTTTTTGACTTGATATACAGTACAAGCGATGTCTTGATATACAAGTGGCGTCATGTCACTATCTTTAGGAAACAGGTACAGTAAAACCTTGGATTGCAAGCATACTTTGTTCCAGAAACATTCTTGTAATCCAAAGCACTTGTATATCAAAGCGAATTTCCACATAAGAAATAATGGAAACTCAAATGATTCATTCCACAATCATTTATTCATAAGTCCTTCAGTTTATAGTCCATATAAAAAGATTATAGCAATGTGACCAGGTTGTGTAACCATAAAATGTCTATATACAAATGGAAACCTCCACAAAGGGAATTAGAAGCAAAATCCATCAGGAGCTACAGAGTATAAAAGAGAAGAGAGGCGCCTCTAAGTGTAGCAATATGGTTACATTTAATGAAGGTACAGCAATTTTGAATCAGAATCAGAAGACGTGACTGTCTATTTCCATATCGGCTGATCGTTTACTGAGGATTGGACGGATGTTCATTTGGCAACCACCGTAGACACCCCACATATGAGGCTTTGATTGATCTTTTTTCTGGTGAGTGCAATTCCTAGAGGGAACATAAGCAGCTGATAAATCATATATGAACTGTTTTACGCAAAAGACTGCGTTTGAATTTCGGTTTCAGCTGGATTTACAGACTATTAGGCTTTTATGTGAAACCTTTAGCGTTGCTGAAGTTTGAAAGACTATTTTTTAATTTATTTATTTTTATCTTAATTGTAGTTTTGATTGCTTCCTTTTTACAAATGTTTGTTTACACTATAGCAGCTGCTCTTTATTAGTATATTTCCCTAAGCGCCGGATAAGTGATCTTTTTTGAGAACTTCTGTGTTGGGCATCTAAAACTTGGTGGGATATATTAGGTAGCAAGTAAGCATGTTGTCCATGAAGTTGATGTGTTGAAAGCAGAAAAATTTGCATCACAGTTTGTTGGGTATGGGGCTGCGTAGCCGCAGACTGGTTAGGGTACCCATGCTGACCCGTGCCCACATTCAAAAGGGCCTACTATGGGCATGTGAGCACCAGAACCCAACCATGGAATAATGGAAGAAGGTGGCCTGGTCTGATGAATCGACTTTTTTTTTTTACATCATGTGGATGATCGGGTACATATGTATCTCTTACCTGGGGAAAAGATGGCACCAGGATGCAATATGGGAAGAAGGCAAGCTGGCAGAGGCAGTGTGATACTTTGGGCAATGTTCTGCTCGAAAACCTTGGGTCCTTCCATTCATGTGGATGTTACTGACACATACCACCTACCTAAACATTACTGCTGACCAAGTACACCCCATAAAAATTGTATTTCCTGATGGCAATTGCCTCTTTCAGCATAATAAGCCCTGCCAGGCTGCAACAATAGTTCAAGAATGGTTTGAGGAACACAATAACGGGTTTAATGTGTTGACTTTCTCCAGGTCTGAATCCATCGAGCATCTGTGGGAAGTGCCAGAAAAAAAGTGTGATCCAAGGAGGCTCCACCTCACAACTTACTGGTCTTAAAGGATCTGCTTGGTGCCAGATACCATAGCATACCTTCAAAAGGTCTAGCGATGCCACCATGGGTCAGGGCTGTTTTGGAAGCAAAAAGGGGGAACTACTCAATATTAGGTGGGTAAGGTTTCAGCTGATGGTGTATAATTTTGTCAGAGAGAGAAGGAACCTAAATTAGTGGACCCTCTTGCACTGGTGGTCAGACAGGAGATCAATCAGCAAATACCCCTACTAAAAGAACTTCTAGTAACCTCTGGAGGAACCCTAGTTCAGAAGCCCTGGATGCTGGATTAGAGGTGGGAGACTGTATGGCTATGACCATGCATATTCTGAGATTTTTGTAGAGGGCTATGAAAACATCAGTGAAATTAATTGAAAGAGGTTACACCAAATTCAGACCTCCTTTATTTAAATACTAATGGATTTCCAAGCACTACAAAAGTGTTGCTGGATTAGATTACACAGGAAGTGGGGAATGCATAGTAAGCAGGAAGTGAGTACAGTCACATGGTTTGCAGGAAAAGAATTGGATTCAGCTATTCCTTTAGGTTTGGAGGAAGGGATGAATAAATGCCATGTGTTTGTGTTCTCTGAGCAAGAATGAGGACTGAAATCATCAACCTTGATTGAATCATGCCTCAGCCATTGAAACACAATTCTTAAAGTTTTCCATTGCATGAGATGTAAAGAGAAAGAAAGCTTAGCCAATAAAAAAAAATGACGCCAGAGTGGGGATAGATATATTTTGTTACTGGATGGATGTGAGAGTGAATAGGGAAAGGTATGTCCAGTGCTGTGGATGGAGAAAAAGCAGGTTCTAATAATATTGTGTCATTGATGGTAATCAAGGCTCGGTACAATGCGATGTATAGAATTGTGTTTCTCAACCTTTTGTCAGTCAAGGCACCCTTTTAAATTATGCACACTTTCGAGGCACCTCATTCCAAAATCTAGAAAACTAAACAAATAGTTTTACATAATGCAGCAACATCCACACACATGGAACACTCAACGTTAGAGGTGATTTATTCTTCCAAAGCAAATACACCTTTGCACACTGGTACTGACTTGTATGCCAATGTTTCTCTCCTCCCTCAGTTTCTCTCACTTAGCTAATGTGACCCCAGTGCTTACAGAGAGGGTCAAACAAGGATGCTGGGCAGGCACCAGACGTCATCCTTATCAACCGATGATGTCATTGTAATAGCGCACAATGAAAACCTGTGGCTTTGTGTAACTAAAAGGTCAGGCTTGATCCACCCGCAGGCTTGCAAACAGTTTTTTGGGCAATTTTGAGGTATTTTGCGAAGGCACCCCTAAGAAAAACATGAAGGCACCCCAGTGTGCCAGGGTTGAAAATGGCTGGTATACAACACAATATGTATTCTTATGCTATGTACGCACAATAGGATTTTCCGACAACAAAACCATGGATTTTTTTTCCGACGGATGTTGGCTCAAACTTGTCTTGCATACACACGGTTACACAAATGTTGTCGGAAATTTTGAACGTCAAGCATGGGGTGAAGTACAACACGTACGACGAGCCGAGCAAAATGAAGTTCAATAGCCAGTGCGGTTCTTCTGCTTGATTCCGAGCATGCGTGGACTTTTGTGCGTTGGAATTGTGTACACTCGATCGGAAATTCCGACAAGTCTTGTTGTTGGAAAATTTGAGAACCTGCTCTCAAAACAATTGTTGGCGGAAATTCAGACAACAAATGTTCTATGGAGCATACACACGGTCGGACTTTCCGACAACAAGCTCACAGCCAACATTTGTTGTCGGAAAATCCTATCGTGTGTATGGCGCATTAATCACATCATCTGATTGTGAATCACAATCACTGGCTACAAAATACATCAATACAACACCCCGATTATGTAACAATACCCAAAGCACTTTTCTGAGTACGTGGATTAAACGAACATCAACCTAATCTAATCAACTCCCCAGTTATGTAAAGAACTGGCACAGCTATTAACACCCAAACACATTGTTTTTTGTTTGACTCATTTGATTCATTCCGTATAAAGATAGGTTTGAATGTACAGTAAATCGAAACAGATATTCACAGAAAACAGTGACAAGTATTTAACATCTAATATAAAGTTTGCATGTATTAAGTAACACACTTATTAATTAAAGCCTAAGTTTAGTTAAAAAAAAAAAAATAGAAGATGAAGATAAAGTGCTTACAATCAATGCGAAGGGTACTTTGTGCTGCTGACTGCGGTTTTAGTTGAAATATTCTGTTTTCCAACACCCCTCTTCCCCTGCAGCCATAATCTTTTGGTGCTGCGGGTGTTTGAGCAAGCCGCAGGACCTGACATGGGTGCCGGTTATGCCCGCCCATTCTGCTTCCCTCCTCCACTCACAGAAGCTGTACTAAGACAGAACTATGACAAACCCCTAGGTCACCATGGTGGCAAGAAGTTTTGTGCTGGTACCTGGGGTGCCGTCCGAATTCTCCTTACATGACGCCCCCCACCCCCCACTATGTATCCCGGGCTCCGCTTGCCCATCTGCAGGCCTGGGACCGACATAGCGGGTGCCGCCGGGTAGAGGGGGAGGGAGGAGAGTATATTGCCTTTAGTAAATCAACCTCCCCATAAATTAAACAGTGTGTGTTTAGTATCACTTTAACCACTTAAGGACCAAGCCTCTTTCTGAGATTTGTTGTTTACAAGTTAAAAACAGTTTTTTTTGCTAGAAAATTACTTAGAAAAAAAAATGTATAATGTTTCAGGGTTCTAACACCCTAGAGAATAAAATGGCGGTCGTTGTAATACTTTGTCACACCGTATTTGAGCAGCGGTCTTACAAGCGCACTTTTTTTGGAAAAAATACAAATTTTTGAATTAAAAAAAATAAGACAACAGTAAAGTTAGCCTAATTTTTTTTTATATTGCCACAGATAATGTTACGCCGAGTAAATTGATACCCAACATGTCACGCTTCAAAATTGCGCCCGCTCATGGAATGGCTACAAACTTTTACCCTTAAAAATCTCCATAGGTGACGTTTAAAAAATTCTACAGGTTGCAGGTTTTGAGTTACAGAGGAGGTCTAGGGCTAGAATTATTGCTCTCTCGCAGAGATACCTCACATGTGTGGTTTGAACACCGGTTTCATATGCGGGCGCTACTCACGTATGCGGTCGCTTCTGCACGCGAGCTCGTCAGGACGGGGCGCGTTTAAAAAAAAAATTTTTTTCTTATTTATTTTACCTTTTATTTTTACACTGTTTTTAAAAAAATTGTGTCACTTTTTTTCCTATTACAAAGAATGTAAACATCCCTTGTAATAGAAAAAAAGGATGACAGGACCTCTTAAATATGAGATCTGGGGTCAAAAAGACCTCAGATCTCATATTTACACTAAAATGCAATAAAAAAAAAAATCTTGTCATTGAAAAAAAAATATGATAAAAAAAATGGCCTTTTAACAACTATGGGCGGAAGTAACGTTTTGACTTCGCTTCCGCCCTGCATTGTTATGGAGACAGATGGGGGCCATCTTCCCCTCACTCGTCCCCATGCCCGGCAAGGGTGAAGATCCGATCGCCTCCGCCACTACCGACGGCTCTGGTAAGCGGCGGAGGGCACTGGAGCGTAGCGGGATGGAGTAGGAGCATCACGCATATTTGCTTATTACATTTGAAAATGCAGAGATGTGAATGTAGCCTAAAGTATGTCTGCTCACCTGACAGATTTTTCTGTTCATCTTTGCCCTTTTCTGCCTCTGCCAGAAGATTATTGTAACTGTTCTGGGATTTCCGCAGCTCCTCGCTCACTTCATCCAAACGTTTTTGTAAGGTAGTTTCACTATCTTGTTGTAAATTCTAACAAAAGGGAGTAGAAATATAAATATATAAAAACATACACACAAAAATTATACCAAAAGTCTCACTATTGTTTATGGACACAAAAGCCAAGCAATTTTAGATGCAGCAGGTCCACATTTTATAGCAACACATTCATTTACAGACAACAGAAATGAACCCCTTGGCGCGACATCACACAAATACGCGGTCCCACTGCACTAGGCTTTTTGCCGTGGGGCCGTATATTTGCGAACCTCCTCTTGTGCTGGAAGCACGCTGCCAGCACATTGACCGGGGTCTCACCGAGAGCCCTGGGCCCCATTCTAACGTTTGGGACCCGGAACGTCCGATTCTGGGTCACCTAATCGCTGTGCCAGCCTCACTGTGAAGCCCGCCCCCATGTCTTTTGTCTCTGTGAATGGGCGAGAAAGATACATAAAAAAATAAAAATAAAAAGAGTGTGTAGAAAAAAAAAAAATTAAACCTAGATCAAGGTTAAATCTAGGTCAATGCCAAGGTTAGGGTTTGGGTCAAGGTCAGATGCAAAGGTCAATGTCAGGGTCAGTATTTTTTTGGACAGGATTTATTTATTTATTTATTTTTAATAGTATCAGTGCCATTTAGTGTCAGTACCGATGTGTTTTAGGTAGGATTAAAAAAAAAAAAAGCAAAGCAAAATAAGCACTATTGTTTCTGGGCTGTTCTACTGGTAAAAACAACTAATAAACATATGTGGTATTGCTGCGATCGTCAGGAGTGGGAGAATTTGTTTTGGGTTGTTCTTTGGTGGTAGATTATTGTAGTAGCTAAAAATATACAGCTAAATTTAAAAAAATAAAAATACATTTTTTTTACTATTTTGGGCCAGTTTTTCTTTGATAATAAATATAAAAAAAAATAAAAAAAGGGAGATATCCATTTCCATATACCACAAAATGAAATTATAATTTGTCCTGAAAAAAACAAGGTATAATCCACCTGGATGTACAGCGTGGTTGTGATAGGTACGGTTTTACTTTTTTTTTAACCCCCGTGAAGTGGTTAAAAAAAAAGATTCAAACAGTTTAAGTGCATAATTAACATACTCCACTTGTATGTGCTATTACAGTTGCACAACTTATTCTATAACCACCTATTACCTATAACCACCTGTTTCTTTAATAAAATCTTGCACTTTTAGGCATGCTTATCAAATAGATTTAAATGTATAATAGTGGCCCAATGCCATTTTGATCCGGCTTTCAATTCTTCTCGGATACATAACAGCAGTTCCCAGTTACAGAAAAACAGGAGTATGATCACCGTCCTGTTTACTGAAAGTGGAACTAAACACCAGTTTAAAAAAAGATTGCTGGCAGGTGGCATTTATGAAAGAAGGTAATCTGTATGCCTTTTTTCCTGTCTGCCCGTCCACAATGTTTTTATTGTGATTGTACACTGAGCCATGCATGCGTCAGGTACCAGGATGAATGTGCGCATGCATGGGAGTTATGTCAACCTGGGCCAGTCAGTTAAGATGGCCAAATATGCGGACCCCAGAATAAGACCAGGGAAAAGTCAGCAGCAGCCGCAGAGCGACACCATGGCCATCCCAACACCTAAAGTGCTTCTAAAGGTTCAATGTTTTTTTTTTTTTACCTTAATGCATTCTATGCCAGTAGCAGAGTGTAATTGGTACAGAAGTCAAAACATATCATACACTGGCTAGTACATTTTCCTCTTCTTGTACACAGCGAGTGTGGGTTTAATGTAGCCCTACCATATTCTGTACTGTGGATGTGAAAAAAAAAAAATAGGGCTCCACTCCACTTCTCATTTGAATAAGCAAAACTTTATTGCACAAGTAGCAAACAGAGACACTCCACCTACGTCCTCCTCTAACATATTTTGAGCCATGTCTTTGTCAAGGAGCAAGAGCAGTGGGGAATGATTCTGAGTACTGAAAACACACCTCAAAAAACGTCTCTCTTTAAATGCTTAAAAGCGGTAGTAAACTGCTGCAATAATAAAATAAAAATTTTCCCCTGCAAAATAATAGCATAATGTGCTAGTATGCACCGCATACTAGCACATTATGAAATACTTACCTTAAAACGATCCATGCAATGGCACGCGGTCACTGCAGAGAGGGCTTCCATCTTCCCCCGGTTTTCTTTCTAGGTTCGCAGACTCCGGTTGTGTGATAGGCCGGAACCGCGATGACATCACTCCCACGCTCTCAGTTACAGCACAGTGCTCTGAAGGTCCGGCACAATATGTCAGACTTTCAGAGTGCATGCGCCGGTGAAATCACTGTCTGCATCTAGGGTGAATTATCTCCTAAACGGTGCACATTTAGGAGATATTCATTTTACCTACAGGTAAGCCTTATCTGTAGGTGAAAATGTCAAAGTAGACTTTACCACCACTTTAAAAAGAGACAAACATTTTATTCAAATTTTTTTATTTATTGATTATCATAAGGTAATGCTGTATGAGGTTTCATTTTGTGACACATCTATAAAGAAAAAAAAAAATTAAACAAAGTGTTGCATTAAAACATGGCACTACCCATCACACAAAATTAATGTAGGCTAGTGTGAACAAAGGAAACAAATCCCCTTTAAATCTTTCCAAAGACTGCCTTTGTGGTCCTGAAAAAATGCAATCTGAATACTGCGAAGTTCCGTTTTACAATAAAGTTCTATATACTGTATATATATATATTATTTCTTACCTGCAGCTGGGAGACCTGTTTCTCATATGCAGAGACTTTTCCATCCAGGCTCTTCCTCCGCTGTTCCTCTTGCTGCAGAACTTCTGTCTTCTCTGTGAGCTCTTTGGACAATTTGCTGCACTCCTGACGGAGCTTAGCCAGCTCGGCATTTTGCCTACAAGTACTGTTTGTTACTATTCATCCTTTATAATTTCACATATATAGTATATTACTGGGCATTCAGTGTGCAGACAACAGTGTCAGTTCAACAGTTTTAAATCACCAAAACAAATGGAAAGTCAAGACCCTGGATTGTCTGCAGACTGGAAATAATACAAACAAGCACATCCATGAATATATAGGAAATTAATAGGGAAAAGGTGAATGGTGTCTATGGTCAGATAGACCATTTGCAAAAATATGGACATTCTGTCCCCTGGGGGATATAAAGAGAAGGATGGGTTGGACGGGAATCAATTTATGCCATGCTTCTACACATATTTGAAAATATTCCAACCTAACTGCCTACTTTTTTAGAGTATTAAAATTATATTTATTGTATTAAATTAACTCTGTTCATCTAAGACTTCTAACTAACCAGCAAAATTAAAGGCTGGACAATATTTTCGCCTTATACATCAGAAATTCAAAACAGATTTTATGCTCATGGTTACAGCACAAACAGTTAAGTTGTGCCTAAAGAGAAGGTAATGAGACAAGGAGAACAAAAACTGGAAAAATCAGGTGCCATCTTTATACCTTTAAACACCTACTTCTATCTCATCTCAGAAATAAAGGAAAACCTCCAAAACACAAGGCAGAATTATAAAGGGTGCAGCCAAGGTAAAGGAAATGTACTGAGAGAAATATGCAGGCTACAGTTGCTGACCTATAATAACTGCCTGACTAGAGATGTTCCACCGCAGATTACTTGCTGCTTTGGAAAGATGAAACCCAATTCAATGTTACGGGCAATTGCTCCACTTGTCCTTTAAACTTCCTTTCTCTAGATTTTGTTAAAAGAGAAGTATGTTTTTCAGTTTTTTTTGTTTTTTTTAAGATTTATATTTACCTAAATGGATGCAGGATCGGTCGGATGCTGCATCTGTCTCCTGGTGCCTTTAACACTGAGAACCGAGGGATCGAACATCACTGATCGTTCAGTTCTCACATCTCCGTGAGCAGAGAGCTGCTGACCGTGTGAAGGGGGTGGGAGCCACCGGATCAGGCTCTCAGCGGCTTACCGAGAGGCTGAGCCAGGTGCCGGTCCAGTCATGTGGGTGGATCCCTACTCCATTGTCTCAATCTTCTCAAGCCTGAACCAGCTCTGTGATGTCAGCCAACAGCAGACGTCAACCCGCTGTCTGCTGAAAATGGGTCCCAGGATTGCACTCCTGTGATCCACAGGAGAAGTACAGCTCGTCGGGTATCTTATGCTTGTGAAACACATTGCCCACATATAACCCCAACATTAGCCAAATCATGTTCTGAAAGATATACTTGCAATACACAAAATTTTTACATCGATACAATAAAATTTATTTGGACCTGGAATTGCCAGGATTAGCACCTACTTGCTTTCAGTTTGGCTGGTTGCTTGATTTAGTGCATCTCTTAGAATAGAATTTTCCTGCTGCAGGCGAGCAAGTTGTGCTTTAGGACCATTCTCAAGCTCCTCTTGAAGACCACGAACCTGTTTGTGGACAAAACCAGAAGGTTGTAAGTACATTACACAACCTAAAAGTGTACAAAAAAATGTGTGTAGCCATATTCTTAAGGTGTCTGTTGCCCCTACGACACTTTACTCAGATGATTGGCAAAGCCTAAATATGCTGGCATGAGTCCTATCTGTAGGGTTCCGTAAAGCCTACAAAGCAGCCAACCCCTTCATACATACACACACTCAACGGCTGAATATTGCAAGCTGTAGGCATGTTGACCTTTCTTGCTATGCAGGTCTCCATATAACACCTTCATCTATATTTAGAAAAACAGACCGGTGTACGTCATTGCTGCTTTTGAACACACCCAAAATTGAAAAACAGGGTGGAGATTTTCAAGAAATGACACTGCAATCAGGTCCGGAATCTGCTCTATGGCCTAAAGCATCAGTTAACAGATAGCAGTATGCATTAACTACTAAGGCTGGGTTCACACATGTGCCGTGCGAATTCAAGCTCCGTTTTCACTAAGCGAATTGACAAGTAGTTGTTCAGCTTTTCAGGTCAGGTTTGCATCAGGATCAAGTCAGCATTTTATTCTGCTCACAACTGAATGACACGTGAGAATCAGAAGCATTCTCATAGAAGTCAATGGGCCTGAATTTGCACCTGAGCCGGACCGCACTGCTCAGGAACCTGACAGGTCTTTTTCAATTTGCAGCGAATCCGCATTCCAAATGCAGCAGACATATGTGACCCGACATAATAGAACAACATTCTTTCACATGTCATGCGGTTCAAACGCATCCAATTCGCATATGTGTGACTCAACTGGCCCTCTGACCATTGTAAATTCCAGGACAATTCATCACTTATCTACAAAACCATACTGGAGTTTTTTCGATTTCTATTTTTTTTACCTTGACCGTTACAATTCAAAATGTATCTCATTTTTCTGTAATTAAGGTTTTAGATCATTTTGTTAGTCTACGTCATCATGGAACTTTATACGGCAATGCAGATTGACAATGCACTAAAGTTCTGTGCTCCGACATTTATTACTATGATGGATCAAAAAAAAAAAAACTATCACAAGGGTGCCCAATTTTCTACATAAATGTACATTGTAATGGGCAAAAAGTATGTTCTGTAAGGAATTGTTAACATTGCAATCCCTGGTGTTCAGGGTGTGGTGTGGATCTACATGTGCTTTTACATGCATTTGAAAAGCATCTGTGGCACATTTTTTGGCATTATTGATTCAATTTTTTTACAGTGCATTTAGGTGTGTCCATCTGTGTTCCATTTCAGAAAAAAAATGCAGCATGCTATACTTTTTTTTTAGGCTGGGTTCACACCTCCGATGGATGCAGCTTGCAGCAGGGGTCCAGTGCATCCCTGTTCTCGGTTTCAGGGATGAATCTGGGCCGAAATTTTGCCGGATTCGGCCCTGAAATGGAGCCAAAGACACACAGCGTCCCTGTATAAGCCCCCCGCAGCCACAACGAAGATATATGAACCGGCTCCATAGAGAGCCGGTCACAATCTCCTGTCATGCGAATTGAATGCGGAGAAATCCACATCCAATTCGCATAGGTGTGAACCCAGCCTTAAACACACGAGTGAGCCGGAATGGTTTAAACTAGCCTCTTTCAAATACATTCACTTTTCCTGCATATGGTGTAAATGAGCTCTAAAGCGGTCCAAATTAGCAGACGAAACTAAGAGCTCAATTAAGGCGTTTTAAAGGACAATTTTACAAATCACATCTTTTCTACTTTAAAAATACAAAAGATGTAATATTTATCCTCTCTGTGCAATGATACTGCACAGAGCAGTCCACTACCTCCTCTTTGGCAGTCCCCTGCTGCCAGTGTCCACTTCTCCCTCCTTAAGTGTCCCCTCAGCAAGCCAAATGCTAGGGGGGCACCCATGCATTCCCTAGCTGGGTTGTGTGCATCCAATAACGCACCCAGCGCCAGCAAGCCACACCCCCGCTCCCTCCTCACAGGAGTCTGACGGCCTATGGCTCCTGCTGCTCTCAATGTCTCTTGTGAGACCAGAAAGTGAAAGAAATGGTGCTGCAGCCAGGATAGCGCTGGAACGGTGAGAGGAGTCAGATAAGTGTTTGGGGATGGGGGTGGGGGGGTGGGATGTAGAATAGGTAGTGGGGTGTTTTTTACCTTAATGTAGAGAATGTAGTATGGTAAAAAAAAAAAAATTGAGTTTAGAGCTATTAATCCTGTACACATTTCAAAGAGAATATTTCTAACAATGTATTAAAATTCCCCTAAAAACGTGATTGAGTATATAAATTGGGCAAAGCTGAAAAATACTCTGAAATACTCTATGAATTGGTGTCACTATCTCTACATTTATCAGGATCACACATAAGGTTCCATATACATTATTTATTAAAATGCAGCTAATCAAACTAAAGATGTGGCTAGTGATTTAATGAAGTCTAGCGATTTAATGAAAGTTTGTGCTGAACCGGCCAAGATTCGAGCCATTAAATGGGCAAGCTGAATGTACAAAGTTGATCGATCAATCAATTTGGGTACAGCCAGCCTGCTGGATTTGCTATAGCCGCTAGCAACAATCACTGTCACTGCCAGCAGAAGACAATTGCTCAGCAGGAGGGATTGCTCTGTCAACGCTGTCTGCGTTGGAGGAATCATGCGATTTTCTTTCCTGCAACCATTGATTGCAGGAAAGAAATTTGCACTGTCTTGCCTAAAGCATGAAGTACAGAACTCATAAGAACTTAATAAATAAATAAATAAAAAAACTCAAATATCTATTGAGCTCTCGCTAGCACTCCATCTTTTTAAATGCTTTCCTGTAACTTTCCTGTACTCCAGATTGTGCCCCACCTCTAGTTATCAGCCCCGTCTTTTGTATCCTGTAATCTTTGCATTTCTACATTTACCTTTCCTTGTAGCTGCTGGATTTCATCGACATGGTCCTTATAACTGGCCTGCATTCTGGCTTGCAATGCATTAATCTCCTGGTCTCGAGACAAGATCTGCTCCTTTAGCTTGGATTCAGCGCTGTTTGCTTTCGTCTTCTCAGCTGCCAATTCCTGCAAAGTAGCATAGAGTATAAACATTAAAAAGAAATATTCCAGAGAGATCCAACTTTGTGCACACAAAGAGGATTACATCATCCTTATCAGACGCAATAAAGAGACCACACTGCTAAGAAAAACACAAGGAAGCTAATGACTACATTATTCCTAATGTACTCATCATTGGTAAGAGATGGCGGCATAAATTAGGTTTGGCACTTCCTCTCTTCTCCACAAAATTTCACATTCATGAAAGCTCCAGTAACGGAGGTGATGTGTTCTGTGTGAGAGTCCTGGGATCAGTAATAAGCAGAGCAGGCTGGTGTATAGGTTCAAAGACCGATTAGGAGCGGATAATGAAGGAGGTGGTGCAAGAGACCTCTCTAAAGTGACACTAAACTCCGATTTGAAAAACAATTCTATTCAAGTAAGTATCCTTAACTCAAAAATGTACCTCCTTCCACTCTCAGCCTCCTCCAGATCTCCAAATTTCATTACTTTTGGGCTGCTGTGACCCGGACTTTCTATTAGATGTGGTTCTGTTTATTTTGCATGGTCTCACTGTATTAAAGAATACAGCCCCCCTGGTTTGCTCTCCCCTGAGATGGACTTGTGATTACGGCCTATGGGATTTGCACTGTGTCTAGGGGAGAGCACATGATCGCAACCAATGTGTGCTTACAAATGGCGAAAAAGGAAAGGTTCGGGAGCTCTTGGGGGACATTCGGAGGCAAAAAACACAGTAAGAAACAATAAAAAAAAAAAAAAATAGATTACAGGGCAAATTTCCCTTTGGGATTAATAAAGTATTCTGTAATGGATTTGCGTGGATTATTTTTATAGAATAAGGCCCCTTTCACAAGTGCTGGATCTGGTTTTTCTCAGCAAGGGATCCATTTGCTGATCCCCTAAAGAGCTGGGCGGAGCAGCCGCATGACTAGTGTCTACTCTGCTTATACAGTTGCAGACTCTGGGTGTGCTAGACATGCCCAAAAAAAATGTCATCATTGTACACAGGGCATGTCAAGCACGTCCAGTCCTTCTGCCCTGCTGCCGGGATCCCCCATCCCAGTACACGGCAATTCAGCTCTGATTAACCATAGCTGCATTGCTGAGTACACAGAGAAGGTCCGGAAAGCAGGAGCTGTAAAAAAAAAAGCAGTCTGGCAAGGTTTATTAACACCCTCGCTCAGCTGCTAATACAAAAAGATACAAAGAAACATTGTTTCATTATGTATCTTTCGGTTTTTTCATCTACAGATCAAAGCAGGGTTTCTCAACCAGGGTTCCTCTAGAGGTTGCTAGGGGTTCCTTAAGCAATGAGCAATTTCTGCCCCTCAGATAAGTTCCCACTGACACCATTGGCCTTTTTCACAATGACCACAAGTGTTAGGAGCACTCTTCCTACTGACCATCACACTAATGTATCATGTTTTGTAGATATAGTAATTTTTAGCAGGGGTTCCCTGAGACTGTAAAGTTATTTCAAGGGTTCCTCTGTGTTGAAAGGGTTGAGAAAGGTTGGATCAAAGGGATGAACTTCGATCTGCAGATGAAGTCAGTTAAAGAAACCCGACAATAAAATGTTCCACTGTTGAACCCCTCTAATCTAACCTCTCTACTCTGATCAGCCATATTTAACTCCTTATTCTCCTTCTCTATTGCCGGCAGGGAAATGTGGACAGAGCAAAGTGAGCAGAGGAATGACCTCATCAGAGTCCAGCTGCTCCTTCACTGTCCTGTCAGCAGGATGTGGATGTATTCTTGATCAGACTGTCCTGCTGCTTTCATGAAGGCTAAGGAACTGACTATGCTATCTGGTAAAGGTGCATGGATAACGAAACTTTGTGTTTGTGTGTGGCTTTAGGAGGTTTACAAACACTTTGGATGGGAAAAAAAAAATCCCATTATATGCATCTTAAATGTGTATTTAGCTGCCACTCTACAGGCCAACTATATTAAAATGTGAAATACATCAGCTTCCTTCAAGGCATAGTAAAATTTAGCTATATATGTCTATGAATATACAGTATGTAAAACTTCTTTATAATATAGTGTCTGGTTTGGGGTCATTTGTTTTAGTATGCCACTAGATGTCCCTATTCCCAGCAATATTCATGATACAGATGTTTTCACAAGCTGCCAAGCAAAGGTCATTTGAGAACACATATTGTATCCAACCCAAAGATTCCACGTAACTATTTTTGCACATTGATTGAAGGACAAACATGTTGTCTACTACATCATACAAAATATATGAAAATAAGTTTATATTCTCTTCTATAGGACACAATTATAGCATAGTGACAATGGCATTGTTTTGTTATACTAATTGTTACATTAGGATAAAGCCTAAAAGAAACTGTGATTTAAAAAAAAAAATACACAGTTATCTTGCTACAGCAGCTGTATATTACAGTGTGGAATGTTACTGTAGAATGGAAAATTAAATCTGTTCTCTACATGAATATGACGTATACAGAGCCAGCCTGCAGATTGCTTTATGCTTGATCGCTCGCAGTCAACTTCTTAAAATGCAAAACTGTGATATGGGAGAGATGATGTGAAATGGTCATAAGCTTCCCAGAGGGCAACGTAAGCCTGGCTATAGAGGAGAATTTTTTTTTCCGTTCAACCAGCAGGTTGAATTAAAAAAAAACAAAAAAAACAATCCAATTCCAATTCCAAAGTGGATGGGGGAATCCTCCCCGCTGTGTCTTTGTATTCTGCGACGGGAGACTTCCCCGCTGTCAGAATACATTGATCATTGCTGCAGGCTACACCCTGCAGGGCTGATCGAGTGGAAATTTTCCAACAGGGTGGTTGTACAGAAGTCGATCGGTAGATTGAACTTCTGTTTTAACCACAGTGCCCATGCTTAGGTCGAAATTCTGCTGGGCCCTGCTGAACCGGCAGCTTGGTCCAAACAAACTATTCGTGAACACAAACCTGGCTTTAATAAGTACTGCTGGCTCCTAGAACTTAAGCTACAGTAGTTGGCTCTACAGCAACTCCACTGTATTAAACGCCTCATATCCATTTATTCATCAGTCCAACAAAGACCAGTCTGCCCTAGATGCAAACACCCTGTGGGTGAGAGTGGGAAGATCAGAGCCTAGAATGGAGCATTTATCCCTAGTTCACTCCTGTTTAAAATAGTTGGGTTTAACCGTTGTTTGATAATCTTTGTAGGTGCATGGAATAAGGATGTCACAACAAACAGGATCAATTACCTGGAGCAAGACTATGGATATCAGATCTTCCTGTGACATGCTGGTCAGAAACCACCAACCTCCTACTGATGAACTCCAGCAAGCTGAAAAGGCGCTTTCCACATGTCTTCTGGGTCATCACAAGTTGGGTGACACTAAAAACTCCATACAAATGTGGAAACCTTGCTGCTAGATAACTATTAGTCACCAACTGGTAATTCAGTCCCCCAGCATTCACTCATCACCAAAACATTCATTTGTGGGCATTTTAAACTTTTGATTGTACCTCGTAACATTTTCACCTTTAAAGCCCTACACTCAACAACAGCTGTAAAATCCAGGAGCGGTAACGTCACCCATAGGCTCCTATGGCCCATCCATTGTCTGTGGTCCCTCCTCTCCCCTTCAGCTGCCCCTGGCTGACACAGGGAAGCTGGATCACATAGTTGGACCAGAGTGAGCTGAAAATAGGTGAAGTATATACATCTTGTTTTACAAAGGTTAGTTAGGAAGGAAAGGGAGTATTTTTTAAGGCTAGTTGGCCTTAACTGGAATTCTACTTTAAATGTTTTATTAGCATGTTGATAAGGGGAGAAAAGAGGAGCCAGGGAAGGCAAAATATATGTGGATTAAAGTTCAGCTTTAAAGCCTACATTCTGGCATACAGGACGTTCCCATATGGCCATTTTAGGATGTTTGCTTTTCTTTTTGTGTTTTACGCAATTACACTGATTGCCTTGTACACAAACAATTTTAACCACTTGCTGACTGTGCTATAGCCAAATGACGACTACAACACGGTCGTCTGGTTCTGGGATGCTGTCATAAGATGGCTTTGCGTGATCACGTCCGCAGCTGGACACTGACACTGCTGATCACAGATTGCCAATCATCGCCTCTTTACCATGCACACAGCTGATCATGGAGGTAAACTGATGCCAGTTATCTGCACTCCTTTCCTCATGCTGACAGCATGACGAGAAGAGAAGAGAGCTGATAACCGGCTTCTCTAAAAGGGACATCTACACTGATAATCAGGGCACTCATTATCATTGTCCAGATCAGCCTTTCTCAACCAGTGTGCCGCGGCACACTGGTGTGCCGTCAGAGGTTCTCAGGTGTGCCGCGGGATCAGGGGAGAGAAGGGCTGTCAGATGAGCCCGATCTCCCGCCGAACTGTACATCGGCACTGTGAGAAGCTCTGTCAACCTCAGCAAAGTGAAAGTAAAGTGCAGGGGAGTGTGCTGTGCTCTCTGCTTCCCCCTACAGTGCAGTACCTGGCTGAATGAGGAAACTGGAAAGGTACTGTGCTAGAAGCTAGATTAGTTTTAAAAGGGCTTTATACATGTGTCTGTGCATGTGAGTGTCTGACTGTCTGTCTGTGTGTGTGCATGCATGTACATGTGTCTGTATGTGTGTTTGTACATGTGTATGTATGTGTGTGTGCGCATGTGTCTGTATGTGTGTGTGTGTGTATGTGTGCATGTGTCTGTATGTGCGTGTGTGTGTGCATGTGTCTGTATGTGTGTGTGTGTGTGTGCATGTGTCTGGTATGTGTGTGCATGTGTCTGTATGTGCGTGAGCATGTGAGTGTCTGTCTGTATGTGTGTGTGTACGTCTGTATGTGTGTTTGTTCATGTGTGTGTGTGTGCGTGCATGTGAGTGTCTGTCTGTATGTGTGTCTGTATGTGTGTTTGTACGTGTGTGTGTGTCTGTATGTGTGTGTGTGTCTGTCTGTATGTGTGTGTGTGTCTGTATGTGTGTTTGTACATGTGTGTGTGTGTGTGTGCGCATGTGTGTGTCTGTATGTGTGTGTGTCTGTATGTGTGTTTGTATGTGTGTGTGTGTGTGTGCGCGTGTGTCTGTATGTGTGTGCATGTGTCTGTATGTGTGTGTCTGTATGTGTGTGCATGTGTCCGCATGTGCGTATGTACAAGTGTCTGTATGTATGTGTCTGTATGCGTGTGTGCACGTGTATGTGTCTGTATATGTGTGTGTGTGTGTATGTTACTTTTAATCCTGACACGCCCACCCCCCCATTCCTGTACCATCAGAACTGCTTTTGTAAGTCTTGTGTGTGATAGCAGCAAGGACTGCTTCTCCTCTGAAAAGCAACCTATGCACAGATCACTTTTCAGAGGCATTTGACAGGCGGTAAAGAGGCATTATGTTGCCTCCTCACCACCTGTTTTAATTCAGCATCACTACACCGCAACCGTGCAATGTACACAGTTGCAGGGTAGTTGCAGTTAAGCCCCATTCACCCTGGGTATACCTCCAGCTGCAGTCACAACATGTGTACACCCCCAGCTGTTGTCTCTGCAGCTAAAGGGGAAGAATTTGGGGGTGGAAAAAACAGCTTAACCATGTGCTTTTACCACCCCTCCAACCCGACATGTGAACAAGCTCTTGGTTCACATCTGTGTTGCTGCGTGCAGTGCAGCCCATTCATTTCAATGGGCTTCCCTAACCACAAAAATTCAGGGAAGGAAATCCCCGACCTTTTTTTTTTTTTAAATTGCACTGCACCAAAAGCACCCCACATTTTCCAATGTGTAAGGCACCATTAAGAATTAATGG
This sequence comes from Lithobates septentrionalis, assembly GCA_037952835.1. Taxonomy (NCBI): domain Eukaryota; kingdom Metazoa; phylum Chordata; class Amphibia; order Anura; family Ranidae; genus Lithobates; species Lithobates septentrionalis. Next base: position 7,434,921 of record JBBDGP010000821.1, read on the forward strand.
CACCCCTAAAGAGCAGAGCATTTGTCTGTGTGTCAGGAACGAGTGCGATTTTGCGCATGTTCCGCGACACACAGTAACGTGAACTAAGCCTTGGACTGGGGTGCCTCAAGACTGAAAATACTTTTTAAGGGTGCCCCGACTGGAAAAAGGTTGAGAAACACTGGTCCAGATTATCAGTGCAGTCCCACCAGTGTCACCAATCAGTGCCTCCTCATCAATCTCACCGATCAGTGCCGCCTACCAGGGCCCATCCGTGCCACCTATCAGTGCAGCCTTATCAGTGCCTCCTCATCAGTGCCCACCAGTGCCAGCCTATCAGTGCCATCAATGACCATCAGTGCTGCCTATCAGTTCAGCCTATCAGTGCCACCTATCAATGACCATCAGTGCCGCCTATCAGTGCCCATCAGTGCAGCATCATCATCGCACATCAGTGTAGGAGAAAAATTACTTATTTGCTAAATTTTATAACAAACTATTAAAAATGTTTTTTGGGGGGTTTTTTTTCAAAATTTTGGGGCTTTTTTCGTTTATTTAGCAAAAAATAAAAAACCCAGGGTAATTAAATACCTCCAAAAGAAGGCTCTATTTGTGTGGGAAAAAAAATGATAAAAATTTTGTTTAGGTAAAGTGTTGTCATTCAAAGTGTGACAGCACTGAAAGCTAAAAATTGGCCTGGGCAGGAATGGGGTAAAAGCGCCCAGTAGGCAAGTGGTTGAACCAAAGATTCCCCCACATGTCAACTTGAATATTGCTTTCTTTTGATGATTAACTGCTGATATTTTTCTGTGTAGATCTGTAAATGTATCCTGGGTTTAATGCAGCAAAAAAAATAAAAAAATCAGTCAAGGTTTAGATGATCTTTGTGACTGTACAGGACAGAAGGCGTTTCCAGGCCACCAGCTGAACCCACCTTATTCATCTCCCGCAGTCTATTTTTAGCAGCCGCGGCATCTTCTTGTTCTGCTGACAGTAATTTTTCCTTCTCTTCCAACTGCTTTTTCAGAGCTGCAACTGGATCTCCTTTCTGAGTGGCCTGAAAAAGTGATCACAAAAAAAAAAATACTGTTCATCTGTTTTATTTTATTCACACAATATGTCATGTCAAACTGGGGAATCCTTGAAAGTAAAGCTTGCCATACATAGATTGAGTGAATGGTAACAGATTCCTCAATCCAATCTATACAGCACGGATGGATGAGAATCCCACCCCAGGGCTGTTGTACGCCATGGCTATTGTATTTTGACAGCCAGCCCCACCAGCTGTCAAAATGCCCAAAGAGTGCCTGCCCAACTGGATACATGTGCTGTCTGGCTGATAATTAACCACCCAGCTTCTTTGATTTTTCAATCAAGGGATGTTGGGTGGGAGGCGGCTGATAGGGCCAACCATGGAGTGAATTTTGGCTGGCCAGCTCAATGTCAGGCCATACCCACCTAGGCGTTATCTAGGCATAACCTCAGATGAGGTTCATGTTGTTGAAAATCTACTAAAGGATATAAAACCCTTTGACTAAAGCTGGCCATCAATGGATTGAAATTCGGTCAGTTTAGCAGGGACCGGACAAATTTTAAAGCATCCATTTGAAGGAAGTTGATTGTTAGACTGCAAAACTTCAATCATTGGCTGCAGAGGTGATCTGTATATTGTGACAGCAGAGAAATCCCTGCTGTCAAAATACAACAAAACAGTGGGAAGGACTCCTCTATCCAACTTGCTTATGTGGATTGGGGAATATGTTCATTTTTTCTCAATCACCTTACCCATTTACCTATTGTTTAGATTTCTAAAGCTGGCCAACCACAGCTCAAATTTCAGCCAATTCCTGCATTCAGTCAACTGCAGTCACTGTTCAGGGATTCTGACAGCCGCGAGTGCCAGCTGTAGGAATACAACAGACGGCAGCAGATTTGTCCATCCATGCTGCTTACTGTGGATGGGGAAGTCTATGGATTTCTTCATTCAGCCTGCTGGGCCAAACAAAGGACTTTATGCGTATGGCCAACTTGAGACCCTACGATTTGGAAAGTAAAGGGGGTGTGGAAGGTCCCATTAATTAGATAAGCTGGCCATATATTGTACAATCAATTGTAGAATAACTAAACAACCCATTTAATTTGAATCCAATCAGGCAGGTTCCCCGTGTACTACACATGTTTTTCAGAGATCCAAATGAGATTGCACAATCAGAACGTACCATGAATTGTCACCTGTAGGACCATCCCTGAGTGGATGGCAAGCTTGAAACCATCTAAATTGAAGAGGTTAAATAATTTCTTAGTGCAAAGAAAACTTATCCGAAATTAGACAATAAGCACATGAGCTGCCAGCTTCTTTATTCAGTTAAAATTCTACAAACAATACAATATGCCACACTTCACATGTTTTACTGATAAAAATGAATAATCATCAATAACTTAGAACCTCCCGATGGCTCAAGAGCAAAGGTGAGCCATTAGCAGTACTTTATATCTTGAAGCAACTGCAGTACTAAAAAACATTAGCCAATTTAAGGCTGGGTTCACACCATTGCGAATTGCATGTGGCTTCCCCGCATCCAATTTGCAATAGCAGGAGATTATGACCGGCTCTCTATGGAGCTGGTTCACATATCTCTGCTGTGGCTCCGATGTGAAATTGCACAGGAGCCCTGTGCGTCTTTTGGTCCGTTTCGGGTCCGAATTCAGCCAAAAATTCGGGCTGAAATCGGACCTAAATCGGTGAACCAGGACGCACCGGACCCCTGCTGGGAGCCGCATGCGGCAATGGTGTGAACCCACCCTAAAGCCTAACTTCAGCCATCTTTATTTCGTTTAGCTTTAGAAAAATTAGGGAAGCTGAACTCCAGCCTTTCCTTGGTTCTTGCACAGTTGTACAGGCTTCTCTCCTGTACTAAAAATCCTTCATCTGATTTCATTGCACGGTATGAGATTCTCACAGCACACATCAATTCAGATAAAGCTCCCCATCCCCATCTGAACTGTCCCTGGCCCGCTACTTTCCTTAATTGGATTTCAGTTCTTTCAATCAAGAAGGGTCAGCATAACATATCAGCATTACCTAGTGTGGTGTGAATACAACCTGCCCTTGAACACCCACTCCTCCAGACTGACACCTGCCAATGAAGCCTTTTTAGTATTTGTATAACTCCTCCAATCATCCAGTCCACTGCTTGCATCAGGTACTGAAGCAGGGTGCTGTGATGTCTGCGGGGAGCTTAATGGCCCCTCCCACCCACCACAATCTGTTTGTAGTACATACAGAAGCACAGAGACCCTGTGATGACATCACTGGATCTAAAAAACTGTGTAATGAAAAGCTGAGAGGTTTTATTTAAAGTGGTTGAAAACATCAGACATGAAATGTGAACAAAGCATATCCCACTATAGTGTGTACTTGTCTCAATTAAGAGTACTAAGTGTCATTTCTGTCTGCTGATTTGTTCCTCTGCTATCAGCATGAATCACTTCTGACAAGCTTTCCTGACACCAAGAGAAAAATGGTGATGGGGAGGGACCTCCAGCTGATTGACAGCCTCAGCTCTGTTTCTGTGTGGAGGGGTGTGTCCCTTCCCTCCAATCAGCTCTCAGAGTTTTCCTCACTGAGCTCTGCAGAGTGTAATGTCAACTCACCGCCACTTTTCTGAACTCTATAAATAAAGCACGTTGAACGGGTGCAGAGAAGAGGAGAAGACTGCAAGTAGACAGATACAATTTATGTAGGAGGATTTGTTTCATCTCTGAGTATCACCTGAGCATAGTCCCTTCACTGGGTATATTTAAGGGTTTAATAAATAATAAATACCGCGCTGTGAAAATTGAAAAATTAAGAAAAAGAAAAGAAAACCTACACCCAAAAAGCTGCTGCTATAAGTGAGATACACACCTAATCAGACAAATAACAATAAGTAGCAGCGCTGAATAACCTAAAGATGTACACCAAGGATAGCATACAAAGTGCAAATATTAATGTCATATACAGGTACATGTATGTGAAAACAGCCCATATACTAAATTATATAAAATAAAAAAACAGCTCTGAATGGGCATCAATGAAGTTCATCCAGATGCAAGTGAAAAAGTCAAACGATCAATAGTAATATCTCCAAAGTGATGTTGCTGGGTAAACAAATGAATCCTCCACCGCACCACTGTGATAACACCAGTAAAATTATTTGCTTACCACAAGGCAAGCTCAGGTAAGCTTGTGACCTTGACCCGGTCGGGGCCTTTAAACAGAAGGGATGATTGGAAGGCGATGGTCCACCAAACCGCATGGAGATCGGTCCCAGAAAAAACTTTTCACATACACCTCCAAGGTACCGGAATAAATATCACTCAGGGGTTCCCCAGGAAAAAAGAGGGAATGGACATAGCGTAATCCAGATAACTAATTTATTCTTTAAAAGATAGAAACTGCACTTACATTGTATCAGGAAAATACAAGCATAAAAGTAGCAAGAGCCGGCCGGCTACAGCGTTCACCCGTCCACACACGGACCACGCGAGACGTCAGCACGTCAGCTCCTCCCGACGCGCGTTTCGTCACACAATGACGTCGTCTGGTGCCCCAGAGGAGGAGCTGACGTGCTGACGTCTCGCGTGGTCCGTGTGTGGACGGGTGAACGCTGTAGCCGGCCGGCTCTTGCTACTTTTATGCTTGTATTTTCCTGATACAATGTAAGTGCAGTTTCTATCTTTTAAAGAATAAATTAGTTATCTGGATTACGCTATGTCCATTCCCTCTTTTTTCCTGGGGAACCCCTGAGTGATATTTATTCCGGTACCTTGGAGGTGTATGTGAAAAGTTTTTTCTGGGACCGATCTCCATGCGGTTTGGTGGACCATCGCCTTCCAATCATCCCTTCTGTTTAAAGGCCCCGACCGGGTCAAGGTCACAAGCTTACCTGAGCTTGCCTTGTGGTAAGCATATAATTTTACCGGTGTTATCACAGTGGTGCGGTGGAGGATTCATTTGTTTACCCAGCAACATCACTTTGGAGATATTACTATTGATCGTTTGACTTTTTCACTTGCATCTGGATGAACTTCATTGATGCCCATTTAGAGCTGTTTTTTTATTTTATATAATTTAGTATATGGGCTATTTTCACATACATGTACCTGTATATGACATTAATATTTGCACTTTGTATGCTATCCTTGGTGTACATATTTAAGGGTTTACAACCACTTAAAAAAAAAAAAAGGCCATTGCTCAGCTGGTTACGGAGTTCTGATCAGACAAGACCCTTGTTTTTTTTTTTGTTAATTAGATGGCTACAAGCAAAAATTATCAGACACGCACCATTAAGTAAACTTTGTGTAATTTTATGCTTGGTTATGCTCAGTCACCAATAAATCCACAGTGTTCATTTTCATGCTATTGTGTACAACACGATAGAGAAAGGGAGGTCATGCAGCAATTTAACATAAAAGATTTACATTAAATTCAAATTTAATTAACTTAAAAGAAGGTAAGAAGTCTTACGGTATGCCAGGTATCCTGCTTGATGCCATTTTTCTCAATCAGGATCTCAATAAGCTTCTGTGATTCTCCCTCACTGAAGACCATACTGCTGATGGTGGACACTATTGTCTTGTATGGAAGATACAGGGCACCATCCAGGTCATTGGACACTGCATAAAAATGTATTAATAATTATTATAATATCTTTAAAAATAATTTAAAAATCGAAATTAACTTCCATAATTAAAAAAGCCCACTACCCAAACTGGTATGTTACTGGACAGATGTAACTTAAATGGTTTCCATGGTACTGCAAATACTCATTGGGGTTGATTTACTAAAACTGGAGAGTGCGAAATCTGGTGCAGCTGTGCATGGTAGCCAATCAACTTTCAGGTTTTTAAAGAGAATATTCCCGCGCTATCAGATATAGGATCGGCTAGGGGTGGAAAAGCTGCTAACACCGGTTCTGGTATATACCTGACCTAGTTGATAAATATATGTAAATGGGTGGTGCTGCGCTAATCCTAAATAAATTGATGTGACTTAAATAATAAATATCAGACACAGAATGAACTCCAAATGGTGCATGGTGCTAACCAAAAAACATAAATGTCAAACGGAACCTTCCATAAACATTAATATGAAATAATATCACCGTGATGAATAACTGACAAAATCAGTAACAGACCAATACTGGATGCAGTGCAGGTAAGTAGTGATTTGAGCTATGTGCACACACAGCCCATAAAAAGTGACATTGTGCAATGTGCAATAAAATGCAATTTTAGTGACAGTATGCTAAACTCCACATGGTGCAACAAAGTGTAAAAAACCAAAAATCAAATAAAATATAAATTACAAATAGGGGATGATTATTGCAAGTATAGTCCTTTTAAGAAGAAGAAAAATTATATATAAATGTGACAGCAACGTCCAAGCATGCAGACGTTGCAATTAGAGTGCTCAAAGGTGAATCACATCTGGTGCATCTTCGTGTGCAAACACACAGGTGGGTATTAGCCCCTTACCTTAGGGTAATAGGGCAAAAGTAAATAGCCAGACAAAGCCTTTGTGGTATCCACCTGGGGGTTCCAGCGCTTCCCTCACCGTCCTGGATCCTGGGGTTTGGTTCCCTCAGATACAGTGCAGGGGGGTATGTAAAATAGTAAGGCAAGAAAGGACCCAATAGTGTAACACCGTTTGGTATAAAATCGCTTGTTTATTAGAAGAAAATTAGGTACTCACATTAAAAATAGTGAACAGCAATTTTGATCCGACGAGCGGCGAGCTCGTGTGTCTCTAACAGTATCTGCAGCCTGTCCCGTCCCTACGCGTGACGTCACACCACACGTGACTTCACACGTGATGAAGTCACGTGTGGTGTGACGTCACGCGTAGGGACGGGACAGGCTGCAGATACTGTTAGAGACACACGAGCTCGCCGCTCGTCGGATCAAAATTGCTGTTCACTATTTTTAATGTGAGTACCTAATTTTCTTCTAATAAACAAGCGATTTTATACCAAACGGTGTTACACTATTGGGTCCTTTCTTGCCTTACTATTTTACATACCCCCCTGCACTGTATCTGAGGGAACCAAACCCCAGGATCCAGGACGGTGAGGGAAGCGCTGGAACCCCCAGGTGGATACCACAAAGGCTTTGTCTGGCTATTTGCTTTTGCCCTATTACCCTAAGGTAAGGGGCTAATACCCACCTGTGTGTTTGCACACGAAGATGCACCAGATGTGATTCACCTTTGAGCACTCTAATTGCAACGTCTGCATGCTTGGACGTTGCTGTCACATTTATATATAATTTTTCTTCTTCTTAAAAGGACTATACTTGCAATAATCATCTCCTATTTGTAATTTATATTTTATTTGATTTTTGGTTTTTTACACTTTGTTGCACCATGTGGAGTTTAGCATACTGTCACTAAAATTGCATTTTATTGCACATTGCACAATGTCACTTTTTATGGGCTGTGTGTGCACATAGCTCAAATCACTACTTACCTGCACTGCATCCAGTATTGGTCTGTTACTGATTTTGTCAGTTATTCATCACGGTGATATTATTTCATATTAATGTTTATGGAAGGTTCCGTTCAACTTTCAGGTTGTTTTGTTAAAGCTTAACTGAAGAAGCTGAAGTTAAAATCGGATTGGCTACCATGCACAGCTGCACCAGATTTTGCATTCTCCAGTTTTAGTAAATCAACCCTACTGCCCTTGATCACAGCATTTGTATATTAGGAAATTTAGACACTAGGAGGTGTTGGTTTCGGACATCAGATTTCTCTTTATTACAAGAAAACGAATTGCACAGCACTGGCTATCCCCACATTTACTGAATGAAAGAACTAGGATAACCACCAACATGGAGGAAGAGACTAGTGTACCAACATAGGGGCTGCGCCCAAAAATTCTTTAAACTATAGGATGAATGGCTAGTAGAACTGGTTTTGGCCCCATCATCCCTAACATTACAACACCTGTTCCCATGACCCTACCACGACCATATTAGAATTGCTACAGCATTTATTGGACTGTTTTAGAATACAGTTCTGTGAGATCATTGAATACTTGCTGTATGTATTGTGTTAGGCATTGTTAACAATTTTTAGTTCAATCTTATTTTATTGGAAAAAAAAAAGTATGGATTACAGGAGCATAACATTAAACAGTAGATGAACAGAAATAAGTAATGTCACATGGAAAGCATCTTAAGACCTTAAGGTGCAGAGAATTCGTCAACTTCAACAGATATATTTAAACATATAGGCCCAAGTGGGTAGGAACACCTTGCATAACACCCTAAAGCCTCGTACACACGATCAGATTTTCCGACGGGAAATGTGTGATGACAGGCTGTTGGTGGAAAATCCGACCGTTTGTACGCTCCATCGGACAATTGATGTCGGATTTTCCACGGACAAAATGTTGGATAGCAGGTTTTAAAATTTTCCACGGACTGGAGACGAACTGGATGCTCCGTCATACATCAAGAAATGGGAAAATGAATTGGGATCACGATGCAATAAACCAGGGCTTGACAAATTTGCTTGGAATCTAGGAACCAGCTAAAAAAGTTAGGAGCCAGGTTTTTTTTTTTTTTTTTTTAAACGACCGACAGCTTTATTTTCAATATAAAAATTAACCAATCTTAAAATTACACAGAGACGACTAGAACAGGGTTCGACAAACCCCGGGCGCCAGGTCGCATTTGCGACTAGAATTAGCGACCTGGCGCCTGGGGCGGCACAGCTGGGGTATCCTGTGTCCGTTCGACACCCCCCCCTCCCGGCGCGATCGCGATGGGCCGCGCCGGTAATTGAGGCCGCGGCTTTGCGGCCTACTGCAGTCCTATGGTTCCTTCTGCAATCAGGCGCCCTCTGGTGGTGGCCGTTGGTATGACAAGACATCCATTAATGCCAATGGAGCTTTCCCTACCTGTTTTCACTGCCCGCTCATCTCCTTCCCTTTACTTAGAACCCCCAAACATTATATATATTTTTTATTCTAACACCCTAGAGAATAAAATGGCGGTCATTGCAATACTTTCTGTCACACCGTATTTGCGCAGCGGACTTACAAGCGCACTTTTTTGGGAAAAAATACTTTTTTTTTTAATTAAAAAATAAGAAAACAGTAAAGTTAGCCCAATTTTTTTTATATTGTGAAAGATAATGTTACGCCGAGTAAATTGATTCCCAACATGTCACGCTTCAAAATTTCGTCCGCTCGTGGAATGGCGACAAACTTTTACCCTTTAAAATCTCCATAGGCGACGTTTAAAAAATTCTACAGGTTGCATGTTTTAAGTTACAGAGGAGGTCTAGGACTAGAATTATTGCTCTCGCTTTAACGATTGTGGCGATACCTCACGTGTGGTTTGAACACTACTTTCATATGCGGGCGCTACTCACATATGCGTTCGCTTCTGCAACCGAGCTTGGCGGGACGGGGCGCGTTTAAAAAAATTATTTTTTTTCTTATATATTTTACCTTTTTATTTTTACACTATTTTTAAAAAAAAAAAAAAAGTCACTTTTATTCCTATTACAAGGAATGTAAAAATCCCTTGTAATAGAAAAAAAGCATGACAGGACCTCTTAAATGTGAGATCTGGGGTCAAAAAGACCTCAGATCTCATATTTACACTAAAATGCATTAAAAAAAAAAAAATTGTCATTTGAAAAAAAAATAAAATAAAATGTCCCTTTAAGAGCTATGGGTGGAAGTGACGATTTGACGTCGCTTCCGCCCTGCAATGACTTGGAGATGGGCGGGGGGGGGCCCATCTTCCCCTCACTCGTCTCCATGTCAGGCCAGGGACAGATCCGGATCGCCTCCGCCGTTACCGACGGCCACGGTAAGCGGTGAAGGGCACCGGAGCGCGGCGGTAGGGGGGGCCCTCTCCTGCCGCCGATAAAAGTGATCTCGCTGCGAATCTGCTGCAGAGACCATTTTTATCTGAAAGAGAACCGCCGGCTCTTGAAGAAGATACCGGGGTTATGGTAGCTAGCTGCTACCATAACAACGGTATTTCTCTTCAAAGACAGGACGTATATAGTCGTCCTGCGGGAAGGAAGTGGTTAATTAAAATTAATTCATTATTTGTCATCTCCCTGCTTGGCCCCTTTCACAGGGGCTGTCTGATCAGGTTCGCCTGTCAGTTTTTCAGGCGGACCTGATTGGATCCTTAGCGGGAATATGGTGGTCCTGTGTCCCTGCATGGCAGGAAATAAAATCAGTCACATTCGTTCTAGTCGTCTCTGTGTAATTTTAAGATTGGTTAATTTTTATATTGAAAATAAAGCTGTCGGTCGTTTAAAAAAAAAAAAAAAACCTGGCTCCTAACTTTTTTAGCTGGCTCCTAGATTCCAAGCAAATTTGTCAAGCCCTGGACTAGAACTGGGCTAACTTTACTGTTTTCTTATTTTTTAATTAAAAAAAAAAGTATTTTTTCCCAAAAAAGTGCGCTTGTAAGTCCGCTGCGCAAATACGGTGTGACAGAAAGTATTGCAATGACCGCCATTTTATTCTCTAGGGTGTTAGAATAAAAAATATATATAATGTTTGGGGGTTCTAAGTAAAGGGAAGGAGATGAGCGGGCAGTGAAAACAGGTAGGGAAAGCTCCATTAGCATTAATGGATGTCTTGTCATACCAACGGCCACCACCAGAGGGCGCCTGATTGCAGAAGGAACCATAGGACTGCAGTAGGCCGCAAAGCCGCGGCCTCAATTACCGGCGCGGCCCATCGCGATCGCGCCGGGGGGGGGGGGGTGTCGAACGGACACAGGATACCCCAGCTGTGCCGCCCCAGGCGCCAGGTCGCTAATTATAGTCGCAAATGCGACCTGGCGCCCGGGGTTTGTCGAACCCTGCAATAAACACACATTAGAGAAAATTTTGAAACTGACACATAGTTCTGCGTTAGACACCAAGACGGCTGAGACAAACTATAAATGTATAGCAAGGTGGTATGCGACACCGGACAAAATCAGCAAATTTCAACTGGAGAAGTCCTCGGATTGCTGGAGACGGTGTAAGGCCTTAGGAACAATGGCACATATATGGTGGGATTGTCCTATCACTAAAACATTTTGGAAGGAGGTCTTACAATTGATAAAGGAAATTACCAACATAGAAATATCGGAAGACCCGTGGACATGTTTGTTCCATGGGCTCCGTTAGGCAATATAAAACATCTATAATCCCTACTCTGCTTAATGTAGCAAAGAGTCTAATACCGAAAAAATGTCAGGAAGCGGAGAGCCCTAAAATTCGGGATTGGATATTTTGTGTAAGCGCGCTATATAATTTGGAGAGCCTAGGTGATAGGGGGGAGGAACAGGAAGAAAGGATAGAATGTAACGATAGATGGGAAGTGTGGAGGGCGTTTAAGAGAATGTGGAGATACATTGAGGAGATTACTAAATAATCAGACAGCGGATAAGGATCGGAAATGGATGAAAATAAGAAGTAAAATATCTGCCGCTAGAGGTCGGTGCAAGGTGGGGAGGGGGTGGGGTTGTGGGGAAACATTTGGTATATATTTAAGGAGAAGGTAAACATATGTCATTCTTTTTGTATGATGTAATCTTTTATAAAATAAAATAATGAATTAAAAAAAAAAAAATAAAAAAAAAAAAACACTTTCCACGAACAAATGTCTGTTGTCGGATTTTCCAAGCGTGTGTACACAAGTCCGTCGGACAAAAGTCCAAATTACAAACACGTATGCTCGGAAGCAAGGACGAGCCAGAAGCGGTCAGTCTTGTAAACTAGTGTTCGTAATGGAGAAGTAACATTGGTGACGCAGCAAATTATGAAATCTCGAAATGCAGCGCACATTCTCTTCTTCTTTAATGGGATAATAATGAAGCTGCTTTGCTGGTGATACTGATGGAATTATTGCAAACGAATTTTCAAAGGCTTTTTTTTTTCTAGCGATATCAAGAACAATATTATTATTATTATTATTTTTTTGGACAAGTTACCACAACACCATTATCCTGTAGTTTTTAAGATCAAAGCTACAACTATGTTGGTGTCCCTTGTCAATTTTACATTGTATTTCTTTAAATAAAACTGCCTACTCCCAAATTGTCATTTGAAGTGAAAACACATGGCCAAGTATTATTCTACAAAAATTTTTTTTGTTGTACATTAAAAAAATAAAATTAGACATGCTATCTGCCAATAGAACTTAACAAAAAAGTGCATTCTATCCATCCAAAAATATAGAAAATATACCAAATCAAATCATTATTCAACCAAAAAAATAATGTCAAAGCACTCCAAGGCGAATAATAAATAACACGTTATCTCCTCCGATTCCGCAACATGTCTGGTTGACGAACGGCTGTTCAGAAACAAAATGAAAAGTGCAAAATGAAAAGCGCGAATCAACACTCACCAAACTTCTACTAACCCGAAATTAGCAGAAGGAGCCCAAAGGGTGGCGCTAAAGAGCTGAAAAACCATGTAGTACGTCACTACGTTCGTGATTGTTGGCCAACAATTGTGTGTATGCAAGACAAGTTTTGGCCAACGCCCTTCGGACAAAAGTCCACGGTTTTGTTGGCCAACAATCTGATCGTGTGTACGAGGCTTTAGACTCGGTGAACACCACTATCTACTCAACAAGTGGTGCCCACTAACAATTTTCAATTTGATTGATTTTTAGGAGTTTCATTATATATTTTTTTGGTGGAGGGTAGTGCGGTGGTTTATATAATTGAATTGGCACACTATCATTTGTGATATAAACATAGTGGCTTAGTGTTAGGGTGAAGGGTATTAGTGCAGAGTATTTGGTATATTTTCCTCTTATTTCTGTTCTACAAGTGAAGTACATTGATTCTGGGGCGCGTGCACAGCTGTTCTTCCCTCCTGTGGCCTGGAAAGACATACTCCCTCTACACAGCTGTGTGAATTGGCAGGGCAGCTCTTTGCAATAGCCATGACACAGCGGAGAAGCAGCAAGGGGTAGGAACAAGGCTTCATAGAGACTGGCACACAAATGAAAAGTGCTGGAAGTACAGCAGCCCAGAAGAGAGCAGTGGCACCATAAAAAATATCAACATGACATAGGACATTCCATTTCAGTAGAGTCAAAAGACCTGTCACTTTTCATACATGATGCAAGCTGTGCTTGGTCTACAGAAGCACTCTCACTTTGGCACAATAATGCAGAACTCCAGCAAAAAAAAATAATATAAAAACATTAGAGCTGCACGATTAATCGTACATAGAATCGCGATTTCAATTCACCGCCCCCCCCCCCCCCCCCGCGATCTACAGTCTGGATTATCTCGATTTTTTTAATAGCCTGAACAGGCTGATCGGAGGAGAAGCCACCTGGAACCAGCGTTTTGAAAATGGCGCCGCCGGCGCCGAAGTACACAGAGCCGGTCCTCGGCTCTTTCCGGCGGCTCTCGGATAGCTCCGCTCGGGACTACGAGTGGAGCCGAAATTGAACGAGAGCCGCCGGAAAGAGCCGAGGACCGGCTCTGTGTACTTCGGCGCCGGCGGCGCCATTTTCAAATCGCGGTCGGCGATTTTGAAGCCCTGGAAGCAAGTACAGGGGATCCAAGGCTGCACTGGGGCAAGGCTGCACTGGGGCAAGGCTGCACTGGGGAAGGCTGCACTGGGGAAGGCTGCACTGGGGAAGGCTGCACTGGGGAAGGCTGCACTGGGGAAGGCTGCACTGGGGAAGGCTGCACTGGGGAAGGCTGCACTGATATGGCTGCACTGATATGGCTGCACTGATATGGCTGCACTGACAAGGCTTTATCTTTAAAATAAAATTATTTTTTTGAGAATCGTGAGAGAATCGTGATCTTTATTCCAAGCAAAAGAATCGGGATTCTCATTTTTCCCAGAATCGTGCAGCTCTAAAAAACATACATAGCCCATTAAAAGAACAAAAAACAAAACAAAAATCAAAACTGGCTTTTGCCACAATATTCACCTTTAATCCTGAGACTACTCCTGCAGTACCTGTTTCTGCCACCAGACGACCTCAGTCTGATGGCCTGCATCATTCAACCCTCTACCTCTGAGCCCAGGTCATCCCAAAGCTAGCTCAGCCTGTGATTGAGCAGTAAAAGAACAAGCAGCACAGTGTCACTTTGCTTTCTCCTCCTACCGACATGCTCCTTCTACTGCTTTTTTCCTTTTAGGCTCTGTTCATACTTTCGTATTGAATCGTGGGCTGAATCACAGCAAAATGTGTGTTGTGCTTGCGGTGCCATTATACTTCCTTGTCAAATTAGTTTATTTGTTTTGAACAAATTACATGTTAACAGGCAACAACCAACAGATACACCAGACTGGTCTGACGGTCTATCTGACGGACTTTCGGCGGACTTCCGACGGACTTTCCGAACAAACGGACTTGCCTACACACGATCACACCAAAGTCTGACGGAATCGTACGTGATGATGTGCGACCGGACTAAAATAATGAAGTTGATAGCCAGTAGCCAATAGCTGCCCTAGCGTCGGTTTTCGTCCGTCGGACTAGCATACAGACGAGCGGACTTTTCGATAGGAACTGGGTCCGGCGGAGTTCCGACGTAAAGATTTGAAACATGTTCCAAATCTAAAGTCCGTCAGATTTTCCGATGAAGCCCACACACGGTCGGATTGTCCGGTCGAAAAGTCCGCTCATGTGTACGCGGCATTAGTGCTAGTTCACACCAGGTGCAGTTCCATGCGCTTTTTTTCTGCACTAAAAATGCATGCATTGTTTTCCAATAGCTCTAGTTCACACCAGTGCAGTCAGTTTCCGGTCAGTTACCGATGCAGGAAAAAAAAAAAAAAAAAAATAGAGCGTGCTGCATTTTTTTCTGCACAGAACTGTACTGGAACCTAGCAAAAATTGTATCAAAAACTCACTGGAACTGCACTGAAACTGCATGTGGTGTGAACTGCAAGCAAAAACTGATCCGGAACGTACAAGTGCATTTTTGTGGTGCGAACTGGCCCTAAAAATGCATGCACATTGATTTCCATGTATTCCAATGGCTCTAGTTCACACCAGTGCAGTCAGTTTCCGGTCAGTGCAAAAAGAAACTGACCGGAACTGACTGTATTGGTGTGAACTAGAGCCATTGGAATACATGGAAAACACTGTGCATGCATTTTTAGTGCAGAAAAAAGCGCACGGAACTGCATCTGGTGTGAACTGGCCCTTAGTCCCTATGGGTCAATATTGAGTTGGCCCACCCTTTGCAGCTATAACAGCTTCAACTCTTCTGGGAAGGCTGTCTACAAGGTTTAGGAGTGTGTCTATGGGAATGTTTGACCATTCTTCCAGAAGTGCATTTGTGAGGTCAGGCACTGATGTGGACGAGAAGGCCCGGCTCGCAGTCTCTGCTCCAATTCACCCCAAAGGTTTTCTGTCTGGTTGAGGTCAGGACTCTGTGCAGCCCAGTTAAGGTTCCTCCACCCCAAACTCACTCACCCATGTCTTTATGGACCTCGCTTTGTGCACCGATGTGCAGTCATGTTGGAACAGGAAGGGGCCATCCCCAAACTGTTCCCACAAAGTTGGGAGCATGAAAATTGTTCAAAATGGGAGGCGTATGCGCAGCAGCAACCAAGATGGCCGCTTAGACCAGGAGCTCCACTCCGCTCAATGGTTTTTGAAAACATTATGGCCTTGTAGCCCACACCGCAGCCGTCTGAGCACTCGTTCCGGTTTGGCAACACCACCAGCCTACCGGGGAAGTACCCAGCCACCACCTGATGTCCGCAGGCTCAGCGCGGAGAGACCTGTCCCTTCAACTGGACTCTGCAGCAGTGCGGCCCAGCCATTCCTAAATGGCAGCCGCGTCCACACGAGGCACAGACTGTGCAGAGGAGGAATCCATAGCAGACCAGGGTCAAACTGCCTTCCCGGCCGCACACCAGAATGTAGCCACAGTGAGTACACCACTGCAAGTGGCTCCCTCCCCTGCATCCACTGAATCCCTGTTAGGGAGATCACTGGGAGGCCCTGCCATGACGCCATTACAGGAGCTGCTTACCAGCCTGGACCCCTGGGACCAGGAAACCCAAGATGCCACTCTCACCCCCTCAGACTTCCCCTCCATGATGGTGGCATTTTCCAAAATACTAACTAGGGGCCTATCCCAAACTGTGGCCCAGATCACAGCCTCTATTCATGCTGATCTGCGGCACAAGAATAGAAGTATTCGAGAAGAAAGCAGACCAGGCGGTCTCTAGAATTAACCAGCACTCCGCCAGAATCCAGGAACTCCAGGATCAACTAGAATCAGCAGTCTCTAAAATTGATGACCTCGAAAATAGATCGGGACGCTACAACTTCAGAATCAGGGGACTACCAGAATCCGTTAAAGATATCTAGTCAACAGTCCAACATTTTATTAAAAGTCTGATCCCGGACATCCCAGCACACCGTCTGGAACTGGATAGAGCTCACAGAGCACTACAACCATTACGCTCGGATGGTCTCCCTAGAGACGTTATAGTAAAACCCCACTTCTATAAAATTAAAAAGAGGATGTGATGAAGCTGTCCTGCACCGCGGAAAAGCTGGAAATCATGGGCCATCAGATTCAAATCTTTGCAGACCTATCGCCATACACAGTACAAAAGCGATCTGTAAACCGTTACTCCAAATCCTGACGGATAAAGACATCACATACAGATGGGCTTTCCCGCTTCGCATGAACTTCTCATACCGTAACAAACAAGCCTTACCTCCTAGGCACAGTCATTCTGGGAGGCAACTCCAAAACTCCCTTTGACCTCTCATTAGACAAGTCCAACTCATGGATTTCAAAAGCCAAGCGCGCCCCCCCCCCCCAGACAAAGCCTGAAAGTAGCACAGACCTTACAGGAAAATGGCCTGGTAGACATCTGGAGGGAAATGAATCCCCACACCAAAGACTACACGCACTACTCCATTCCACACCGCACCCATTCCAGGATAGACCATATTTTTTTTGCAATCCGCTGCCATCCCACTAGTGATAGCCTCTAAAATCCATGACACCCCCCTATCAGATCACTCCATAGTGACACTAACCTTCAGAGGTGCCTCTGGGGCGAAGGGTCCTTTTAAATGGCGCATCAATGAATCTCTATTGAGCAACCCTGCCCACTGCACAAACCTAGAAAAAGCTCTGAAAGACTACTTCGCAGAGAACGATACTGAATCGGTTTCACCAGGTACACTGTGGGCAGCCCATAAAGCGGTGATGAGAGGCAGAGTCATTCAACTCGCATCTCAACTTAAACGGGAACAAAAGACCGAAATAAAGACATTTATGGAGGAATTCCGTCTGCTCAGTGAACGCCACAAAAGTAACCCCACCCCAGATAATATGACTCGGCTTGACTAAACCTAACCCTAACCACTTCAGCCGAAAAACACTTACGATGGACCGGGGCACGTTTCTACTACCAAAAAGACAAAAAAGGCTCTAAATTAGCAGCCAAATTTAGCAGCCAAATTTAGCCCGAAACCACGTAAACTAGCCTTCCCCAAAATCCGCACCAAGGCAGGAAATTTAACCCAGAATCCAGTAGAAATCATGGATTCCTTCAATGCTTTCTATTCGAGTTTATACAAAGACCATCCCCATACACATCCTAGGACAATAGAGGCATTTCTCCAAGAAATGAATCTCCCCAAAATAAAACGATCCCACCAAGAGCTCATGGACAAACCATTCTCCTTGGATGAAATAACAGAAGTCATAAAATCCTTAAGGACATCCTCTGCCCCGGGGCCGAATGGTTTCTCGATCTGCTACTATAAGAAATTCGGCATCCCTAACGATCTAAATGCAGCTTCTAATGACAGTCATACCCAAACCGTGGGAAAGACCAATGCGAGGTCGGAAATTACCGACCCATTTCTCTTATAAATAACGACCTTAAGATAACGACAAAAATCCTGGTGACGGGACTTTCCAGTTTTAATGCTGGATATATTCACAAAGATCAGGTGGGCTTCATCCCGGGGAGACAAGGGCAAGATCAGATTCGTAGGGCCATAGATGCGATCTCCCTCCTATATTCCCACCGGGACAGGGGGCCCCAACAGGAAGACTTCAACTTTGTGTCCTGGCCATACCTCTTTGAGGTCCTTGAATGACGGGGGTTTGGTGACAAGTTCCTAAGGGTTATCCACACCCTATACTCTAACCCAAATGCCCAAATTCGCTTAATGGGCCATTATTCCGACTCTTTTGACATCAAAAGAGGAACTAGACAGGGCTGTCCACTATCGCCCATGGTCTTTCTCCTCCTTTCCAGAAGGTGAACGATTACTCTTACACTTAGGACTGATCGCACAGGAATTGCCTCAACCCTTAGCCAATAGAGGGGCACCATCATCAAAACGTCCCACTTCCTCCTGCCGGTTCTCGACCGCCTAGGCGACTCCTCCTCTCGCCCTAGGCGGCCCCTCCCTGCCAGCCATCTTCTGGGACACAACACAGGTCCCAGAAGATTGGCTGGCCAATAGAGCGCAGTGCGCGCCCAGCCGTGAAGCCGTAAGCTGTCACGGCCGGGTGCCCATAGTATCAATGGAGGTGCAGAGGAGAGGAGGGGGAAAGGAGCGAGGTTCCGGGCGGCTGCTTCGTTGGACCGTGGGACAGGTGTCGGTTTATTAAAAGGCAGGAGCTACACTTTTTGTAGCTGCAGACTTTTAATAAACGAAAAAACGGGTGGAACTCTGCTTTAAATGCTCCTGCTCCCCCTGCACCTGGTGCTCTCCTTAGTTCCCGTGCATTTTGGTAGTGGACTGTTCCTCGGTGTCCTTATGTCCATGGGCTCTGTATTGGTCTTGATGAAGTCAGAGGACCTGCAACCACTGGTGCACGGGGAGAAGAGGCTGCAGGGACAGCACTTAGTGCCTGTGGAAGTGGAGGATGTGAATCGGGTCCACTAGAGTTCCCCGGAGTTCAGCTTTAGGCACAGTCAGCTTTCTGTCTGGCTGCACAGTGCAGTGTTTTGACTAAATGGGCCTTGCTTGTTTAGCTGACAGGGCAAGTTAAAAAACCATAAATTACCTCGCATGCAGGCACAGGGGCCATACACAGAAAAGAGTTGCCAGGCAATTACTAGTTTGGAAATATTACACTGCATATTTTGCATGCCATTTTCTTTAATGAAAGGCTTCTATGTTGTTTCAAACAGTCACACACTATGAATTATTGTCTACTTAACACTTGAAATGTTATCTGCCGGTCCACACAAAGCAATCCAGGATGTACCACAAACAAAAAAATCATAATTGAACCAGTTTGAGTATTTGTCATATCTTGTAAGCTTTACTTTAAGAATAAAGGTCAGGGCGTGGCTCTTAGCCTTAACTGAATTTTACTCAAAGGTCATGCTATTCTGTATTTCATTTTTTGTTTTAAATGAATGTACAGTATAAGCTTTAATTGCTTTTTTTAATAGTTTTTTTAATTGTTTTTTTTTTTTTTAAAAGATATAAATGTAAAATAGATCAACTTAAAATGGAATTTTACATAAAATATAAAACAGTCAGGCTTTTTATTGCAGACTATGGGGTTTATTTACTAAAAGCAAATTCACTTTGCACTACAAGTACACTTGGAAGTGCAGTCACTGTAGATCTGCGGGGGACATACAAGGAAAATAAAAAACAGCATTTTTGCTTGTACATGATTGGATGATAAAATCAGCAGAGCTTCCCCTCATTTCAGATCTTCCCCCTTGGATCTAAAGCGACTGCACTTTCAAGTGCACCTGTAGTGCAAAGTGGATTTGCCTTTAGTAAATAAACCCCTATGTCTCTTCTGCAGTAAAGGACTCTTACGTCATGTTCGCAATCTGCCTGCCAATGTACACTAAGCTGCACATGCGCAGGTGAGTACACAATTTCGGCATGTGTCAGGAAAAAAACGAAATCCTGCCACAGCCAATCAAGATGTCTGAAGATCCCAAACCTGGAAGATGTTCAGATGAAGCAGTTGGCACAGGCAAGGGAGCTCATGGACATGGCATCACTGGAGAAGAGACTAATATATTTTCACTTTAAGCTAATATTATAGCACCTGCGCAATGTTAAATAACAACAAGCTCAGGGCAGCTGCACCCTCTCAATGCAGATGCATTGATTTGTAAGAGACAAGATGGTATAAATGGTGCTACTCTTTTTTACATCTACATGTGCTGGATATGTCCAAAAAGAAAAGAGCCTAAACAAGTAATCAAGGTATTAAATAAATAAAATGTTTGATACAAATATCATAAAGTAAGATGTGCCAGTGCCTGAATTAAAGAGGTTGTAAACTTCTCTGTGGAAGTTGTACCTATAGGTAAGCCTACCTATAGGTACTGTAAATATCTCCTAAACGTGCGCTGTTTTTTTTTTCATCAAACAGGGTTTTATTAGGCAAAGATGATGCATATAAATACATAGTATTACCAATATGTATATACATATACATAAAAACGCGCATTAAACAAGGACAGTATACATTGTTAATATAATCAACATTAGAGGTAGCATATGTTAATGTAGAAATAAATGTATACCACCATAAACTACTATCATCATAATGTGTAATATTATCTCCCTCCCACACCCCCCCCCCCCCCCCCCCCCCGTTGAACATATTTGGTTTAATTGTATTTTATTTTAGTACACGTGATATGTATGTGCATAATGTGACACTGTTATATACCTTTAAGTCTATAGGGGATATATTGTGTTTAGTACAGACATGACCATTTTGGGAGAACAACATGGACCATGGTATCTTTTGGTTTATACTTTCTCTGTATGTATCTGGAATAGAGTTTTAGGTACAGAGATCCACATGCTGTATTACTGAGCGAGTTTATGGTTAAGTGCAAGTTTCAGGTTCTTGCAACCATCGATCCCAGATTTTGTTGTATTTTGTCGGACATCCTCTGTTAATGTAAATATGTTTTTTGTATGGCAAGGTGTTGTTAACTTCTATTTTCCACTCCGTCACACTGGGAGGGGATGGTCTCATCCACTTTCTTGCAATAATTTTTCTGACGGAGAATAGAGTCTCATGTAGGAATACCTTGGTGAATTTGTCAACTGTGTCTGGAAATATCCCTAGAAGACATTGTTTTGGTTCTAGTGCTATTGGGGAGCCCATGGTGTCGTGTAGAAATGTTATGACCTGTTTCCATAGTTGTTGTATCTTGGGGCATGTCCATATTAAATGAAAGAACGTACCTGTTTCTTGGCCACACATCGGGCATAGAGTGGACTGATTACGCTTATATCTGGCTACTCGAATTGGGGTAAGGTATGTTCTATGTGTTATGTAAATCTGAGAGAGTCTGTCCGAAAGTTTTGGTGATACTGCTTTGCATGTCTCGAGGGCTTCCTCCCACTCCTCATTTTCCATCAGGCCCACCTCTCTCTCCCATCGAGGCTTCAAATCAAACGCTATTTTTGACGAGGTGGGAGTTAGAAGCATATTATAAAATGTGGATATTAGTCCACGTGGGTCTGTACTTTTAACAATAGCCATAACGGGATGAAGAGCAGGAGGAGCCTCAACCTGTAAGAATTGTGTTTGGGTTGCATGTCTTACTTGCAGGTATCTGAAAAACATGAAGTGTGGAAGAGAAAATTCCTCTTTGAGTATATCATAGGTTTTGAGAGTTCCATTGAACAGCAGATGATGTATATAGTAAATTCCCCTAGACTCCCACAGCTCCGAGTCCGGTATGTTAATGAATTCTGACATATCTCTATTGTGCCATATCGGTGTATGATCGTGCAGTCTTGGTATTTCTAATTTGGTGGAGGCAAGGTCCCAAATACGTCTATAATGGTATAGCAAGGACTTCTTGTCTCCCCCCATTTCAGTATTCCTGGATCCCGCCGATATTGTGTACAGAGAGTCACCTGTGAGTTGCACACTTTTGGAGCAAAGAAGGGTCAGGAAGCGTACGTTGTCTGTCTTGTCTATGTGGAATAGTTGTGATAGTTGTGATGCAATGTAATAGAGGTTCAGATCCGGTAGGGCCATTCCCCCCATGTCTGTCGGGTTTTTAAGCGCTGACCATGTGATTTTATGTCTGCTAGTCCCCCACACAAAGGGTTTGAGTAAAGCTTCAAGAGACTTAAAGCGTTTTAATGGGAGATAGAGTGGGGTATGCCACAATATGTAGAGGATTTTTGGGAGAAGGACCATTTGTATCAGATTTATGCGACCCCATACTCCTAGTGGTAGGCGGGCCCAAGTGCGTAGTTTGGTTTTGACTAGTGAAAAGAGGGGTTCAATGTTAAGGGGAATATAATCAGCCGGATCTCTGGATATATGGATTCCCAGGTATTTGATTGTGTCTGCTCTTTTTAGTGGGGTATCTGTCCATGATTCAGATGGTGGGAAACTGTCTATAGGTAGTATCTGAGACTTTTCCCAGTTCATCTTTAAACCGGAAAACGTTCCAAAATGTTCGATCAACTGTAGTGCTTTTTGAAGGGATGGGCCTGAGTCAGCAAGGTATAATAGGGTATCGTCCGCATATAAACTAATTTTTTCAGTTAAGGTTCCCATTTGTAGACCCACAATCTCGGGGTCTGCACGGATCGACACAGCCAGAGGCTCCGCAGCTAAGGCATAGAGAAGTGGGGAAAGAGGGCAGCCCTGTCTCGTGCCTCGACTGAGGTCAAACTCTTGAGACGGCCATCCGTTCGCCACCACTCTAGCTGTGGGGTTTTGATAAAGCAGTTTGATCCACTTAAGGAATCTGGGGCCAAAGCCATATCTTCCCAAGCATTGCCATAAGTATCCCCACTCCACGGAGTCGAATGCCTTGGCCGTGTCAAGCGTCACAATCACCCGGGATCCCACATTTTCATGTGTGGCCTGTAAATTTATGAACAATTTTCGTAGGTTGAACGAGGTGTTACGACCAGGCATGAACCCCGCCTGATCCGCATGTATCAGAGAGAGAATGACCTGATTGAGTCGGAGGGAGAGTACCTTGGCTAATATCTTGATATCTACTTGTAATAGGGAGATTGGGCGGTAGGATTCGGGGTATCCTGGATCTTTTCCCGGTTTGGGTATGAGGACTATTGTTGCCTCTCTCATAGAAGCGGGGAGTGCAAATGTCTCGAATAGGTGATTATATAAGGTTAGAAGTTTTGGGATCAAAAAAATCGCCGAATTGGGAGTAAAATTCTATAGGTAGGCCATCCGAGCCCGGGGATTTGGACCTGGCAAATCCAGCAATAGCCAACGCTATTTCTTCCTCATTGAGTGGTGCCTCAAGGAGGTCAACCTGGTCTTTTGTTAACTGGGGAAATGCCGTCTCCTCCAAAAAGGAGTTCATTGGGCCCTTATCCTCAGGACTTTTTGAGGTGTAGAGGTCAATAAAAAAATCCCTGAACATAGAAGTTACTGTGAGGGGATTAGTGATGGATTCACCGCCAGGACCGTGTAAAGATATTACCACAGGGGGTCTATCTTCACTGTGTACCAGGTATGCTAGGAGCTTGCCAGCCTTTTCCCCGTGCTCAAACAGCTTTTGTTTAGCAATGAACATTTTGTGTCTTTCTTTCCCATATTGGAGTTGGGCTACAACTCTGGCCTGAAGTTTAAGTAAGTCTGCATTTGCGGGAGAGGGATCATCTATATAGTTTTGTTCGGATTGGGACAGTACCGTTATCGCTCTATCCAGCTCTCCAGAGGAATCTGTTTTAATTCTGTTAATGCGGGTTGAGAGTATCATGCGAACATGCGATTTGAAAGACTCCCAGATTGTTGTCGGGGAAGCTGAGCGGTCGTTGTTCCTGAAGAACGACTTCCACTCATTCATAAGTTCATCATCCTCAGGGAGTAGTGAGAGCCAGAACGGGTTTAATCGCCAATTCCGCTTTGGTTTGTCAGTGGGCACGCTTAGTGTAATCCAGTATGGGCTATGGTCAGACAACAGCCTGGGAGAAAAAGCCGTCTCTAGTAGTCGGGGTGTGAGACTTTGTGACAACAGTATCATGTCAATTCTAGACATAGAGCCGTGGGAGGAAGAGAAACAAGAGAATAATTGTTTGTGTGGGTATTTGCATCTCCAAGAATCCACAAGGTGAAAGGAGGAAATTAGCTTGGCAAATTTGGTTTCTCTGTTGGTTATTGGTTGTGGATTCGAGGGTTGAAGTCTATCTACCGAGTAAACGTGCGCTGTTTAGATAATATTTGCTGTGTTTTGCACCGATGATGTCATCGGCGCATGCGTGGTGAAGAAATGCCCCCCCTGTGCCGTTTCTTCACGAGCAAGTGCCATGATTGGCGGCTCCCGGGCGCATGCACAGAAGTGACGTCACGCGGCTCCGGCCAGTCACAGAGCCGGAGTCCGCGGCCCGTAAAGAAGAGGGGCGAACATGGATGCAGCCTGCAGCGGGGACGGAGCAGGCTTTGTTTGCAGGTGAGTGTCACAATGTGCTAGCATGTGATGCATACTAGCACATTAGCTTTTACTTTGCTGGGGCAAAGGAAGGAAGTAAAATCCATCAGGTTTACTTCCTCTTTCAAGGTACAATCTGTGACTCCATAAAAATAATATTCATTAAACATTCAAGCAAGAAAGTCCATTGTGATAAGCAAGTACAAAGTTTTCAATCGAAAAAAATTGATTGGTGTATAGATCAATCACATCCTCTAATGATCGATGCCAGTGCTCTTAACCACTTCCCGCCCTGTACGACGCCATATGACATTGTGGACTGAGTGGGGAGATCTGAATGATGCCTGCAGCTGCATTCAGATATCTTCTTTTTCTGCCGGCGATTCCCTGTCATGTAAAAAAAAAAAAATCATAGTGGTTGTTCAGCCGCTTGATTGTTTTCACAGGCGGCGGGAGGGGCCTCCCCCCCCCTCCCCTCCTGCCGCCCTCCCGGTGCCCTTGTGATCGGCGAGCCGGAGAATAAAAATCAGCCATCGGCGGAAGTTTACCATAGAGCTGACTGAGGACCAGATGGTCCCTGGTCCATGACCTTCGGAGGCCAGGTGCGATGTTATGACGTCACGTCCGGCCTCGGCAGATGTAAACACTGCTGTTGCCTCAGCTGGGAAGTTTTTTTTGTTTGGATTTTAGGCTTTTCAGCTTAGGAGGTGAGTTTTGAGGACTTATAGACCCCAGATCTTGCTGTAAAGAGGACCTGTCATGCCCTATTCCTATTACAAGGGATGTTAACATTCCTTGTAATAGGAATAAAAGTGATCAAAAAAAAAAATTGAAGGTAAAAGTGTCAAAATATAAAAATAAAAGTAAAATAAAAATATAGTTTATTTTACTTTTATTTTTATATTTTGACACTTTCCCTTAAATAAATTTTTTTTGATCACTTTTAATCCTATTACAAGGATTCTAGCCCAAGACCTCCTCTGTAACTCTAAACAGGTAACCTGTAAAAATGTTTAAAGCGTCGCCTATGGAGATTTTT
Source organism: Lithobates septentrionalis (assembly GCA_037952835.1). Classification (NCBI taxonomy): domain Eukaryota; kingdom Metazoa; phylum Chordata; class Amphibia; order Anura; family Ranidae; genus Lithobates; species Lithobates septentrionalis. The sequence continues at coordinate 7,460,357 of JBBDGP010000821.1, forward strand.
AAGTACCGAAGTTTGGCGCAATTCCACGAGTGTGCGCAATTTTAAAGAAGGCTTTTCACAGCTCCGCTGTGCGTGGCTAGGTGTCCTTAATGCTGTTTCTTTTTACAAAGACCAGTTCGAGCTCAACATGTGTAAAAAAAGCAGAGAGGGATATCATCATGCAAAAACGTCTTTATTAAAATACATCAAACACATAACAAAAGCTACGCACATTAAGTGCCTCCCCAGAGGTGATGAAGTCTAATTGAGAGACAAAACCCGTACGAGAAGGGGCGAATGGTTCTCTGGGCTCTCTGAGTCTATACACGGATAGCATCAGCTTTCGCCTTCAGAGTGGTGTCCAGTGTAGGCTTGCCACCTCATCCCTTTAAACCCGAACAAATATTAATGACACAAGTTCTGAGGCTAAATTAATACAGATAAGGCACCAAGTGAGCTTAATAACCACCTTATTCAGCCACAGAACCTGACATGTAAATCATATGTGTTTGGTTTTAAAGGGATGAGGTGGCAACCCTAATCCAGTGGCAGTTATAATAATTACATAATTGTACATAATAATAATTACAGGCAGATGATCCCTGGGTGCCCAGGAGGCACTTAACAATGTGAGTAACTTTCATTATGTGTAGATTTGTTTTAATAAAGAAGTTTTTGCACGATGATATCCTTCTCTGCTTGTTGAGCTCCACTAGCACATTATGTGAAACTTATCTGAAAACGAAGCCCTCTAGCGTCGCGCTGTCACCGCTGAGAGGGCTTCCATCTTTACCAGTCTTCCTTCGCTGTGTGAGTGGCCGGAGCCGCGGTGACATCACTCCTGTGCATGTGTGCGGAAGCCGCCGTTTACGGCACAGAACGGCCGGGTGGGCGCTCCTACAAAGTTCATGTGCCGATGCATGTACAGTAAATATCTCCTAAACGGTGCATGTTTAGTAGATATTTACAGTACCTGCAGGCAAGCCTTAGACCCCTTTCACACATACGGACCATTCATTTCATCAGTTCAGTCACGTCTAAACGGATGAAGTATTCATCAGTTATTCATCAGGTTTTCATCAGTGCTCATCAGTTTTTCATCCTTTTTTTTTTTTTTTACATTCACTACCCATGCAAAAAACAGATGAAAAACTGACCATTTGTCAGTTTACATCAATTTTTTTGTCTGATCCGTTTTTTTAACGGAAAAAAAATAGAACTTTGATCAGTTTCAAAAAACAGACAATGACGGATGCGGATGTAAACTGATGTAAACGGATGATCATCTATTTACATCAGTTTTTCCATAGAGACGCATTAATGTCCGTTTTTCATCCGTCAATGGATGGGTGAAAAACGGACAAATGGACAAACAAACAGCATGTGTGAAAGGGGCCTTATTATAGAACAAGGCCCCCTTCAATGTGTGTCCGTTTGTCTGTTTTTCATCCAGACAGATGAAAAACAGACATCAATGCGTCTCTATGGCAAAACTGATGTAAATAGATGATCATCCGTTTACATCAGTTTACATCCGCCATTGTCTGTTTTTTTAAATTGATCAAAGCTCTATTTTTCTTCCGTTAAAAAATAGCTAATCGGACGAAAAACGGATGTAAACTGACAATAGGTCAGTTTTTCCATCCATTTTTGCATTGGTAGTGGATGTAAGAAAAAAAAACAAAAACTGATGAGCACTGATGAATACTTCATCCGTTTTGACATGACTGAACTGATGAAATGAAGGTCCGTATGTGTGAAAGGGGCCTTACCTATACACTGTAGGTAAAAGTCAGAGATGACTCCCACTTTAATATGTCAGTGCTATATAAGACCCCTTTCACACTGTGGCCGCCTGTGCGTTAGCTGTAAAGCGCCGCTTGTTTTAGCTGCGATTTACCGCTGTTTTAGCAGCACTTTTTGGCCGCTAGTCGGGTGCTTTTAACCCCCAAAGAAGGGGTTAAAAGCGCCTGTGTTGCGCTTCCAAAGCACTTTTCAGGCGCTCGTTGCAATGGGCAGGAGCGGTTTAGTAACTTTATATACAGCGCTCCCAAACCGCCCCAAAGATGCTGCTTGCAGGACTTTTTCTAACGTCCCACAGCGCACCTCCCCAGTGTGAAAGCACTGGGGCTTTCACACTGCGGCATGGGAGGCAGTTTTCAGGTGTTTTACAGGTGCTATTTCTAGCGCTAAAATGCCTAAACACTGCCTCAGTGTGAAAGGGGTCTAAATACTTGTACTTGGGGTCTAAGGGGTCTAAATACTAAATACTTGTAATAAAATATAAAATAAAAGGGCAGCCAAAGGATCCAAAAAGGTCATAAGCAGCAAAGGAGCATACTGATCAGAGGAGAGGGCAAAGCAGCAGAAATTACTTCACCAAAGCATTGTTCTGCTTTCACTGTCTAGTTAACAGGGGCTGGTCCGAGCATCGCTCCCCAGTGGAATTAAAGTTCACTGATCTTTTTCAGGAGTGCAATGCACTTTACTGCATTGCCATATGTCAGGGCACATTGCAACACAAGGTTTGCCTGATGGCCCATTCATGCAATTTCACTTTGGTGACTTTTTCAGAATAAGTAACTACTTTGATGTGCATGACCTGAGCACAGGTTCTCTTTAGACATCCAGGGCTGGCTGTTCCTGGGCTCTTCAATGGCAATGAGATTTTTTAATGTTCTACAATACCCTATGGAGCAATTGTAATAACAGCCAATTATCTTAGGGCAAATATAGATCAAGGTGAGCTGCATAAAGTCCAAATTCTTCTGTGGTTAAAAATTCTACCAAAATAGATTTCCATTAGGGCTCACTGCTTTAGATTACCGGTAGTAAAAGAATAGCTCTCTTATTCGCAGATCTCCCAGTGGTGTCCCACACAGGTAATGAGCATCTGCAAAGTGCCACAATAAAAGTGAGCCTGTCCCACTGCCCATTCAGAGTAAGGCAACAGGTTCTCTTTATAGCCCATCTCCTCTGCTACTAATACTTCCCTGTAGTCCCTGTTGACCTCCAGATTCTAGAGTAGAAAGCCCCTAATAAAAACTCCTCGTGGTACAAAAAAAAACAAAATAAAAAAAACGATTGCACTTAATTCTATTTTAGGTTTGTTATGAGCTGGTAGAACAGTTTATAAGTGGCTGCTTTCTGTTTAGTGGTTGGTGACCTAGCGCAGATTTTCATACTACTTCCTGCTTTATAGAATAGAATAGAAAATAAAAGGATTGAATAGATTAAAATAGCATAGAAAACAACAGGAATTGAATAAAATAGAATGAATATAGCGTCCTCCAAAATGTGCATTTCGAAAGACATCTATTCCTTTATCCACTTGAAGACCAGTCCTTTTCAGACACTTTGTTTACAAGTATAAATCAGTATTTTTTGCTAGAAAATTACTTCTAACCCTTAAAAACACATATTTATATATATATATATATATATATATATATATATATATATATATATATATATATATATATATATATATATATATATATATATATATATATATATATATATATATATATATATATATATATATATATATATATATATATATATATATATATATATATATATATAATTTATTTATTTTTTATGTCACATGGTATTTGCGCAGCAGTTTTTACATTTTTTGGGAAAAAAATACACTTTAATAAAAAACACACACATATGTACTGCAATTTTTTGGTAAAATATGAAAGGCGTTACGCAGAGTAAATATACACCCAACATGTCATGCTTTAAAATTGCGCACACTCGTGGAATGGCAACAAACTATGATACTGAAAAATCTCCACAGGCGACTTTAAAATTTTTTTCCACGTTACCCGTTTAGAGTTACAGCTTTAGAATTTTAGCGCTAGAATGATTGCTCTCACTCTAACGTTCGCAGCGATGCTTCACATGTGTGGTGTGAACACTGCTCACATATGCGTGCGTTACTTACATATGCGTTCACTTCTGCGCATGAGCACGGAGGGATGGGGGCACTTTAAAAAAAAAAAAAATGCTTTTATTTATTTTATTTTTACACTGTCCCTTCCATTTTTTTTTTTTTGGACCACTTTTATTCCTACTATAAGGAATGTCAAAAAGACCCAAAATCTCCCCTTTACCTTTAGAGCCCTTGCACACTGGGGCGGGGGGCGGCGTCGGCGGTAAAACGCCGCTATTATTAGCGGCGTTTTACCGTCGGTATTCGGGCCGCTAGCGGGGCGGTTTTACCCCCCGCTAGCGGCCGAGAAAGGGTTAAATACCACCGCAAAGCGCCTCTGCAGAGGCGCTTTGCCGGCGGTATAGCCGCGCCGTCCCATTGATTTCAATGGGCAGGAGCGGTAAAGGAGCGGTATACACACCGCTCCTTCACCGCTCCGAAGATGCGGCTAGCAGGACTTTTTTTACCGTCCTGCCAGCGCATCGCTCCAGTGTGCAAGCCCTCGGGCTTTCACGCTGGAATGACAGTAGCGGCACTTTCGGGGCGGTTTGCAGGCGCTATTATTAGCGCAATAGCGCCTGCAAACCGCCCCAGTGTGCAAGGGCTCTTAGAAGAAAAAGATTAAAAAAAAAAAAAAAAGGAATAATAATAATAATAAAATGTTTTTTGATATTTTGCTTGAAAAAAAAAAAAATAATTGGTTTACTTCTGCCGTAGACCATGATTAACATCATAATGTCTCTACAGTCCTCCAAAGCTATAGAGGTGATTAGAGATGATCTGGTCTCTTTTCACCTATGTGATCAGCTGGCCGCACCGTTGGATCATTTCTTGGGCACACTGGTAAAAACGGTAAGCCTGAGAAACACTGACGAGCGCCGGGGGGTGGGTATGTGATGTCCCCTCCTGCCACTTCTGAAAGCAATCCAGCGGCTAATGAGCCACTTGGACCGCTTTCATTAGAAAGCCAACCATAGCCCCGGTAAACCACTTGCAAACCGCAACATATTTATACGTATTGTGGTCTGCAAGTGGTTATTTTCTAGTCTATATTTTCCATTCTATATGTTTTATTGAATTCTATTTTATTCTATTCAGATTTTTTTTCTATTCTATTATATTCTATAAAGCTGCCTAAGCTGGAATAATAATCTTATTTCACTTTTATATCTTACGGTCTTCATTGCAATAGTTTTCCATTTCTTCAGTGCGCATGTGCCGATGATGCTGGCAGCAGCAAGTTTAGGAGATATTCACGGTTCCCAATAGGCAAGCCTTGTTATAGGCTTACCTGTAGGTAAAAGTGGTGTAACAGAGTTTACAACCACTTTAAGTATTCATTCTGGGTCTCCCGCCACCTCATATGCCTTTTATACTGTGCACATTGATGATCATTTTAATTTTGGAAATATTATATGTGCCCATACATACTGTGTCCTGCTAGGCCTGTTGGCTTGTGAATCTAAATTGTGTGTCCCACTTGGCAGGATGGATATAAAATCAATGGTTAAAAAAAAAAAAAAAAAAATCAGATTTTTTTTATTTGAAATCTGATTTTTTTTTTTTTAATCGATTTTTTGATTATTATCAAATTTATTTTAATAAAATGCTTTTGGAGGAAAAATCTATTTAAAGATAGTTTTCTATTTAGGATACAATATTCATTTCCTTTATTCAGCATGAAATGGAGCTTAGTTATGTAGCATGAGGCTGTATATTTTGCAATATTTACATTTTTGTAAAACTCATTCAATAAATCCAATCTCTGCAAGCTGAGATAACATGCACTACATTGATGCATTCACACAATTTCACAGTAACCATGAGATAAAACAAAGTTCAGGAATATTCCTTTATCCTATTGTTTTGCAAATCTATGTACACTACAAACTGTATGATTGAATTGGTTCTGATATTGCGGTTTTACTAACCTGACAGCTTATTATTCTAAATAGGAAACCTTCATTTTGTTTGCAAATATTAAAGATTCTAACTACCAGCAAGAAAAAGTGCTTATATTTAAAGAGCGCCTGTCATTTCAGATCCATCATGGCAGCGTCTGTTAGTGGGCATCCACTCACCTTGTTGTGTCACTGCCGCGTCACCAGCCAATCCATTAAAGTGAATGGGACTGTCTGTGAGTCAACAGCGGAGGAGGAGCCTCTGCAGGACAGAGATGACAGTTGCTCTTTAAAAATTAAGATTTAAATAGAGTTGATTTAAATCAAGCCTTTTACTCGTGATTTAAATCATGATTTAAATCGACTTGATTTAAATCAAATCCACCCTGCCTCTTGGCCATTGTCATTTGATTATGCTGCGTTTTCACCTTTTTTATATCTGACTGTAAACTGCCACTTTTTTAAAAATAAAGGAATTACAAAAAAAAAAAAAAAAAAGTCAAAAAGGAAAAATCTATATCTTGTAATTAAAAAAAAAAAAAAACTAAAGTTAAAAAATAAGCAAATACACCTTACAAGGCAGTCATAAAAATTAAAACAGATACACGGTCAACGGAACTGTCTCAATCTTTGCTCTCCATCTATACTGTTCTGTCCCTAGAAAGCAGAGGATACAATTTCCTGGATATCAAAAACAATAATCTGTTCCAGACAATGTCTCTGTACAGTAATTAAACCCTTTGGCTATTCATCTCTCCCAGTCTGATATTCAGAGCACTCACAGCACAAAAGGTCCCAACCGTACTACAGAGATCACCAGTTCATTGCCTGTATCTCCATTGCCAGTATGTCCCACACAGAAAAAGCACATTGCAGAAAACCTAAAAGTGCCATGTTACAAGGTATAAGAATCAATCAGAAGCATTAAAAAATATATCCAAATTAAAATTCCTGTAGCAGGGGTATGGAAAACTGGCCATACACAGTCAGTTTTGATGGGGGAATACCTCCCGTGGAGATAGTGTTCTTCTGGCGGGGGGGGGGGGGGGTTGGCGGGGGGCACAGGGAGTAATCCCTGCCAGAAGAACACAGTGTTTATTAATTGCATCCTAAAAATCTCACATGGAGGTTGTACCCAAGTCAATAGATGGATTGACTTGGGTACAATGAGCCTGCCCATAAATGGTTCGAATCTCAGTCAGTCCCTGCTGAACCGGGTGAGGTTCGAACCATCTATGGCCAGCTTAAAATCTAGCTCCGAAGCTAGCAAGCCCAACAGTGAAAACAGACAGCCCCTATAGAGCCGACTGTACACGCGCTTGAATTCATAAACATTTTTACCCGAAACACTACAAAAATGTCCACGCGTTTCTGCTCAAAAGCCCCTCTCAAAAACACAATTGTGATGGGTTTTTTCAGCCTGTAAATGGACCTCTACAAATACGCCTGTAAATGGCTAACATCAAGTTGCTTCTACAGGCTGAGTAAAAATGCGAAACGCCTGTAAAGACAGCTATTTTTTTTTTTTGCCCGGTGTGCTTGGGGCCAAATTCTGTTTGTTTTGGATTGAAGCGGGAAGACTTAGCAGGACCACAAATGGCAAGGAAAACGTGGCACATATTCCAACTAAAGCTCTACTAATTTCCCATGCTGGGTAACACACCAGAAAAAGAAAGCAAATCTCCCTAATGGGTACTTGGACAGCAGTTAAAACCTGACAGATTTTGATCCTTCCCATAAAAAAATGTACATCTCTGCAAAGCCACACTTTTATAACTGATACAGACCACCCTGCCGAAAAGCCAATGGGGCAACCTATCTACTTATCCACTTGCCAACCAGCAACATACCTGTATGTTGCTGGACCTAAGTGATTATACCAGGTAGTGCCTGCAGCTGTAGGCATCATCCCGGTACCGTGTTTTAGAGTCAGCTCCCTTGTAAAAGCAATTCTAGCAGCTAACTAGCCCCTGGATTGCATTTACAAACAGTGGGAGGGGACGTCCTCCCCCGTGTGGTTTTCTCAAGCTCTCCTGTCCTTCCGTCGGCTGATCGGAGAGACAAACAAAGCCCTGATCAGCTTTGATTGGCTCTCAGCTATAGTAACCTAAAAGCGATGACCTGACATCACTCCCGGTTTACCTGGATGTAAACTGTGCCATTTTTAAAAATCAAAAGTATTCAAAAACACAGATCTTGTGATTGAATGCTTTTAAAAAGGCAGAGGAGGGATGTGGGGGTCACAGACCCCAGATCTCTCCATAAAGCATACCTGTCACATGGGTTGCTTATATTCCTTGTGACAGCAACAAATAAGTGATATTAAAAAAAAAAAAAGTAGCAGGGTAAAAATAAAAATAAATAAATGGCAATTCTAGTGCTTCCACCCCCCCCCCCCCCCCGCACAAAGGCAAAACGTGCGCGCAGTCCCGCACGCACGTTAAACAGCTATCGTTCTACACATGTGAGGTACCACTGTGAACGTCAAATCATGAACAGTAATTCTAGCACCAGACCTCCTGTGTAAATCTAAAGTGGTAACTTTTAAAGGCTTTCAAAGCGTTGTCTATGCACAGTAAAATTGATGTTGCTTGTCGCCGTTGCACGTAAAGCATGACATATTGGGTAACTATTTACTTGGCGTAACATCAGTTTTTATATTTTTCAAAAACAATGAGTTATGTATTGTTTTTTTTGCATTAGAATTCAAAATAGTGCATTTTTCTCAAAACAATTGTGTCTGAAAAACCGCTGTGCAAATACCATGTGACATAAAAAAAATGCAAATCCCACCATTTTATTCTCTAGGGCATGGGTGCTCAACCTGTGGCCCTCCAGCTGTTGCAGAACTACAAGTCCCATGAGGCATTGCAAGCCGCTGACAGTTACAAGCTTGACTCCCAGAGGCATGGTGGGAATTGTAGTTCCACAACAGCTGGAGGGCCACACTTTGAACACCCATGCTCTAGGGCCTCTGCTTTAAAAAAATATATAATGTTTGCGGGCCCCAACTAAGTTTCTAGCAAAAATTACTGATTTTTACATGTACACAAAAGCGTCAAAAAAAGACCTGGTCTTCAAGTGGATTTAGCCAAAAAGTCTCATCAGGATGTTCAGCCCATTTGCAGACAGAACACCATTGACATTGACAATATCATATAATGTCACCAACCTGGCTCGGCTTTCTTCTTTGGCACGTTCTTCTTTTTTGGAGCAGGTTCAGGTTTTTCCTCTTCACGGCTCACAACAGCTTCAGTTTTTTTGGTGATTGGTGGACTTGACTGTGTTTTAGCAGACTGGGAGTTAGAGACTGATTGGCTTGACTGCACTTTATCAGACTGAGAATTGGTCGATGGGGTGCTTGACTGACTTTTAGCAGACTGAGGGTTGGAGTTCTGTGAGCTCGATTTAGTTTTAGCAGACTGAGAGTTGGTGCTTGGTTGGCTTGATTGAGCTTTAACAGGCTGAAGGTTGGCATTTGGTTGGCTTGACTGAGCTTTAACAGGCTGAAGGTTGGCATTTGGTTGGCTTGACTGAGCTTTAACAGGCTGAAGGTTGGCATTTGGTTGGCTTGACTGAGCTTTGGCAGACTGAGCATTGGTGACTGGTTGGCTTGACTGTGTTTTGGCAGGCTGAGAATTGTTGACTGATGGACCCGATTGAGATTTAGCAGACTGAGTGCTGGGGACTGGCAGATTTGACTTGGATTTAGCAGACTGTGTGCTGGTGGCAGATGGACTTGACTGGGTTTTACCAGCGTGAGTGCTGGTGACTGCTGCATTTGACTGATTTTTACCAGAATGGCTGCCGCTTGCTGGTTGGTTGGACTGAGATTTTGAAGGGTTGGTAACTGCTGGGTTGGAGTGAGTTTTAGGTGGATGCGATGAGGAACTTGGCTGAGATCCAACATGAGACACTGCTGCCACATGCACTTCCTTTAAAGAAGCCTCGGAAACAGGAGTCTGCTTTGAGACAGGTTTTGTCACGGCCACCACTGGACTCTGGAATGGTTCCACCTTTTGGGCCTTCTTGTCTTGCTTTTTCTTCTTGTCCTTAGGAGAAGGTGCCATTTTAACTTGAGCTGGGACCACAGCTGGTATTATAGGGGTTACCTGAACCTTCACCTCCTCTACTTCAACTTCAGGCTCCGATTCATCTTTTTTCTGCTCATTTTCTGAAGAAGTTTCCTGTTCGGGTATTTTACCATTTGGTTTATCATCCTTTTTCTTAGACTTTCCTTTCTTCTCAGGGATTTTATCCTTCCTCTTCTTGTCAACTTTCGGTTGTTGGCCCTTCTCCAGCTCTCTGCGTTGTTTAGCCAACGCTTCCTCATAGGAGGTCTCCTTCATAGAAAAGGTAGATACCAGGAAAATGCCAATGGCCGATATCACCATGAAACCTCCAAACACCATCGCTCCTAAAGTCTGAGGATCATACAAATCCATCTTGATTTTCTTCTAGATGTCTAAATAAGAAAGTAGGTAAAAGTTAGTGAAATATTTATGTAGAAAAAAAAAAAAAAAACAAACAACACACGTTAATGTAGCTCTATAGTTCCCCATCCACTCTAACTATAAAACAGCCAGCTTGTCCATTTCCATATATTTACAAAAATAAACAGTCCAAGCAATCTGAATATGTATATCAGGAAATGAATGTGCTCTAATGAAGGTCATTTCCAGAATAGGATTTTATTATTTATTGTACTCAGGAAGTACTCTGCATATTTTGCATGCTATAAAAAGTACCCAATTACTTTTGCGCCAAAACAAGCGAGGCATGTTAAGTCAGAATTTTCATTATCAAAATGTCATAAGACATAAAATAAGAAATGAAATAAAATTTTTTTTGCTTGAGTTGTGCTCTGAGTTTTTTCCCCCCTAATACTTTAGGGAGCCCCTAGAAAATGTAAGCGCATCTAAAACCAAAAAAATATGTATTTCACATGATGATCCAAGAGAAAATTATATTTTATATATATATATATATATATATATATATATATATATATATATATATATATCCAAACACACACACACACACATATACACACACATACTATACAAGACCATTTATTCAATTGTCATCATTAGTAGGAAATAAGCCTACAGAACATAAGTGGATCTGAACTCATAGGATGGAAAATCTTTACTTTATAGGGATCATCTAGAAATGTTAATTGTGCCTAACCAGTACCCTGAAAGATTTACATTTTGTTGTAAATTGCTCCTGAAAAACAGTAGTGAAAACGTTGCCTAGGTGCTCCTCGTATTTGCAGTGTGAGATCTAAGTCACTTCTGCCTCTGACTGCTAATCTCACAGGCTCTGGAGTCCGATCTGAATATATCGCTGCTGTAGTGCTCACTGTTCTCCTTGCTGGAGAGCAAGTGGTGCGAGAATCTCAATGTATTTGCTTCATTTAGTGTGTGTGTGTGTGTGTGTGTGTGTGTGTGTGTGTGTGTGTGTGTGTGTGTGTGTGTGTGTGTGTGTGTGTGTGTGTGTGTGTGTGTGTGTGTGTGTGTGTGTATGTATGTATGTATGTATGTATGTATGTATGTATGTATGTATGTATGTATGTATATATATATATATATATATATATATATATATATATATATATATATATATATATAGTGGCTTGCGAAAGTATTCGGCCCCCTTGAACTTTTCAACCTTTTGCCACATTTCAGGCTTCAAACATAAAGATATAAAATTAAAATTTTTTGTGAAGAATCACCAACAAGTGGGACAAAATTGTGAAGTGGAATGAAATCTATTGAATATTTTAAACTTTTTTAGCAATTAAAAAACTGAAAAGTGGTGCGTGCAAAATTATTCAGCCCCTTTACTTTCAGTGCAGCAAACTCACTCCAGAAGTTCAGGGAGGATCTCGGAATGATCCAATGTTGTCCTAAATGACTGATGGTGATAAATAGAATCCACCTGTATGTAATCAAGTCTCTGTATAAATGCACCTGCTCTGTGATAGTCTCAGGGTTCTGTTGAAAGCGCAGAGAGCATCATGAAGACCAAGGAACACACCAGGCAGGTCCGTAATACTTTTGTGGAGAAGTTTAAAGCCGGATTTGGATACAAAAAGATTTCCCAAGCTTTAAACATCCCAAAGAGCACTGTGCAAGCGATCATTTTGAAATGGGAGTATCAGACCACTGCAAATCTACTAAGACCTGGCTGTCCCTCTAAACTTTCAGCTCAGACAAGGAAAAGACTGATCAGAGATGCAGCCAAGAGGCCCATGATCACTCTGGATGAACTGCAGAGAACTACAGCTGAGGTGGGAGAGTCTGTCCATAGGACAACAATCAGTCGTACACTGCACAAATCTGGCCTTTATGGAAGAGTGGCAAGAAGAAAGCCATTTCTCAAAGATATCCATAAAAAGTCTCGTCTAAAGTTTGCCACAAGCCACCTGGGAGACACACCAAACATGTGGAAGAAGGTGCTCTGGTCCGATGAAACCAAAATCTAACTTTTTGGCCACAATGCAAAACGATATGTTTGGCGTAAAAGCAACACAGCTCATCACACTCAACACACCATCCCCACTGTCAAACATGGTGGTGGCAGCATCATGGTTTGGGCCTGCTTTTCTTCAGCAGGGACAGGGAAGATGGTTAAAATTGAGGGGAAGATGGATGCAGCCAAATACAGGACCATTCTGGATGAAAACCTGTTGGAGTCTGCAAAAGACCTGAAACTGGGACGGAGATTTATCTTCCAACAAGACAATGATCCCAAACATACAGCAAAATCTACAAAGGAATGGTTCACAAATAAACGTATCCAGGTGTTAGAATGGCCAAGTCAAAGTCCAGACCTGAATCCAATCGAGAATCTGTGGAAAGAGCTGAAAACTGCTGTTCACAAACGCTCTCCATCCAACCTCACTGAGCTCGAGCTGTTTTGCAAGGAAGAATGGGCAAGAATTTCAGTCTCTCGATGTGCAAAACTGATAGAGACATACCCCAAGCGACTTGCAGCTGTAATCGCAGCAAAAGGTGGCTCTACAAAGTATTAACGCAAGGGGGCCGAATAATTTTGCACGCCCCACTTTTCATTTTTTTATTAGTTAAAAAAGTTTCAAAAATCCAAAAGATTTCGTTCCACTTCACAATTGTGTCCCACTTGTTGGTGATTCTTCACAAAAAATAAAAATTTTATATCTTTATGTTTGAAGCCTGAAATGTGGCAAAAGGTTGAAAAGTTCAAGGGGGCCGAATACTTTCGCAAGCCACTGTATATATATACACAAGACCATTTATTCAATTGTCATCATTAGTAGGAAATATATATATATATATATAAAGCATTAAAGCTGCTCCTAAAAAAGGCAAACAGAAGCCAATACCTTGTATATATATATATATCTATATCACTTTTTCTGTGGCCTCCTGAATATTTCCCACCGGTCATTAGGAATGCAGCTATGACATGAGGAAGTAAAGCCCTGCCTCTATCAAGATGGCTATCACCAGTGTAGGACAGTGCAGTACAAGGTATTGGCTTCTGTTTGCCTTTTTTAGGAGCATCTTTAATGCTTTAGGTCATCTTTAATGTACATATAAAACATGGATGGCTCACATAAAATTCACTAGTACTGTACTAGCAGATTTTGATACACTAACAAACTGAAGTCAAACTCCAGCTCGCACAACAGTTACACAAGCAGTTAAGCAAGAGGTTTTTCTTGGGATAAAGGTTTTGAACATCGGATTTGATCAGTCACTTGGCCAGGTAGGAAAATTATTGATCGTTTTGCATCAATTGGCATCACTGGCATACAGTACTTTGTTCATGTATAAAGCTGGATTTTGATTGATCAGATTATGAGCTTACATGGTAGAAACAGAGATGTGATCAATGACTTATGATGGTATCTGAACTATCCATCGAAATCCCCTTTCCCATGTGTAGCATGTCAATCCAATGGGTTGTCAACTACAGATGGATTATTCCTATCAGTCTCGCCCTGGGGGGGGGGGGGGGGGGGGTTCCATTCTTCTTTTTGCTTCTGTGTCCACCCCCAGGACCTTATTTTTACTCCTACACCTCCCATAGGTTCTATATTCTAAGCAGACAAGCATTATATACCACTTTATGTACATTGGGTAAAATGGTTGGAAATGTATATACTTAAGATGTGAAACTTCTATGAATATTGTATTTCACAGTTTACAGCAACACCCACCCAACCCGTCCTGAGGAAGCGATAATTTTTGCAAAACGTGTTGACTTGTGAGTATGAGGTGCTTATGGACACTAATATAGAGGATTCAAGCTTACATGATATTATCAAACCATTTCTGGGTTGGGTAATACTGAATGTCGGACATATGGTGCTGGTCTAGCGGTGTTGCAAGTTGTCCTTTGACCTTTTATGGAGATTTTAGTTATGTATTAATAAAATAGATGTGTTTTTGAAGTTTAAATTGCCTCTTGTTTTGGTAACAAGTTGTTTGTTCCAAATATTTTTTGTCTATTCAAAATAAAAAGTAAAAAAAAAACAAAAAACAGAAAACAAAAAAAAAATAAATAAAAAAAAAAAAAAACAAACAAAGGCTTTTCCTTTGGATGACCAGGTCAAAATAAAAGTAAAAAAAAAAAAGCCTGGAAAAAATGCAGCCACTACAGCTCAGAACAAAACAGGCTGCAAAATTTAAAATTTTTGTTCGTAAGTTTTAAATGAGTTTAAATTCACAGCTCTTCTCTATAAAAATGAAAGATAACTACAGCTATAAGGATCGAGTTTTATGCACTTTTCCATCAACATAAGTTTTTTTTTTCTTCGACATTCCCAGTTGAGGAGCTGTATCAGCTTTTCCAGTTTGCATACTTTTTTTTTTTTTCCTGGACAGCAGCGTGTTGGCCTATACGGGAAACCCAGGAAATTTTCCTGACAATGAAACAGTGGAGGCTCTGTGCCTTGTCTGCAGACAGACCTTCGTGGCAGACATGTCTGCCAACACTGGGGCTCTTTTAGCAAGCAGCCAAAACAGACACAAGCCTATTTTACATAGGACCCTACCTGCCACTCAAATATTTAGCAGGAAAAATAGGACCCGATATTCTTTAGCATTTTAGATGGTTCCTTCAGACAAGTGTAAAAACAGCTACGTCTTGTCGTTTCAGTGGTAGCAAATTTTTCAAGTGCAGTATGAACTTGGGTGGTAGAAAGTGGTTGCAATATGGAGCAGGGTAAATTATGCAATTTGCTTGATGAGCGGAGATTAATACAACCCTGCAATCATTAAACACATCCTCTTTAAATATAGGTTTTAAAAAGCAAGCAGTGTAAGTACCCGATTTTGGCCTGGTATCAGCCTCTTGCAAACCCTGTACTACAGGGCTGCCGTATGAGAGGAAGAAGCAGCACAAGGAGCCAATCAGATCAAGTGTTGGCAGAAAGAATGCCGACAGGAGGAAAAGGCAAAGTGACAAGATAGACGGGCTCATCACTGTACAGTTTCGCTTTTCGCTGTTCATTTACAGGCTGAGGCGGGTCCAGGACCACCTGGGCTCAGAGGAAGCAATGTGAATAATGCTAGCTAAATAATGCTAGCCATCCAACTGAAATAGGCTAGTAGAAAAGGAGCGACTGGCTTTAGATGCTGCTCCCAAGATGGTTTGTTCCTCTATATTTGGTAGGAGTGCCCAAAATTCCGTAGATTCTGGATAAGGGTATATCATTTTCTCTACTCATTAATGGCACAACCCTTAAAAAGAAACTACAAGAGGCCCTACTGGGCTGCCCAATTTTAAAAGCTTCATGATGCATACGGAAATTCATCTCTTTTGTATTTTTGGAGGCCCGCATCGGAATAGCTAAATCGTGGAGGTCCCCTGTGATACTGTTCGACCTGATTAACCACTAACCGAGCCTCTTTCTGAGATTTGTTGTTTACAAATTAAAACAGTTTTTTTTGCTAGAAAATTACTTAGAACCCCCAAACATTATACATTTTTTTTCTAACACCCTAGAGAATAAAATGGTGGTCGTTGCAATACTTTCTGTCACACCGTATTTGCTCAGCGGTCTTACAAGCGCACTTTTTTGGGAAAAAAATACACTTTTTTAAATTAAAAAATAAGACAACAGTAAAGTTACCCCATTTTTTTTTATATTGTGAAAGATAATGTAACGCCGAGTAAATTGATACTCAACATTTCACGCTTCAAAATTGTGCCCGCTTGTGGAATGGCGACAAACTTTTACCCTTAAAAATCTCCATAGGCGACGTTTAAAAAAATTCTACAGGTTACATGTTTTAAGTTACAGAGGGGGTCTAGGGCTAGAATTATTGCTCTCGCTCCACCGATCGCAGCGATACCTCACATGTGTGGTTTGAACACGGTTTTCATATGTGGGCGCTAGTCACGTATGCGTTTGATTCTGCACGTGAGCTCGTCGGGATGGGGCGCTGTTAAGATTTTTTTTTTCTTATTTATTTTTACCTTTTTTTTTACACTTTTACACTCTTTAAAAAAAAAAAAATTGTGTCACTTTTATTCCTATTACAAGGAATGTAAACATCCCTTGTAATAGAAAAAAACATGACAGGACCTCTTAAATAAGAGATATGGGGTCAAAAAGACCTCAGATCTCATATTTACATTAAAATGCAATAAAAAAAAAAGGCCCTTTCAGAGCTATGGGTTTTGACGTCGCTTCCGCCCTGCAGTGATATGGAGATGAGTGGGGGTCATCTTCCTCTCACATCTCCATACCCAGGCAGGGCACCAGATCGCGGCGGGAGAGGGGGCCTTGCAGCGAATCCAATGCAGAGACCCCTTTTATCTTAAACCGGACCGCTCACTGAAGAAGAGGATGCCGGGGTTATGGCAGCTAGCTGCTGCCATACCAACGATATCCTCCTTCAAAGTACCGACGTATATAACGACGGTGGGCGGTTCGGAAGTGGTTAAGGCCAAGCTATCCTGGATAATGATTAACGAGAAACTCTCAGCCATCCTCAATGCTAAAATTTCACAGTTCAAAAACATCTGGGAACCTTGGATTAACTAACTAATAGGTCACTTGTAGTTTCTAAAGGCGCTTCTGGAGTCCAAGCTTGGCGTTTCATCATCGCACCAAACACCCTATTTACCCTGTACTTTACCCCTTTTCCTTTCCTTTTCTTCTTCCTCTACTGCACCACCAGACTAGTTATATGGAGTCTGGGAATTCTTCTATTTAAGGGGGAGTAGCTGCAATGATCTTGACGGATAATCATGCTATTAGACATTTGTATGTTTATTGGAATTTACCAATAAAAAATTATTGGAAACCAAAAGGAGTGCCCAGCTTCCAATGAGATGCAAGTTGGATGGTATGTTAGAAGAGGTTTATTGAGAATATTGAGAAAAAAGTACATTGAGGCAATGCTTTTCAAGGGAACAGGAAATGTGGAAAATGCTAGCTAGCAGACTGAGGACACTTACAGATTAAAAGGGGATATTGTAGCAAGAGCTGGTCTTGTTCTTTAACCTTTTAACTGGCTATATATTTTTTTCTAGTTCTTCTATTTTTGGCTGGCTATGCAAATATCAACTTTAGGGAGGTGATTTGCATATTTAAAGTGACCCTGTCCCTATACAAACTTGGTTCAAATGAACTATTTAAAGTAGAACTATGGGCAAACCCCCCCCCCCATTTTGCATAGATCAAGGGAGGGTTATTACCCCTGTCCGATCCCCCCCCCCCCCAATCTGTGTCCCATTGCGGAGATTTCCCTTTACTTCCTGTCCCATAGCCAAACAGGAAGTGAGAGGGAATCCCTACAAATTAAGGGAATTCCTTGGGGACCCCCGGGTCACCAGAACTAGTGTCCTCCTTGGAAGAAGGTTTCCCCTCTATTACTTTTCTGGGGACAATCCAAAATTTGGGATTTTCCGTTATTTTCAATGATAACGGTAAACAGGGACAAATAGAGAGGGTGATTCCCCCCAATGGGGGCACATACAGCAATAATAACTGACAAATGTTTTAATCCCGCTCTGCTATTTCCAAAACTAAAACAAGGTTTTGCCTTTAGTTGTGCTTTAAAGTTAAATGTAACACAGGGATTAGCTTTAACCGCCACTAAGGTATGCCGAGCTTCTCCCATTTCATCCCAATGTCAATTAGTCAGGAAGTGTAAGGATTATTCACAGTCTGACCCCAGCTGCATATTATGAAGCATAAGATTGCATGTTGGGGAGTAGGGGTGTAGTTTGGAAAATATGGGCCCCCAATGTTGACATTAATTATTTGGATTTACTACAAATGGCGCTCATTGATTTAGGAGTACCATACATATATTTCTACCACAAAAAAAAAAAAAGAAGATTGAGCATTGTGCCCCTTTTTTCAGCAGGCATATCCCTTTACCTATTTAAGCCATACTCTAATTTTAACTTTTCTTTTCTGGTACATTTATATGTGACTGCATGTTAGTCCCATTGAGGACTTTTACCTGGGTCTGTGGACTCAGAGTAGATAAACCCCGAATGAGCTGACCTATCTGTTCCAGAGAGTATATAGTTGGTGGTGGTGTACATTATTTTATGTACAAGTTTTCTACATGCAATGTACAGGTATGAAATATCTTTTGCTCTCCAATAGGCAGCACAATACTGCATGGATTAATCTTTACTATATTGTTATCTTGATGATTGTATTGTTTACTATTATAGAGCTTGACTGTTGCTATCTTCCTGATGAAGCGGGCATGGACCCGTGAAACACGCCAAAGTCACAGCTAACAATTCATCCTCCATGTCTGATGAGTGATGACATATTAGTCTCCTATGTACTTGCTATGTTCATGTGCAATGCTGTTGTATTTTGCAAATACCATATATATTATGTTTTTAAAAATTGTAGAGTAAACTATTGATTTTTTATACAAAGACGTGGTACCTTTAAAAGTGCTCCTTCATATTAGTTAGGTCTTTTTGAATGTAGAAGTTACCAAGTATGTGTTATCGGACAATATAGGTCCAACTATTAGAAGAAGAAGGTCTCCTACTTGATACCTTCCACCCAATATCGCTTTTAAATTTTACAAAGCATAAGAGTTCAGTTGCTGCAAAGGCTACTCTCCATCTGCCTATCTATTTATTTTATGAATTTCAAGCATTATATAGTGTCAACAGTTCACGCAGTATTTTTACATACTGAAAAAATGCAGATCAGTCACCGCCCTCAAGGAGCTTATAATCTAAGTTAACTTTCAAACAAGTATACTTACACACACACACACACACTAAGACCGGTTTAGACGGAAGCCAAATAACCTACCAGCATATCTTTGGAGTGTGGGAGGAAACCCATGCAACAAACAGCAAGAACATATAAAAACTGGCTAGGTTTCGAACCGAGAACCCCTGTGCTGCAAGGCAAAGTGCTAACCACTGAGCCGCTCTGCTGCCCACAGAGCAGGAGTGCAACATGCCAAAACCTGTACACCAAATGCTTCAGCCTCAAAACCATCATGCTAACATACCATGGTCACTTTAGAAAAGGTAACGCATGGCGTCCCCATGCCTCCATCAGCAAACAACACATGAACAATTTGTCCCTTCCCATCCACTCTGTGCATCCGTTACATTTTAAAAGATAATATACTATTGCCAAGTACCCCTACAGATGCGAGCCGTGCTGTGAATGCACCTTTTAGTTATCATAGGCTTTAAAAATTCAGCTATTATCAGTCATCATGACACATGGACAGTACAACACAAATACACAATCTGAAAGGGTGTCAGGAGCCAGAGCTGTACAGTATCATCGTTTTAAATCAAAACTTTTTTTGTTGTTTTTTTTGTTTTTGTTTTTTAGTGTTCTTTCCCTCAGGAGGCAAAATACATGTAGTAATTTGTTCCATGTTCCTACATGCCTTGTAAAGGGCCGTACGCATGAGCTGAATATCGGGTAGCATCGGCTGGTTTCTATTTCGGGCCATGTGTACAGTAGCCACTCTGTCGGCTTCTGTTGAAAAAGGTCTGCCAATCGGCATCCGATCAGCGCTCTCAGTCAATGGCTGACAGCGCTGACAGGTGTGTTCTAGCCGAGGGACAGTCCCCCTGTCAGAACTCTGTAGCTCAGCGGGGAGATTGCTGTACTAACATCGCCTGCTGGGATGAACGGAAAAAAACAAACAGATGGCATGTACCAGGCCTAAGCCTAGCTAGGAGGCCAGACATGGACCCACCCCACTTTCCTTGGTGGTTGTCTGACAACGTAGCTAGCAAAGAGATGGCAGCTTAATAAATGGAGATTGACTGGGCACCAACACTTACCCGTAAAAAAGCAGTGGCAAGAGGAATGCAAAGGAAAAAAGGAGGCCGACGCTCCCCCTGACCCCCAACTAATTCCCCTTGTCGACATTTGTCTCGGGCAAGTACTTGGAGCCTAGACAAGCACCAGTTTTTATGAATATCTACGTTGTCTGACGGCCACGGGGGGAGGGGGGGGGGGACCTAAAGTTCATCTGCATTTCAGAAATCTCTATAATAAAACTAGTCTGTGGATATTACAATGTCCAGACAGCTGGTTTGTCTTCGAATCCAAAAATGTGGCTGCTAAAAAAAAAAAAACATTAGAAATAAAATAAAGGAAGAAGGGGGGGGGGGGCAGGTAGGGGAGATTTAAGAGATAGAATTTACTACAATGCCATCAGCTGACTGGCTACATTCTCTGATGTTCCATTCTCAGCAAAGAAAATCCATGGAAGCCAAGGCATGAGTTATATTATTTGTATCAGCAGGTTGGCCGAATATGACAAATTGCTACTATTTGTTGTGTTTCCTTGCTAATATGTACAATACTTTACATATTTATTGTCACTTCTAAACATTGGGGGATAATGCTATTTTGTAACTTTCAATGGATTTACCACTAAAGGAATTAAAAAAGGTTTTGCAAATGTGTCAGTTTTTCACTTTAATCACCTTTTTATTGGGGGAGTGTACTTTCCCGCCTTGCCTGACCTCCTAGCTGGACTTATAAAGCACATACAGTGGATATAAAAAGTCTACACACCCCTGTTAAAATGTCAGGTTTCTGTGATGTAAAAAAAAAATGAGACAAAGATAAATCATTTCAGAACTTTTTCCACCTTAATGTGACCTATAAACTGTACAACTAAATTGAAAAACAAACTTAAATCTATTGGGGGGAGTAAAAATAAAAAAATAAAATAATGTGGTTGCACCCTCTTATAACTGGAGATGTAGCTGTGTTCAGAACTAAAAGGAAATAGGACTCAGTACACACCTGCCATCATTTAAAGTGCCTCTGATTAACCCCAAATAAAATTCAGCTGTTCTAGTAGGTCTTTCCGGACATTTTCTTAGTCGCATCCTACAGCAACAGCCATGGTCCGAAGAGAGCTTCCAAAAGCATCAGAGGGATCTCATTGTTAAAAAGGTATCAGTCAGGAGAAGGGTATAAAAGAATTTCCAAGGCATTAGATAGACCATGGAACACAGGGAAGACAGTCATCATCAAGTGGAGAAAATATGGCACAACGGTGACATTACTAAGAACTAGACGTTCCTCCAAAATTTATGAAAAGATGAGAGGAAAACTGGTCAGGGAGGCTGCCAAGAGGCCTACAGCAACATTACAGGTACTACAGTAATATCTGACAAGTACTGGCTGTGTGGTACATGTGACAACAATCTCCGGTATTCTTCACATGTCTGGGCTATGGGTTAGAGTGGCAAGGCGGAAGCCTTTTTTTACCAAGAAAAACATCCAGGCCTGGCTAAATTTAGCAAAAACACATCTGAAGTCTCCCAAAAGCATGTGGGAAAATGTGGTATGGTCTGACGAAACCAAGGTTGAAATTTTTGGCCATAATTCTAATAGATATGTTTGGGGCAAAACCAACACTGCACATCACCAAAAGAACACCATACCCACCGTGAAGCATGGTGGTGGCAGCATCATGCTTTGGGGCTGTTTTTATTCAGCTTGAACAGGGGCCTTAGTCAAGGTAAAAGGGAATTATGAACAGTTCCAAATACCAGTCAATATTGGCTTCTGCTAGAAAGCTGAACATGAAGAGGAACTTCATCTTTCAGCATGACAACGACCCAAAGCATACATCAGAAGAAGTTTAACGTTTTGGAATGGCCCAGCCAGAGCCCAGACCTGAATCCGATTGAAAATCTGTGGGGTGATCTGAAGAGGGCTGTGCACAGGAGATGCCCTCACAATATGACAGATTTGCAGTGTTTTTGTAAAGAAGAGTGGGCAATTGTTGCCAAGTCAAGATGTGTCATACCCAAAAAGACTGAGTGCTGTAATAAAATCAAAAGGTGCTTCAACAAAGTATTAGTTTAAGGGTGTGCACACTTATGCAACCATAATATATTTATTTTAGTTTTACTTTCCTTCACCTAAAAGATTTCAGTTTGTTGTTCAATTGAGTTGTACTGTTCATAGGTCACATTAACCACTTAAGGACCAAGCCTCTTTCTGAGATTTGTTGTTTATAATAAAAACAGTTTTTTTTGCTAGAAAATTACTTAGAAAAAAAAGTAAAATGTTTGGGGGTTCTAACACCCTAGAGAAGAAAATGGCGGTCGTTGCAATACTTTGTCACACCGTATTCGCGCAGCGTTCTTACAAGCGCACTTTTTTTGGAAAAAGTACACCTTTTTTTTAATTAAAAAAAATAAGACAACAGTAAAGTTAGCCCATTTTTTTTATACTGTAAAAGATAATGTTACACTGAATAAATTGATACCCAACATGTCACGCTTCAAAATTGCGCCCGCTCGTGGAATGGCGACAAACTTTTACCCTTAAAAATCTCCATAGGTGACATTTAAAAAATTCTACAGGTTGCATGTTTTGAGTAACAGAGGAGGTCTAGGGCTAGAATTATTTCCCTCATTTTACCGATCGCGGCGATACCTTACATGTGTGGTTTGAACACCATTTTCATATGCGGGAGTTATTCACGTATGCGCTCGCTTCTGCACGCAAGCTCCTCTGGAATTTTTTTTCTTATTTATTTTACCATTTATTTTTTATTTTTATTTTATTTATTTTTTTAAATGCAAAAACTGGTGTCACTTTTATTCCCATTACAAAGAATGTAAACATCATTGGAATAGAAAAAAGCATGACAGGACCTCTTAAATATGGGATCTGGGGTCAAAAAGACCTCAGATCTCATATTTACACTAAAATGCAATTAAAAAAAAATATATATATATATATATATATATTTTGTCATTTAAAAAAAAAAAATTAAAACAAAAAATGGGCGGAAGTGACGTTTTGACAATGCTTCCGCCCTGCATTGGTATGGAGATGGATGGGGGCCATGTTCCCCTCACTTGTCTCCATGCCCAGCAAGGGTGAAGAACCGATTGCCTCCACTGCTGCCGATGGCCCCTGTAAGCAGCGGAGGGCACCGGAGCGCGGTGGGAAGGAGGGCCCCTCTCCCGCCACCGATAAAAGTGATCTCTCGGCGAATCCGCCACAGAGACCACTTTTATCTGAAACCGGACTGCTCACTGAAGAAGAGGATACCAGGGTTATGGCAGCTAGCTGCTGCCATAACAAAGATACTCCAGTTCAAATTACCGACATATAACGACGGTGGGCGGTCTGGAAGTGGGTAAAGGTGGAAAAAGTTCTGAAATTACGGTATTTTTGTCTCATTATTTTACATCACAGAAACCTGACATTTTAACAGTGGTGTCTAGACTTTTTATATCCACTGTAGGAACATGGGACAGAACACTGTAAAAACTGAAGTTGGAGTTCTTTAAAAATTGCAAAACACCAGAAAGAATTGGTACAAATATAACTGTTCTTGGTTACTGTTAACTAAAATAGAATGACCACTGTGGGAAAAAAACGTGGCCTCTAACGGAATGTTAGTTGAATTATAAAGCTTGAAAACAGAAGTTCAACTCACTAACCAACCTTAGCGATCACAGGAGGGCCAAAAGCCCTCAGAGATCTCCCTGCCAGGGCTACAGACAGCAGCACTTTGAATTTTCTCAATGAATGCAAAGCATTCTCTGATTGGATAAGATAGAGGAATAGGGCAGTGGCATCAGACTTGGATTTTAAACCTAGTATTACTTAAAAAAGGAGGCCATAATATACAGTATTTCCTAATACCTACAGCAGTACAATGGTCCCCAAATTTCTTTGGTCATAGCTTTCACATATATAGTGTGCATGCTGCCTTCCAGTACAACACAGACTGATCCTACAAAATCCCCAACCCTACAGAAGCCAAACAAAAACTGAAGTATTAATGATGTGTCAGAAACAAGACTATAAAGCGTTGCCTACAATAATGTGGACCTTTGTCTTTTACGATCTGGAGTGAACATGGTGCTGCACTTGTACTGTGCCTTGCAGATAATTAAGGGGTCCTCCGAGACTGAGGCAGCATTCGATTTAATTAGTTACCTAGCATTGTAAGCAGTCTCAGAGCGGAACTGCTAGCATCAGAAAAGCGCACAAAGCAAAGCTAACCTGGATTTATAATTTATACCCGGTTACCATCTGTACCATTAACCTTAGAAGATGTGATTCATTGAACATTTTCAGATATATGGTGCTGCCTCCTAAAGTTGCCATATTTTCCCCATGCTGTAGGCAAATTCTCACATCTATAATACAGGCAGCTGTAAATTCAGGAACTTTGCATACTGTATGAATAAGATCCAGGTTGGGGCTAAACATTTCTTTTCTCCTATTACAGTTTTTGAAGGGATACTGATTATTATTATTATACAGCGCCAACAGTTTACGCAGTGCTTTACAATATAAAAAGGAGACAATACAGTTATAATACAATAAAATACAAGAGGATTAAGAGGGCCCTGCTCAGAAGAGCTTACAAACTAATAGATCATGTATGTAAATCATAGCACACATACACAAACCAGCACCAATTAAAATAATTTGCAATACGCTTCTCCATTATCTAGCTTTACATCTGTGCATTGCATGGCACAAGTGCTGCCTTTGTACCCATTTAGATGGGATATGGGTATTACTGCTCTTTTATTTTCACACAGTGTAATCAACAATTTAGTCTCTTGACAAGGTACACTGCAGTTTTAATAAACACTTTAAATCCTTTTTTTTTTTTTTAAAGAGAATTTCTTTTTGACTCTTATAATATTGTAAACAGTATTATATTTTATATACAATTTAGATTGATGGTGCTGGAACCTTAAAGTAGAACTCTAGGCAAAACATTCATTTTGAATTTTGGATTGAGTTAAGCCTTTTACACACTAGGGTTTATTTACCAAAGCTGGAGAGTGCATCAGGCTCACTTCTGCATAGAAACCAATCAGCTTTCAGGTTACATTGCCAAACCCTAACTCAACCAATTGAGGTTAGATGCTGATTGGCTACCATGCACAGCTGCACCAGATTCTGAGTGCTCCAGCTCTACCCCACTATGGGAGTTATTGTTTTCATTCAACCAAGACTTCAACAAGAGTTGGATGGAGTTACACTTTAACAAAGATAGTGACATGTGCTGTAATTATTTTGTACCACTCTCGTAGTTTTGGGGTGATTATTTTTACTGATATTTTGCACATTAAGGCCTTATGCACAGTAGGCATCTGTACATGAGATTCCAGTGTTTGTTCAGGTGGAGGATACAGGAGCGTTGTCCAGCCCCTCTGCCGGCAGCAGAGAATTCTATGGGAGGCTGAAAGCTGCTGTGGCTAAAGTGTGCACTGAGTGGTACTAATGTTGAGTTTAGTATGTGCCTAGGGATGAATGCCTGGAATTTAGGGTTTTGGGGAATTCAACCCTTGGCGCATACTGCCCTTAATGTTAGTGCCACCCAGGGCATCCTCCAGCCACAGCAGCTTTCAGCCTCTCATAGAATTCTGTGCTGCCGGAAGAGGGGCTGGACAACGCTTATTTATCCTCCGCCTGCACAAAAACATTGGAATCTCATGTACAGGGGCTAAATGCCTAGTGTACATAAGGCCTTAAGCTCCATACACACTATCATGATTTTCTGCAGATTTTTTCCTTCAGATTTACCAAAACCATATAATATGAGGTCAAACCTTATGCCGCGTACACACGGTCGGACTTTTCGGCTACAAAAGTCCGACAGCCCGTCCGACAGACTTTCGGCGGACTTTTGGCGGACTTGCGGCAGACTTTCTAACAAACGGACTTGCCTACATACGATCACACAAAAGTCAGACGGATTCGTACGTGATGACGTACACCGGACTAAAATAAGGAAGTTGATAGCCAGTAGCTGCCCTAGCATGGGTTTTTGTCCATCAGACTAGCATACAGACGAGCGGATTTCTGGGTCTGGCGTAGTTACGATGTAAAGATTTGAAGCATGTTTTAAATCTAAAGTCTGTCAGATTTGCGGCTGGAAAAATCCGCTGAAAGTCCGGGGAAGCCCACACAAGATTGGATTGTCAGCCGTATTTTGTCCGTCGGCGTCCGTCTGACTTTTGTAGACGAAAAGTCCGACTGTGTGTGGAGTTTCAATTTGTATGTAATCAGGCAGGCCCTTGCACTACATGGTTTTGGTAAATCTGAAGACAAAAATCAGCAGAAAATCTGAGTGTGTATGGAGCTTTAATGTGCAAAATATCAGTAAAAATAATTGATCATCCCAAAAACTAGAAGAGTGGTACAAAATAATCACAGCACGTGTCACTATCTTTGTTAAAGTGTAACTCTATCCAACTCTTGTTGAAGTCTTGGACAGGGTGGGAAGGGTTAAATTGTCGAGGAGGAGTCGTGTCTACTCATCAGTCTTGACGCTTTCCTTCCTCACTGCCAGCGCCAGACCCGCCCCCTTCTGCCTGAGCAGTAGCAGCATTCGGGCAGTTCCGAGCTGACAGCAGGACATCTTGGGGCCCCCACAGTGGAGGACTGCCAGGGCCCGGTCGCAATTGCAACCTTGGTAGTTCCGGCACTGTTGTCTGGTTTTTATTTCTGGGTCCCATTTAGGGAAATCTCACTTCCTGTTCCAGTTGTCACCAGGCCAGGAAGTGTGGATAAATCCCCGACAGGGACACAGACAACAATAAAAAAAGTTTATAGATGTGCTACCCTTCACCCACATTAGGTAACATTAAATTGAATCTTTGAAGAAGTCATATTAAAATCGATATACAGCTTAAGCCTGGGCCATGCCATTCTAGCTGAATGGACAGGAAGTCTTTGTTGCACTGACAGTACAGAAGTGTCTTGTTAATACAACAATTGTCTGTAACATCACATTGATCCTGTGACTGGCTCCATGGGGACTTGAGCTAATTATGTCATTACAATTATATTAGAAGTACTGGGTGTCCATGCTCTTCCTTAGTTATGCAGGTCATACATTATGTAACTTCTAAAGGGAGGGGCACAATATTATTTTTTTCTTCATGTCCATGCATTGTCTACCTTCCGTCTTTGTGAATGAGCCCTCAAGCAGATAAGACATACAAAGCACAGAAAATAAGTAGTGTTGGTGTCAGAAATCTTTTTTTAACCTTAAAAAAACTAAGATAGATAGATAGATAGATAGATAGATAGATAGATAGATAGCAGTATCTCACACAAGTCACCCCTCACATTTTTGTAAATATTTTATTATATCTTTTCATGTGACAACACTGAAGAAATGACACTTTGCTACAATGTAAAGTAGTGAGTGTACAGCTTGTATAACAGTGTAGATTTGCTGTCCCCTCAAAATAACTCAACGCACAGCCATTAATGTCTGGCAACAAAAGTGAGTACACCCCTAAGTGAAAATGTCCAAATTGGGCCCAATTAGCCATTTTCCCTCCCCGGTGTCATGCGACTCATTAGTGTTACAAGGTCTTAGGTGTGAATGGGGAGCAGGTGTGTTAAATTTGGTTTTATCGCTCTCACTCTCTCATACTGGTCACAGGAAGTTCAACATGGCACCTCATGGCAAAGAACTCTGATGATCTGAAAGAAAGAATTGTTGCTCTACATAAAGATGGCCTAGGCTATAGGAAGATTGGCAAGACCCTGAAACTGAGCTGCAGCATGGTGGCCAAGACCATACAGCGGTTTACCAGGACAGGTTCCACTCAGAACAGGCCTCGCCATGGTCGACCAAAGAAGTTGAGTGCACATGCTCAGCATCATATCCAGAGGTTGTCTTTGGGAAATAGAAGTATGAGTGCTGCCAGCATTGCTGCAGAGGTGGGGGTTTAGCCCATCAGACCATACGCCTCACACTGCATCAAATTGGTCTGCATGGCTGTCATCCCAGAAGGAAGCCTCTTCTAAAGATGATGCACAAGAAAGACGGCAAACAGTTTGCTGAAGACAAGCAGACTAAGGACATGGATTACTGGAACCACGTCCTGTGGTCTGATGAGACCAAGATAAACGTATTTGGTTCAGATGGTGTCAAGCGTGTGTGGCAGCAACCAGGTGAGGAGTACAAAGACAAATGTGTCTTACCTACAGTCCAGACTTGGCCACAGGGCAGTATTGCAACATGATAACGACCCCAAACACACCACATAGAAGGTGAAGGAGCACAAGGTCTCTAGCATCCACCAGCTCTGTGATGTCATCATGGAGGAGTGGAAGAGGACTCCAGTGGCAACCTGTGAAGCTCTGGTGAACTCCATGCCCAAGAGGGTTAAGGCAGTGCTGGAAAATAATGGTGGCCACACAAAATATTTACACTTTGTTTCCAATTTGGACATTTTCACTTAGGGGTGTACTCACTTTTGTTGCCAGCGGTTTAGACATTAATGGCTGTGTGTTGAGTTATTTTGAGGGGACAGCAAATTTACACTGTTATACAATCTGTACACTCACTACTTTACATTGTAGCAAAGTGTCATTTCTTCAGTGTTGTCACATGAAAAGATAGAATAAAATATTTCCAAAAATGTGAGGGGTGTACTCACTTTTGTGAGATACTGTACTTCTACATCCATCTACATGCACGGTGATGAAACACTGATAGTGATTGGCTGAATTCCTTATTCTATTTCAATGCTTTCAAAAAATGTTACTGACTCATCCCTCTATGGACAGGAGGAATTTCGCAACAGCTTCGTCCGCTTCCCATATTTCTCCATTTTCCAGATCTATCTTAACCGAGAATGAGGATTAATGGCTAGTTATGGCTCAGGGAGGCCACTGATGGCAATTTTTATTGTAATTACTCCACATCTGCCTGGGGCTCACTTTTGAAAAACTGCTATTATAACATAATAATACAATATATTACCAAAAGTATTGGGACGATTGCTTTTACAAGCACATAAAAACTTTAATGGCATCCCAGTTTTAGTCCATAGGGATCAATATTGAGTTGGCCCACCCTTTGCAGCTATAACAGCTTCAACTCTTTTGGGAAGTCTGTCCACAATGTTTAGGAGTGCGTCTATGGGAATGTTTGACCATTCTTCCAGAAGCACATTTGTGAGGTCAGGCACCGATGTGGACGAGAAAGCCTGGCTCACAGTCTCCCTTCTAATTCATCTCAAAAGTGTTCTATCAGGTTGAGTTCAGGACTCTGTGCAGACCAGCCAAGTTCCTCCACCCCAAACTCGCTCATCCATGTCTTTATGGACCTTTCTTTGTGCACTGGTCCAAATAATTTGGTGGAGGGGGATTATGATGTGGGGTTGTTTTTTCAGGGGTTGGGCTTGGCCCCTTAGTTCCAGTGAAGGGAACTCTTAAAAGGTGCATACCAAGACATTTTGGACAATTTTATGCTCCCAACTTTGTGGGAATAGTTTGGGGATGGCCCCTTCCTGTTCCAACATGACTGCGCACCAGTGCACAAACAAGGTCTATAAAAGACATAGATGTGCGAGTTTGGGGTGGAGGAACTTGACTGGCCTGCACAGACTCCTGACTTCTGGAAGAATGGTCAAACATTCCCATACACACACTCCTAAACCTTGTGGACAGCCTTCCCAGAAGAATTGAAGCAGTTATAGCTGCAAAGGATTGGCCAACTCAATATTGAACCCTACAAACTAAGACTGGGAATGCCGTTAAAGTTCATGTGCATGTAAAGGCAGGTGTCCCAATACTTTTGGTAATATAGTGTTTATTATAAGGCTGTGAATTGGACGTACGTATGCGTATACCCAGGAGGGAAGCCATCTTTGCCTGCTTGGGATTCACAGGTGGTCTGAGCATCTGCAAGAAGGCAGTCCCATTCATGTCTACTGGGACACGTCAGTTGCATGGACACAGCTGCTAGTCCCACTTGGACAGGCGTGTGGGTGCGAGTCCCCAAACGCACACTGTCTGTGCATGGCTGTCAAATTGGGACCAGCGGCTGTATCCGTGCAGCTGCTACATCCCAATAGATATGAATGGGAATGCCTGTATGTAGATGCATGGGACACCTGTGCATCTCCCATGCAGGCAAAAATGGCCCTTTGCAGGTGTGTACAAATAGGTATTCTCGTGTTAATGAGGTCACAGTCTTAACTCCTAGCACCTGCTGACCCTTTACTGCACTCTGACCCAGTTCCAGACATGAAATATGACGCTGTATCAAATGCAAGAACCAGCTATAATTGTTTTGCCTCTTATAAAGACTAATGGCCTGTACACACGATCAGAAAGTTGTACAAAAAAATACCGCTTTTGAAGCAATCTTATGATAATCTGCTCATTAGTACACAGCTTTTGAGAGTCAATCACGATAGTTCATCCAATATTAACCAATGGGACAAGCACCAAAAATGTTGTACGGTACCAGATGGTACAAATTTTAGTTTAGTTAGTACAGGTGGTGTTAGAAAATACAATACAAATACACTACAGCACATTACATCACTTCCGAATTTTTATTCTGTCTTATGAGAATTTATGTAACTTCATTTTTTATATGAGATTAGCATGCAAAAAATAAAATAAATAGGATGATCATTCGTCCGATAATCTCATCATCTCTAACAGGCATTAGGGCTTGTGCAATGGGACAGGTAGCAACAAACACATATTACTAGATTTGCCATTTTACATACAACAGTACCCAAATCTGTCTTAATAGCCTCTGGCAACCCTTTGCACAGCAGCACTCAGACTGGTACAGGTAGGGCCTTCACTGCGATACAGCTATGACTAAGCACTGCTAAGTGTGAAACGCGTCAGTTCATTTGTCCCATTTTTTTGCTGTGGCTTGTATTTGTTGGACTTTTTATAAATAAAGGCTATATTCCGGAGCGCGGATGTCCAGAACTTCTTTTTTGCCTCAAGTTGCTACCCTGTTTCCCCGAAAATAAGACCTAGCGTGATTGTCGGTGATGGCTGCAATATAAGCCCTACCCCCCCAATAAGCCATTGTTAAAGTCCTTGTAGGTCTCATTTTCAGGGTAGGGCTTATTTTTGGGAAAACAGGGTAGGGCTTATTTGGGGGGTAAGGCTTATATTGCAGCCATCACCGACAATCACGCTAGGTCTTATTTTCGGGGAAACAGGGTATATGCTTAGCCGGCACCAGGTGTTCCAGTTCCGAGGAGAGTCTCATATCTACATTTCCACCTGGACCGGTGATCCCCTTCCCTTCCCCTCACTGTGATACAGTCAGTAAAACCTTGCATATTGCTGACTGTCCAATGCCGCGTAGAAACAAGCGGACTTTCCGGCAGAAAAGGTCCGACGGAACGAATCCGTCGGACATTCCAATCGTGTGTGGGCTTCATTGGACCTTTTCTGTCGAAAAATCTAATGGACCTTAGAAATAGAACATGTTTCAAATCTTTCCGACGGACTCGATTCCTATCGAAAAAAACGTTCGTCTGTATGCTAGTCCAACAGACCGAAAACGACGCAAGGGCAGCTATTGGCTACTAGCTATTGAACTTCCTTTTCTAGTCTGGTCGTACGTCATCACGTTCAAAACAATTGGACTTTGGTGGGATCGCGCGTAGGCAAGTCCGTTTCATCGGAACTCCGTTGAAAAGTCCTTCGGAGTTCCGCTCGTGTGTACGAGGCATAACACTGGGAGCTTCCTGACAGGAGAAAAAGGCAGAGTGATGAGCTCCTCAGTGTGTGACTACTCTTTCATTGTCCAATTACAGGCTGTTGAGGAACCTAAGGCCAGGGACTATTACACAGCTGCAGGGAGTGCAGGACTTGGCTGTACTTGATGCTGCTTATGCCTGGATCACAGGACTTGCAGAACAGAATGGCAAATCTGTGGCAGGTTAAGAGTTTACATATTTGTAGTTTAACTGGCTTTTCACTTTCAAGTGAAGAGACCATTAGGGTGGACAATCCATTTATGCAAAGTGTGCAACTGCACAAGGGCCCTCTGGGACTTGGAGACCTGTTTTATACTAGACGTGGGTCAGCTCCACCATTCTTATGTGAAAACCAAAAGTTGAGAATAGGGAGGCATTCTTCACGACCTCCCTGTTTTACTGGCTTGTAATAATATTACAAACACCACCATCGCTTCCTGCCTGAGCGGCACCGAGACACATAATGCGTTCCCATTTCCTCTTGACATTGTGTCAACTTGAAATGAAAGGGATGTCCATTATCTGACCCTTCTTGCAAATTATGAACCATGAAAGAGCTCATGGTATCGCAAAGGTTACCATTTATCTGCATCTATCTAAACACAATAAATTATACATGGTTTCCCAAAAGTTGCCATACATAGGGAAAATAGAAAATTGTAGCTAAATTTACAAATCTTAAAGACAAATTATTAATACTAATGTAATAATAATTCAAAATATTAAATATAATATAAAATATAATAGGAGTTTGTTCATTTTTTTCCTATGTCTTTTTCTTGCATAGGAGTTCTTAGGGGACAACATTGGCCACTGGGAAACATGCGAACAGGGCATTGACATTTAAAAAAAAATAAAGCACATAAAATACACAGGTTTCACATGCAAAAAAAAAAAAATTTAAATTGAGATCTTGGGAAATTGGGAACTTGTAGTCATCCTATTCACAGATCTCTGTAAATGAATGACACAGCTAAGCGAATGAAATTCCTCACATCCATGGTAAATTAAAAAAGAAAAAAAAAGCAGTAGCAAAAGAACCCCACAATTCAGATAAGGGGGGGGGGGGTGATTTGATGGTGGGAGTTAGGGAATGCCACCATGTTTCATGATAGACACACTGGATTCAAAGAGGATAACTCCCGGCATGGAGAAGTACCCCCAGATTGTGTATGAGTTGGGGGCGGTGGGCTACAGACTCAGGTCATACATCCCAGGAAGCTTTCAGGTGCAATTGGGCTGATTCCTACAGAACACTGCTGGGGTTGCTGGGCATGTTTTTGTGGATAACCCAATGAAAAAAAAAAAAAAAAAACGTAAAAGGGGGAGTGGGAGTAAAAACGACTGAGAATTCTGGGAGTGGTGACTTCACCTGTAGGCTCCCACAGCCCAGCCATTGTTGGTGCTCCCCTGCAGCTGCCACTCGCTGACAGAGGGGGGGCCAGAACTGCGGATAATACAGCTGGACTGAAAGAAGGTAATTATACTGATCTTTTTTTTTTCATGGGGCAGGCAGGATAGGTAGCAGGAGGGGACATTTTTAAGAATAGGTAGTGTTAAGCAAGTCATAGATGGTGCAATTCCCCACCCCCACCCCCACCCTTCCGGTTGCAGGAAATAAAATTGCTTGATCAGGGAATCCCTCCAGCAGTGCAATTGTATTCTGCTGGCAAGGAGCCTTCCCTGCCAGCAGAACACAATGATTACTGCCGACGGCTATAGCCACCGGTAATAATCGCATGTAAAAACTTCAACAGGCTGATTGTACTGAAGTCGATTGATGGATTGACTTCAGTACAACCAGCCTGCCCATAAATGGATTGAATTTCGGTCAGTCCCTACTGAACCAGCTGAGATTCGATCCATCTATGGCTGGCTATAGGCAGGATTCCACTTTATGCCAATGGCAGTAATCACATGCAAAAACTCCAACAGGCTGGTTGTACTGAAGTCGATTGATGGATTGACTTCAGTACAACCAGCCTGTCCATAGGTGGATCGAGAATTAAGCCATCTATGGCTGGCTTTAGGCAGGATTCCCCTTTATGCCTGGGTTTATGCTCTCCATCATCTTTTAGAAAACTGATCCACAGTGGATACTGCTACCTCATTAAGCTTTTTTTTAAAGCCTAACGACAATTTTGCAAGCATATGGCTTGTGGTCCCACTGACTTCAATTGCCAAGTTTGTCGCCTGTCAAACCAAATAAAATTTGTGTGGCATTTGTAGGATCCCCTCTGTCTGCCTGCTTCGGTGGCTGGTAAAACTCCAAGATTCGTTATAAAGTGTTTATTGCGTTAGATTGTATCAGTTTTAAAGATGATTGCAGGCAAACTATTGCTTCCCAAAAAACATTGTAATAAAAGAATGTCATTTTTTTTTAATGATGATATTTTTGCATAGAGGGGGTGGTCTGGGATAGCTGCTCCCTTTATAAATTGGACAGTGATCAGCAGCTTTGCTTCTACCAGTCATCCCAGAAAACAGTCTAGAGAAGAAGAAAAAAGGAAGAAAAAGACGAAAGGAAGAAAAAGGAAAGAGAAGAAGAAAGAAAAAGACGAAAGGAAGAAAAAGGAAAGAGAAGAAGAAAGAAAAAGACGAAAGGAAGAAAAAAGGAAAGAGAAGAAGGAAGAAAAAGACGAAAGGAAGAAAAAAGGAAAGAGAAGAAGGAAGAAAAAGACGAAAGGAAGAAAAAAGGAAAGAGAAGAAGGAAGAAAAAGACGAAAGGAAGAAAAAAGGAAAGAGAAGAAGGAAGAAAAAGACGAAAGGAAGAAAAAAGGAAAGAGAAGAAGGAAGAAAAAGACGAAAGGAAGAAAAAAGGAAAGAGAAGAAGGAAGAAAAAGACGAAAGGAAGAAAAAAGGAAAGAGAAGAAGGAAGAAAAAGACGAAAGGAAGAAAAAAGGAAAGAGAAGAAGGAAGAAAAAGACGAAAGGAAGAAAAAAGGAAAGAGAAGAAGGAAGAAAAAGACGAAAGGAAGAAAAAAGGAAAGAGAAGAAGGAAGAAAAAGACGAAAGGAAGAAAAAAGGAAAGAGAAGAAGGAAGAAAAAGACGAAAGGAAGAAAAAAGGAAAGAGAAGAAGGAAGAAAAAGACGAAAGTTAGAAAAAAGGAAAGAGAAGAAGGAAGAAAAAGACGAAAGTTAGAAAAAAAGGAAAGAGAAGAAGGAAGAAAAAGACGAAAGGAAGAAAAAAAGGAAAGAGAAGAAGGAAGAAAAGGACGAAAAAGGACAGCGAAGAAGTAAGGAAAGGAAGAAAAAGGACAGCGAAGAAGGAAGAAAAGGACGAAAGGAAGAAAAAGGACAGCGAAGAAGGAAGAAAAGGACGAAAGAAAGAAAAAGGACAGCGAAGAAGGAAGAAAAGAAAGAAAGGAAGAAAAAGGAAACAGAAGAAGGAAGAAAAAAAAAAAGAAGAAAGGAAGAAAAAGGAAACAGAAGAAGGAAGAAAAAAAAAAGAAGAAAGGAAGAAAAAGGAAACAGAAGAGGAAGAAGAAAAAGAGGAAAAAGAAGAAAAAAAAGAAAACAGAAGAGGAAGAAGAAGAAAAGGAAGAAGAAAAGGGAAACAGAAGAGGAAGAAGAAGAGGAAGAAGAAAAGGAAGAAGAGGAAGAAGAAAAAAGGAAACAGAAGAGGAAGAAGAGAAGGAAACGGAAGAGGAAGAAGAAGAAAATGAAGAAGAAAAAGGAAACAGAAGAGGAAGAAGAAGAAGAAGAAAATGAAGAAAAAGGGAAACAGGGAAGGAAAAAGAAGAAGAAAAAGGAAACGGAAGAGGAAGAAGAAGAAAAAGAAGAAAAAGGAAAAAAAAAAATAGGATGAAAAAGAAAAGGAAAAAAAGAAAGATTGCCCTGATCCTGGCTGAACACCGCTAGATGGGATCAGCAGACGTGTCGCTCTGATCAGATGGACACGTAAGCCTCTAGCAGAGCTCCCATCAAACTTTCCATCAGCAGCCCCTGCACAGCCCCATCCACCAGGATCTCCTCTCTCCCCGGGATCTCCTCTCTCCCCGGGATCTCCTCTCCTACTCACCCACATCACTTCCAGAGATCACCGATGTAATCACAGAGATCTAATCATAACAATCTATGGATTATATATTATCTCAGCGATCCAGACATTGTACTTCTCTGTCTAGACTGACACGTAGAGACACCCTCCATACAAAGTCCATACACGATCACCGATCACATCCACTACAGACGCTCAGATGAAAGTCTCCTCCACATTGTACAGATCACTCTCATACACATTACAACTCCTAACAATAGAGATCCTCCGCACAGCAATGGAAGCTCTGCCTCTGATCTGCAACCCCCAGCCCTGAAAATCCATGCTGGACTTTGTAGTCCCCCTCCCTTCCTGTCTGCCCAATAAAGTACTGAGGGAAAGTTCCCAGCAGCTGCTTCATAGAGATCACCTGGGGAGTCAGATCCGTGTATTTTCCATAGGAATGCATCCAGCTGTGATAGGAGTGATCGGAGTGATCAGCCTGGCTGGCTGTGTATTGCAGATCGTTGCGGTAAGTAGGGGTGACTTACCTGCCCAGGGATCGGGTGCTTGCTGTGACAGTGCTCTGCTCGGATCCTCCTGGCACACACTCCGCTCTCAGCCGGCTCAGCCTCTCTGCTGACTCTCTGGAGTCGTGGCACTTTTCTTTTCATTGGCTTTTTTTTTTCAATGAAACTTTATTGCTAACGTCAGCAAACACGAGTGTGGTCATTCTCAGATTGAGCTGTACTGTACAGAGACCGCCTAGGCTGAAATGGATTCTTCTACGTACTGTATACACAAGGAGAGAAGATCCCACACCATAGATATATGTATTAGATCATATATACTGTATACGTGTGTTTTATGTTTAGTCTTCCTATTATTGGGTTATCTGCCAAAAAAAAGTCTGATGAATAAAGTCAGTGCGCCAAAGATGCAGCATGTGGGACTTTTTGGTGCGCTTTCAGAAAATGCAGGGAAAAAAATGAATCTATAGGACTGATTGCAGCTATAACTGCGGGTAAAATGTAGGAAGACCTCCTTTACATTACACAGCCCCCGTACCTTTGGACCACTTTATGTTACACAGCGCCTACACCTCTGGACCCCTTCACATTACACAGCCCCCACACCTCTGGACCCCTTTACATTACACAGCCCCCACACCTCTGGACCCCTTTACATTACACAGCCCCCACACCTCTGGATCCCTTTACATTACACAGCCCCAATACCTATGGACCCCTTTACATTACACAGCCCCCACACCTCTGGACCCCTTTACATTACACAGCCCCACACCTCCCGACCCTTTTACATTACACAGCCCCCCACACTTCTGGATCCCTTCACATTACACAGCCCCAATACCTCTGGATGCCTTTACATTACACAGCCCCCACACCTCTGGACCCCTTCACATTACACAGCCCCCACACCTCTGGACCCCTTTACATTACACAGCCCCCACACCTCTGGATCCCTTTACATTACACAGCCCCAATACCTCTGGACCCCTTTACATTACACAGCCCCCACACCTCTGGACCCCTTTACATTACACAGCCCCCACACCTCTGGACCCCTTTACATTACACAACCCCCACACCTCTGGACCCCTTTACATTACACAGCCCCCACACCTCTGGACCCCTTTACATTACACAGTCCCCCACACCTCTGGACCCCTTTACATTACACAGCCCCCCACACCTCTGGATCCCTTTACATTACACAGCCCCCACACCTCTGGACCCCTTTACATTACACAGCCCCCACACCTCTGGACCCCTTTACATTACACAGCCCCCACACCTCTGGACCCCTTTACATTACACAGCCCCCCACACCTCTGGATCCCTTCACATTACACAGCCCCCACACCTCTGGATGCCTTTACATTACACAGCCCCCACACCTTTGGACCCCTTCACATTACACAGCCCCCACACCTCTGGACCCCTTCACATTACACAGCCCCCCACACCTCTGGACCCCTTTACATTACACAGCCCCCACACCTCTGGACCTTTTTACATTAAACAGCCCCTACACCTCTGGACCCCTTTACATTACACAGCCCCAGTACCTCTGGATGCCTTTACATTGCATAGCCCTCCCCACACCTCTGGACCCCTTTACATTACACAACCCCCACACCTCTGGACACCTTCACATTACACAGCCCCAATACCTCTGGATGCCTTTACATTACACAGCTCCCCTACACCTCTGGACCCCTTTACATTACACAGCCCCCCACACCTCTGGCCTTTTTACATTACACATCCCCTACACCTCTGGATGCCTTTACATTGCACAGCCCTCCCACACCTCTGGACCCCTTATCATTACACAGCCCCCACACCTCTGGACACATTCACATTACACAGCCCCAATACCTCTGGATGCCTTTACATTACACAGCTCCCCTACACATCTGGACCACTTTACATTACACAGCCCCCCCACACCTCTGGACCTTTTTACATTACACATCCCCTACACCTCTGGACCCCTTCACATTACACAGCCCCCACACCTCTGGACCCCTTTACATTACACATCCCCCCACACCTCTGGACCCCCTTACATTACACAACCCCCACACCTCTGGACCCCTTTACATTACACAACCCCCACACCTCTGGACCCCTTTACATTACAAATCGCCCCACACCTTTGGATCCCTTCACATTACACAGCCCCAATACCTCTGGATACCTTTACATTACACAGCCCCCACACCTCTGGACCCCTTCACATTACACAGCCCCCGTACTTTTGGACCACTTTATGTTACACAGCCCCCACACCTCTGGACCCCTTTACATTACACAGCCCCCCACACCTCTGGATCCCTTCACATTACACAGCCACAATACCTCTGGATGCCTTTACATTACACAGCCCCACACCTCTGGACCCCTTTACATTACACAGTCCCCCACACCTCTGGATCCCTTCACATTATACAGCCCCCACACCTCTGGATGCCTTTACATTACACAGCCCCCACACCTTTGGAACCCTTCACATTACACAGCCCCCACACCTCTGGACCTCTTCACATTACAGAGCCCCCCACACCTCTGGACCCCTTTACATTACACAGCCCCCCACACCTCTGGACCTTTTTACATTACACAGCCCCTACACCTCTGGACCCCTTCACATTACACAGCCCCAGTACCTCTGGACCCCTTTACATTACACAGCCCCCCACACCTCTGGATCCCTTCACATTACACAGCCCCCACACCTCTGGATGCCTTTACATTACACAGCCCCCACACCTTTGGACCCCTTCACATTAAACAGCCCCCACATCTCTGGACCCCTTCACATTACACAGCCCCCCACACCTCTGGACCCCTTTACATTACACAGCCCCCACACCTCTGGACCTTTTTACATTAAACAGCCCCTACACCTCTGGACCCCTTTACATTACACAGCCCCAGTACCTCTGGATGCCTTTACATTGCATAGGCCTCCCCACACCTCTGGACCCCTTTACATTACACAGCCCCAATACCTCTGGATGCCTTTACATTACACAGCTCCCCTACACCTCTGGACCCCTTTACATTACACAGCCCCCCACACCTCTGGACCTTTTTACATTACACATCCCCTACACCTCTGGACCCCTTTACATTACACAGCCCCCACAACCCTGGACCCCTTTACATTACACAGACCCCACACCTCTGGACCCCTTTACATTACACAGCCCCCACACCTCTGGATCCCTTCACATAACACATCCCCCACACCTCTGGACCCCTTTACATTACATAGCCCCCGACACACCTCTGGACCCCTTTAC
Source organism: Lithobates septentrionalis (assembly GCA_037952835.1). Taxonomy (NCBI): domain Eukaryota; kingdom Metazoa; phylum Chordata; class Amphibia; order Anura; family Ranidae; genus Lithobates; species Lithobates septentrionalis. Next base: position 7,500,009 of record JBBDGP010000821.1, read on the forward strand.
ATTACACAGCTCCTTACCCCTCTCCTGCAGCTCTTCCCCTTCCTACCTTATTCAGGCATGCAGAGTGGGAGACCCAGCAAAGTGGAGCAGGAGGCAGAATGGGAGAGAGAAAAAGCAGCACTGAATAGACAGCGGGCGCTGCCGGAGTTAACTTTCCAAGTTAACCAGCAGGTGAATGGTTGCCAGGACCAATCTATTTTTGATAGATTTTTTCAGGGGGTTCTATTGTTGTGTTTGTTGCTGGTGGGGGCTCTATTGTTGCTGGGGGGGGATCTACTGTTGAGGGTTGGGATTTTTTGATGCTCGCTGCAGGGACATCCGTTGTTGCTGTTGGGGGTCTATTGTTGGTGGGAGGGGGGTCATTTTGTTGCGGGTGGTCCACTGTTACTGGGAGGTCTATTCCTGCTGGCTCCTGGAGCGTCTATTGATGCTGGCTGCAGGAAGATCTGTTATTGATGCTGGGGATCTTTTGTTGCTGGAGGAGGGGGGGGTATTTTGCTGCGGGTGGTCCATTGTTGCTGGGGGGGTTCTATTGTTGCTGGCTGCATGGGATCTATTTTACTGCTTTCTTGTTATCATTAACAAATTCCATACAAACGACATAGTACCACAATTGTTACAGTTCTGTATTCTCTAAAAGGGGCAGTACTGGGAGGTGGGTAGGAGGTGGAACCAAGGAATGGTGCAGGTAGGGAGTGGAGACAAGGGGCGACTCACTCTTCCTTCACCTATTGTCTGAGAAAAAAAGTCTTGTATAGTTGTATATAAAATGCACTACTTATATATCAAAAAGTGTTTCCCAGAGCCACACTTTTCATCCAATTTCTAAATTGCTGCATTTGTAAATTCCAAAAGCCAATGTAAAGGAATAGTAGTGGTAAGAAAAAGCACTTGTGGGTTTAACCAATATTTATACAACCAATAAACGATCGGTAATCGTTTTTTTACTTCTCACGCTCACAGCGCGAGGAGAAAAAAAACGCTGACCACCGGCTTCTGTTAAAGGCACATTGGTCCCGAAGAGGAAAAGGTAAAGCCGCCTCATATGTGCCCACCAGTACCGCCTGCCAGTGCCACAAATCAGTGCCCACAGTGCCCACCAATCAGTGCCCACCAGTACATAAGTGCCAGCAATCAGTGCCACCTATCAATGCCCACGAGTGGTGCCAATAAGTGCCTCATCAATGCCACACATCAGTGCCCATCACTGCCACCCATCAGTTTCCATCAGTGCCAGCTATCAGTGCCACCTATCAGTACCACCTATTAGTGCCCTTCAGTGCCACCTATCAATGCCCTTCAGTGCTGCCCATCAGTGCAACCCATCAGTGCCACCTCTTAGTGCCCACCAATGCCACCTATCAGTGCCCACCAGTGCCACCTCATCAGTGCCCCCAGTGCCGCCTATTAGTGCCCATCAGTGCCCATTAATGCAGCCTATCGGTGCCTATCAGTGCCCAACAGTGTAGCATCATCAGCGTACATCAATGAAGGAGGAGAAAAATTACCTGTTTGCAAAATTTATTAACACAATATAAAACGGTTTTGTATTTATTTTAAAAAATTTGGTCTTTTTTAATTTTTTTAACAAAAAATCAAAAAACCCAGAGGTGATCAAATACCACCAAAGAAAAGCTCTATTTGTGGGGGAAAAAATTATAAAAATGTAATTTGGGTACACTGTTGTATGACCGCGCAATTGTCATTCAAAGAGTTACAGCGCTAAAAGCTTTAAATTGGTCTGGGCAGGAGGGGGTTTAGGTGCCCAGTAAGCAAGTGGTTAAGGTGGGTGTGGCAGGGGTGTATGTCCTATGCCTACATAGTTTTGCTAATAGTTTTGCTAATAGGTGTCACTCATTATCATCTTAGAATGTTGGGAGGTATGGGCATTGTAATTTGTTGAATATGGGACTACATAGCCAGTCAGGGTGCCCATGCTGACCCGTTTCCACAGCCAAAAGTGCTTACAATGAGCATGTGAACTGGACCACAGGCTCGATGGAAGAATGTGGTCTAGTCTGATAAATCATGTTTTCTTTTACATCATGTGGATGGCCAGGTGCATATGTGTCACTTGTGCAAGGATAAAGTGTAGCGTTAAATGATGTGACCTGGTGAAAGAACCAACTATACATGTCATGGTGTAAATATCAAAAACTGGAACCACAGTTATTAGTACGCATGAAAATATACACATGAAAACAATCAATATACAATAATGAAATCAAATAAATCTGTGAAGTGATTCAAAGTGTTCTGAGTACAACACAATGGAGTGTTAGATCACAGTCCAAAGTAGACAAGTCCATGAGGAGTGGAGAGAGATGTTAATCCCCCATTCTTAAATGGGCTGGGCTGTATAATCCCGGTAAACCAGATGATGTGCCTATGGATACTTGTACGAGTTCACATAAAAGAGGTGAGGTACCCTTACCGGAGATGGTGGACCCAAATACCATATGACAGTGAGTGAAGCAGGCTCGAAAATCCTCCGTTCTAGGAGATGTCACGCTGGATGCAATGAAGGATATACAGCTCCAAGTCATGTGAACGACAGGTGATGGACAGAGTAGTGGACCCGCGCAGTGGAAATAGTGGAGATACGTTAGTGAACACTTTGGAACTGCTGCCGCCCAACATGCAGTCACCATAAATGGGGACAGCTGAGTTGATTAATAAGGTAGAAGGGTATGGCGCTGTTCCTTTATCCAATTAGTGGTTTCCTACCTGTATGCTATGTACTTCTAAGATTAAACAAGACGTACAGGTATCAAATGGTGATATCCTCAAAAGACATTTCACAAAGTTGAACAGAATATAAAAATATAAACGTGTCAAACTCCATACATAGTGTTGCTGTGTAAACCATATATTTCAAAAGGCACTTAGTGAACGTGCATAAGGTTGATCAGGGGCAGGGGAAGGGAAAACAAAAAGGGGGGGGGGGAGTGGAGGGAGGGGGAAAGGGGGGTGTGGAAGGTCAAGCGGTGATGGAATGAACTAATAAGTATCCAAAAAACAGTCTTGGTAAAGTGCAAACGTGCTATCAAGTTCATGAAAAGTCCTTATTGTGCAGTAAACGTGCTATCAAGTTCATAAAAAGTCCTTATTTGTGCAATAACTTGGCGCATATAGTGTTTGTGTTTATAATCCTTCTGCTGTTCAAGAATCCGTACTCTAAATGTGCAGCCACTCACCAGCTCACTTCACCCCTGCAGGGGTATCAGGCAGTTACAGTTTAAGCAACTGTACGGCAATCTCTGGCAGACTCAGGATCGTGGTGTGTCATGTAAAAAGAGGGAAGGGGTGCCCATAGTGTAAAATCGTTTTTTGAAAAATTTATTTAAACAAGTGGAGAGGTACTCACAATTTAAAAGTATGTATCAGGTAAAATAGACAAAAGTCACGGTTAACCTTCAGCTGTTGCAAGCAAGTAGTGTTGGGAAGCACAGATTAGGCCACGCCCTACGCGTTTCGTCGTGACAGAGATGACTGACATTGAAGAGAAAAGTCTAATTGAATTTTCAGGAAGTACTCTCAGCCCTCTCTCACTCGCTCCTGGACTCACCTTGGTGACATTTGCACTGTCCTGGGATTTTAGGGCTCAACAAATGAGGCAGTCTAAACAGCAGGGTTGATACATTTCAAATATATACTATATACGATAGTTTGTAGACTCTATAACTTTCACACAGACTAAATAATATACACTATTTTATGCTCCTAATGTCAGCCCTGTGCTCCTACAGTTTAGAGAGAGATGCACCTACTTGGCTAATTTACCTCTGAATGTATTAGGTCGCATTAATATTCTTAAAATGTTTTTTTCTCTCCAAATTCTATTATGTTTTCCGTAACTGCTCTATATGGTTGAAAAAGTCCCCTTTTAGAAAAAAAAGACAGCTGTTTCAGCTCTTTCCTATGGGCGGGTGCTATTCCGCATTTAGCAAGGTCTACCCTTCAGCTCCCAGTAAGTTGTGGTGGGGTAGCACTCCCTAACTATTAAGTCTACTTCTGGGCTGCTATACTAGTTATGGTCAGCTGGTGGTTTGTGGGCTCCAGAGCAAATGCAGTAATATGTCTGGAGGCAGCTCTTTTGGGGTCACTTATGGAACTGGGAAATCTGATTTATCAAGGACAGATGGCCTACGCATCTCTCCCTCTCCCCACTAGAGTGACGTTGAAGCTGTGGGCAGCTGCTAGAGCACATTTCATTAAACCTGATCATTGGTCTCCCTACCAACCTCTATGGGGCAATACTTCCCTTCCTCACCTAAAAATGCTCCCTGACCCACAGATCTAGGCCAGATTCAGCGTCCGGAAGTTGAGAGATGTCATGCCTGCTGGAACCCTTTTATAATTTGGGTAATATGCAAAAGGAAGTTGGGACTTTAGATGAAGCAGTTGAAATGCGGAGGATGAAGTAGAAATGTATATTTATTAATCATAGTAGGTATAGTAAAAATAATTTTTATATATAAACATACACATATAATTGGCAGAAAAATGTAGGCATGATGGATACAAGAGTAAATGCAATTAAATACATGATCAGTGTATAGTAATCAAAGTGGTATTAGTACAAGACAGCGATATGGACTACAGGTGCCAAAGGTGGCATGCCCGGTAACTATATCTATGATGGCATGATATATGTAAATATAGTAATATTAAAATAGTGATAACATCATCGAGGTGTAATGGATAAAGCTGTAGCATCAAGTATAGCTTGATGCGTTTCGTGGATGGTTTTCTCCACTCATCAGGAGCAGATGCGACAGATTCCTGTAAGATATATACATATAATAAACCACACTCTATATAGAGGGGAGTAGAGTGAAAAATGCTAAAAGTAGTTGGCCAAAACCACACTTACCAACCCTGGTACTGAGTGCGGCACACGGCAGATGGCATGGAGTGGGCCAGAGGCACAAACCTCGCCGCGGGAGCTGAGGCGGCATGATATGTCTTGACAGCATCAGGTGATGGAATAACAGTGTCTGGGTAGTAGGGTAGTCTCCATGTAACAACAATGATGGTGTATAGCTTGTCAAGACAGGGGTATCTGGGGACAAATATTAAATATTTATGTATATAGTTTTAAATGAAATGATTATGTTAAATAATATGTAAATAATGTACCCAAAGATACCCACATGTGAAGTACTTGTAGATATTGTAGTGAGAATTATATAGTGAACTGATATAATTAAAAAGTGACTGACAATGAGTCTAAGTATGTGCAGACGTTTAGACATAAAGAGCGTGATAGATTAAGTGGAACTATTGAGAAAAGACCAAAATATGCGGTGAAATAAAGCAAAAACATGACAAAGAAAGTGAGCCTAATCCCCAAGAACCTTACCTAGTGCTGCATATCATGCAATACCAGCGAAGAGAGAACAGCTGGTATGCAGAAACCCCAGGAGGAGACTGGCCATTTGAACAGCCAGCTCCAACTGGGGGACATATAAGTACATGCCGCCAACGCCACGTGCGTGAGCCTGCGGGAGGGGGGAGGCGGCGTCCGCACCTGAGCTAAGTGATCGCTCAGTGATTGGTGCCAAGGAGCCCTCCTCTCAATGGTGAATCACGCAGGTGGTGCTCCAAACGTCGGCGCGGTGACGTCAGAGCCGACGTCCCGCGTATGACGTAGGGACCGTGGGGCCGATGCGCAGAGGGGCATCCGCCGGAACCTCCCGAGCACAGAAAGTGTAAGGGGAGGAGGGGGAGGGTCCACAGGTTGCATCGCATCTCCCGCGCTGAGGAAAACAACCCCAACACCAAAACCATGCCAAAAAACCACAATGGCGCAGAGCAATGGCAGAGCGATAAGGGTGTAATACATGAAAAAACATTAAATGATAATGTATATAGCAACCAGTGCCAGGAATGCCATTCATGGTATCATTTGTAGACTAGATAAAAGCATATACAATATGTATAAGATATATGACTATTCTAAATGTTCAACCCCATATAGGGCATATAGACATCTGAACATACACCTCTCTTGTAGATAGCAGGGGAACACTGCTGATCCAACTTTTCAACTGCTTCCATCCCGGTACTGAATTGTAAAAAGGGGGGGGGGGCTTGGGACTTTTATCATTTGGGGAACTGTCAGCCAAATTTAGACTACCCCGCTGGACGTATTTCAGATATTTCCAGCTACAGCATGCTGTACATTCTCAATTTTCAGACCCTCCTACGTTTGAGACTGACTCGATTGAGGATCTTCTAGCGCAGGAGTCCTTGATTAAACCCCTATCTACACTTTATTTGGCTCTCCTCGGTACAGTGTCACTTAAGATGAATAAGCTTTGGGAACAATGGCATACTGATATCCCTGCACTAGATAGGGAAGCCTGGGAAGACTGATTCAAGGATAGCTCTAAGCTAATTATAGCCTCCAGAGATGAAAATAATTCAGACAAAATTTCTACATAGAGTATATTTTACGCCACAGAGGCTGCACAAAATCTATCCACAAAGGTCCCCTATGTGCTCCAGATGCCATTTAGCAGAGGGTACTTATTTCCATATGTTCTGGACATGTCCTCGGGTGGCACAGTTTTGGATGGCGGTTTTTGATCATGCCAATACCCATTTACAGCTGTCTCTCCCCTGTACCCCTGAACTGGCACTGCTGGGCATCCACAACAATAAGCAAAGACCCATTTACACCAAGCTGTTGCTGTCATATTTGTTGTACTATGCAACAAAGGAAATACTCTTTAAGAGGGCTTTCCCCTCCCCTGCCACGATATCCTCTTGGTTATCAATTATAAATGGGGTTTTGCCAATGTACAAATTGACATATATTAATAGGAACTGCTCCCGTAAATATGAAAAAATCTGGCAGCCATGGTTGGATGATTCATTGTTCTGTTTATAAGGAGATGGATTTCCTTTTACTTTCCTTCGTGTTGGCGATTGTTGAATGTATGTTCTCCCTGAATATTAGGCACTGCATTGACATGTTTTTGTTTGTTTTTTTGCGACATTAGCTCCTTCTTTTTTTTCTTTCTTTTTTTTTTTTTAGTATAATTCTTTATTCAAAAGATTTTTTCATTTATAACAAAACATCTATGCAATTACAGGAAAAGGAGATCTTTCATTAAACCATTAAACAGGAAACCTATTTTAAAATAGAAAATAAATCAAAACCAACATCGCTAAACAAATATAACAGATAGACCAGCAGCGACACATATTAAATTCATAAACTAAAGATAAAAATGAATACAAATTATGAATTAATACACCACCATAATGAAAATTCATTATCGAATCGAATAGGGTCCTATAGCCTCAAAGTATACCCGGTATGTAAATTCTACATCAACTATTAATCTATAGTACATTATATTTATATCGCTGCTTAATATCTTCCTTTATTATACCTTGGCTTACTTTAGGCTAAAAGAAACTTTTCTCCAGACCCCAACGTTTGGGGGTCCGGAGACAAAATCTTTTAGAAAGCAAACTACAAAACAAACAAGAAAAGCTCCTTCTTTTCTTTGGAAAGTGTAACCCTGGATACCTGTTGTTTATGTATCGCTTACGTTTTTTAATAAAGAGCAATTCTGTTTGTTAAAAAAAAAAAAAAAATAATATACACTGATTTATTATTTTTTACACAAAGAAATGTAGCAGAATACATTTGGCCTATTTGTATAAAGAAACTCCATGATTAAGCCAAGAGGGCAGAGTGAGGGGCGTTGAGGGGCGTGGCCTGCTTGGAGCCCGAGCTGAGGTTGTCATACACCTCCTCTCCGGGTTTTGCTGTGATGTGCGACTTTTAGGATTTCCTTTCCGTACTACAAAAAAAGATTGTTTACTTGCAGCATTTTATAAAAGAAACATGTTTTTATTCAAAAGGTTCAGTCTTTTCCCTTTATATAGGAAAAAAAAATACCACCAAAAGAAAGCTCTGTCCCAAAAAATAATATTATATTCATTTGGGTACTACAATAAGAAACTTGCAAGAGGATCCAACCTAATGATTGGGATTCTGCAGGACCAGCTTCTGATCATGTGACCAGCGTGACAGCGAATCACAGTGGTCACGTGATCAACCAATCCTTCCCACCCCCGGGTGTATAGACCCTGTTAAAGGGACGTTAGGGCTGGGCTGGAGGGGCTTAACCAGCTCCCTCCCGGCCTACAGACAAATGACGGCCGGGTGGGATACACGCCATTCTAGGTGAACATCATATGACGTCCTCCCTGGAAGGGACCTTGCGCACGCCATGGCCCATGCTGTGGCGCGATTTGTCACTAGCTGTGTCCAGTATCGGCTGCTGCTGGTACCATGTGATCAATGTGACGAATCACAGCAGATCCCATGACAATTGTGCACAATGGGTGACTTTCATTCATGCCATATATTGTGTACTATTGTGTTGATCTCTGTGATTGGTCACAAAGATCACATGGTATGGACAGGGCCAATTACAGCCCATCTGTACCATGTGATTATCTGTGGTCAATCACACCTAACCACATTAGTAAACACTGAATGATTTGATTTCATTCAGTAAAAATGGTTGCTTATAACAGTGAAATTCACTGGTATAAGCAATGTTAATGTGTAAAAAAAAAAATCCTGATCACCTCCCCAGAGTTGTACAATGTTACCATGGTAACACTGTGTTGTTACAGTCCAGTCATAGTGTGGTAAAGAAAATTGTAAAAAAAAAAAATAAATAAATAAAATGTAAAAAAAAAAAAAAAAGAGAGAAAAAATATATAAAAATTTGTTTTTTGTGGTTTTTGTGTTTTTTTTTTTTTTTTTACATACTGTCACCAGTCAGTGTCAGTGTCTCTAATCACTGAAAAAAACAATTTTATTAAATTTTTAAATTTTCCAAGAAAATTGTGATAAAAAATTACAACTTCAAAAAACTTGCCACGCTTCTTACTAAATACCTTGGACTGTCTACTTTCCAAAATAGTGTCATTTGGGGGATATTTGTAGTGTCCTGGTGTTTTTGGACCTCAGGAAATTAGATCGTCAGTACATCAGAATTGATCAATTTTCAGATATACCATAGTTTGCGGACTCCATAACTTTTTTACAGACTAAATAATTTGGGTTATTTTCACCAAAGAAATGTAGCACAATACAGTTTGGCCTAAATTTATGAAGAAATATTATTTATTTGAAAAATTTTATAACAGAAACTAAGAAAAACACGTGGGGTTTTCTTTTTCAAAATTTTCGCTCTCTTTTTTGTTTATTTAGCAAAAATAAAAAACCCAGTGGTGATTAAATTCCACAAAAAAAGTTCTATTTGTGTGGAAAAAAATGATAAAAATTTCATATGGGTACAGTGTTGCATGACCGCGCTACTGTCATTCAAAGTGCAACAGCGCTGAAAGCTGAAAATTGGCCTGGGCAGGAAGTGGGTGAAAGTGCCTGGTATTGAAGTAGTTATTATTATCATTATTATTATATAGGATTTTTACAGTGCCAACAGTTTGCACAGCGCTTTACAAAATGAAGGCAGACATTACAGTTACAATGCAATTTGGTACAAGAGAAATCAGAGGGCCTTGCTCGTTAGAGCTTACAATCTATGAGATAAAGAATATAATGACCCCACTCTAGCTGCCTGTTGTCACTCATTTGCAGTTCAGAAATGGCCCGATAAAGACAAGTGGTGCTCAAAATCAGGAGTGATATAAATTATATTCCAGCGCACTTTTTTTAAATGCAGTGTTAAAATCAATTTATCAACAAAGTTTCCATTTCTACACAGCTTTATAACATGTAACAATCCAAGCCAGCGAACCAGAAACAATGTCCTTCTTCACTTGTAAGGTCCCTTTCACACGATCGGACCGTTCAGGTCCGCCTGTCAGTTTTGACGGCGGACCTGAACGGGCGATCCATGTTAGCCTATGGAGCGTCGGATGTCAGCGGAGACATGTCCGCTGACATCCGACCTTGTCCGATCCGCTAAAAGCAGACGGATGGCTCTACGTCCAGGTCCGTCGCTGGCGGATCGGATCGGGTGAGATCTGACGAAAACGGACACGCTGTCCGTTTTCGTCCGATCCCTCCATAGGCGGCAGCGGCGCCTGACAAGCGGGGAATACATTTAAAACCACACTATATTACCAAAAGTATTGGGACACCTGCCTTTACACGCACATGAACTTTAATGGCATCCCAGTCTTAGTCTGTAGGGTTCAGAAATTGAGTTGGCTCCCCCTTTGCATCTATAACGTCTTCAACTCTTCTGGGAAGGTTGTCCACAAGGTTTAGGAGTGTGTTTATGGGAATGTTCGACCATTCTTCCAGAAGAGCATTTGTGAGGCCAAGCACTGATGTTGGATGAGAAGGCCTGACTCACAGTCTCCGCTCTAATTCATCCCAAAGGTGTTCTGTTGGGTTGAGGTCAGGACTCTGTGCAGGCCCGTCAAGTTCCTCCACCCCAAACTCGCTCATCCATGTCTTTATGGACCTTGCTTTGTGCATTGGTGTGCAGTCATGTTGGAACAGGAAGGGACCATCCCCAAACTGTTCCCACAAAGTTGGGAGCATGAAATTGTCCAAAATGTTTTGGTAATCTGACGCCTTAAGAGTTCCCTTCACTGGAACTAAGGGGCCATGCCCAACCCCTGAAAAACAACCCCACACCACAATCCCTCCTCCACCAATGATTTGGACCAGTGCACAAAGCAAGGTCCATAAAGACATGGATGAGCAAGTTTGGGGTGGAGGAACTTGACTGGCTTGCACAATAGACCCAATAGAACACATTTGGGATGCATTAGAGCAGAGACTGCAAGCCAGGCCTTCTCATCCACATCAGTGCCTGTCCTCGCAAATGTGCTTCTGGAAGAATGGTCAAACATTCCCATAGACACACTCCTAAACCTTGTGGACAGCCTTCCCAGAAGAGTTGAAGCTGTTATAGCCGCAAAGGGTGGGCCAACTCAATATTGAACTCTACGAACTAAGACTGGGATGCCATTAAAGTTAATTTGCGTATAAAGGCAGGTGTCCCAATACTTTTCATAATATAGTGTATATATCAATGCATTAAAAGTCCCAAAAACATAAACTATATACGTCCTCTATCTTCTCCACCACATGCGTGCAATGTTTTCCTCTCTCCCGGCCCCGCTGTTTCCTCAGTGTTTGCTCAGCCAAAATTGCCAGGCCTATTTTTTGGCCCAGTCCAGGCCGGCTTCCCCTTACCGTTGATATTCCCCGCACACTGTGCTGACATTCTGCATACTGCTGTCTGCTGCAGGATTGGATGTTGTTAGCTGGAAAAAGTTAGCAGTTTCATGTTTTTTTAGTTTAATAATTTTTACTGTTTTTAAAAAAATTTATGTTTTATTTTATTTTTTTTGAGGGGGGGTGAAAGTAGCTGGTCTTGCCAAGGGCACAAAATAGTCTAGCACCAGCCCTGGGCTAAGGCTTCAAGATGAATTCTAGGCAGATAGAAAAGACACAAATTAGTGTATCTCTGTAATCAATAGTACATCATTAAATGTATTTCTAAATGCAAGCACGTACCTGAATTTGACCTATGCAATCCCTGTACAGAAGCATGGCGTGTGAGAGGAAGAAGAAGTACAAGAAGCTAATCAGGTGTTCAAGTATTGACAAGAAGCATGCTGATAGGAGGAGAAAGCTGAGTGACAATTAGAAGAACTCATCACTGTTCAGCTTCTTCTTACACTGCAGACACAAGTGCAAGTACAGGACTCAGAGAAAGTGGGTTGAATGATGCTGGTCATCAGACTGAGGACATCTAGTGGCAGGAAAAAGTACTGTAGGGGAAATCTCTGGTTTGAAGCTGAATATTGCAGTAAATTCTGTTTTTATTTCATATTTTAAGGGGATATTCAATTTTATCTCAGCGTAAAGTTGGGGAGCAAGGTGTTAGGGTGAGAATTAATGTTAGGTATAGGTCACAGGTTGAGTGAATAGGTGTGAATGTGAAAATTACATTTGTTTTTGATGTTGAAAACTCCATGTTGAGCGCTAAAACTACTGGTACTACTCTCTCCCAGGCCACAGCCACATGCTTATTTTAGGTGGACATCACAACAGATACTGTATGTGGTTAGCCTTTGTGCCTTGCAGAGATGTGGTTATGAATCCAATTCCTACTGCCCCATTCACAGAACCAGGGAGCCCTGCATTGTACATGATGACATCTGAGAGGGGGAAGCAACAATACTGGTCAGAGATGACTGCAGGAGATCATCAAAACTGAATCCAGCAGACAGGAACACTGAGGGCCTGAGGAATAAGGCAAGTATTTCTTTATATTCGAATACACTATTGGTAAATGAGTACTATATTCTTTATCAGCTAGGAGGAACCAATGTTAATCACTATATTTATGTACCTGTATCAGCTAGGGGGAACCAATGTTAATCACTATATTTATGTACTATATGAGTTAGGGGGAACCAATGTTAATCACTATATTTATGTACTATATGAGTTAGGGGGAACCAATGTTAATCACTATATTTATGTACCTGTATCAGCTAGGGGGAACCAATGTTAATTACTATATGTATGTCTGCAGATGAGCTTTAATCAATCCATCATGTCTACCCCTCAGCTATAACTGAACCATTAGTTCCACTCTAAAGCTTATTTAAACCATTTTCAGTTGGAGCTGTCTTGGTAATTTAATCTGTTGGGTGTGTGCAGATAGGGTGAATGAAGCTGTTGGGTGTAATTAATGGTTTGCATAAAGCTTTCAGGCCGACTAAAGATGTGTTTTGCCTATAGGCATTAGTTTATTGGAAATCAGATTATTTTCAGCACATCCACCCAATATAAGCAGTCAGTGAGTGCACCATTGTATGCGTGTGATATAACCGAACTGTTGGTCAACTCATAACTATTGACTGGTATTGACTCATTTCACAGCTGAAATTTGCTACAATAGCCCTGTCCTGAAGAAGCAAATTTCAGCTGTGAAATGAGTAGATTGCTTATTTAGTGGTCTAGTTCACCTGGGAATACATTTAAAACCACACTATATTACCATAAGTATTGGAACGCTTGCCTTTACATGCACATGAACTTTAATGGCATCCCAGTCTTAGTCCGTAGGGTTCAATATTGAATTTGCCCACCCTTTGCAGCTGTACCAGCTTCAACTCTTCTGGGAAGGCTGTCCACAACTGTTATTGACTCATTTCACGGCTGAAATTTGCTTCTTCAGGACAGGGCTATTGCATGGAAATCATAGATTGCTTATTTATTGGTCTAGTTCACCTGGGAATACATTTAAAACCACACTATATTACCAAAAGTATTGGGACACCTGCCTTTACACGCACATGAACTTTAATGGCATCCCAGTCTTAGTCTGTAGGGTTCAGAAATTGAGTTGGCCCACCCTTTGCAGCTATAACAGCTTCAACTCTTCTGGGAAGGCTGTCCACAAGGTTTAGGAGTGTGTCTATGGGAATGTTTGACCATTCTTCCAGAAGCACATTTGTGAGGTCAGGCACTGATGTGGACGAGAAGGCCTGGCTCACAGTCTCCACTTTAATTCATCCCAAAGGTGTTTTATCGGGTTGAGGTCAGGACTCTGTGCAGGACAGTCAAGTTTCTCCACCCCAAACTCGCTGATCCATCTCTTTATGGACCTTGCTTTGTGCACTGGTGCGCAGTCATATTGGAACAGGAAGGGGCCACCCCCAAACTGTTCCCACAAAGTTGGGAGCATCAAATTGTCCAAAATGTCTGGGTACGCTGATGCCTTAAGAGTTCCCCTCTCTCGAACTAAGGGGTCAAGCCAACCCCTGAAAAACGACCCCACACTAAATGCCCTGTACACACGGTCGGATTTTCCGATGGAAAATGTGTGATAGGACCTTGTTGTCGGAAATTCCAACCGTGTGTGGGCTCCATCACACATTTTCCATAGGAATTTCCGACACAAAGTTTGAGAGCTTGCTATAAAATTTTCCAACAACAAAATCCGTTGTCGGAAATTCCAATCGTGTGTACCCAAATCCGACGGACAAAGTGCCACGCATGCTCAGAATAAATTAAAGGGGTTGTAAAGGTAATTTTAAAAAAATAAATAAATAACAAACATATTATACTTAGCTTCACTGTGCAGCTCGTTCGAGTGCATAGAATGCATTAAGGTGAAAAAATGTATACCTTTACAACCCCTTTAAGAGACGAAAGCTATTGGCTACTGCCCCGTTTATAGTCCCGACGTACGTGTTTTATGTCACCACGTTCAGAATGATCGGATTTTCCGAAAACTTTGTGTGACCGTGTGTATGCAAGACAAGTTTGAACCAACATCTGTCGGAAAAAATCCTAGGATTTTGTTGTCGAAATGTCCGATCAATGTCCGACCGTGTGTGCAGGGCATTAGGATGAGCTCAGGCGTGTTCAAAACTCCACGTGCCCGCACCCGCCAGGAAGCCGACACTCCGCAGCGCTAATCCCAGGCAGTGAGACATTTCCCGATCTGTGCAGCCACGGATCGGGAAATGTCTCACTGACTGTGATTAGCGCTGCGGAGTGTCGGCTTCCTGGCGGGCGCGGGCTAGTGGAGTTGTGAACAAGCCTGAGCTCATCCTTACCCCACACCATAATCCCTCCTCCACCAAATGATTTGGACCAGTGCACAAAGCAAGGTCCATAAAGACATGGATGAGCGAGTTTGGGGTGGAGGAACTTGACTGGCCTGCACCTCAGCCCAATAAAACCCCTTTGGGATGAATTAGAGCAGAGACTACAAGTCAGGCTTTCTCATCCACATCAGTGCCTGACCTCACAAATGTGCTTCTGGAAGAATGGTCAAACATTCCCAAAGACACAAACTCCTAAACCTTGTGGAAAGACCACACACCAGAAACGGCAACTATAGTGTAACCAGGATTCAACAATAAAAGATAAAAGTAGCTTACAAACAGTATATGCATAGGATTAGACTTCAAATTCAGAACTGTCAAAACATGCACCTGCTGAGCAAATCCCCCACAAAACACGATCGACGTGCCTGTGGGGCATGCGTTTAGCATGACAGTGTGCGGCAAGCAAATTTGGACCCATTAGTGTATATCTGACTGTAATCTGTAATCAGCCTGTCAACTCATCTATGGCAGCTCAATTAGCAGAGGGGGGGGGGGAATTATAAGTGCACCTTGTGTGAGTACACCTATCCTTTAAAATAGATCTAAACCCTACCTGGACTATATATCCATTATAAAACACTATATTCATTATATAAACATATATAAAACATTGTGTATCATACCTGTGGTTTACATGCACTGGCTCTGGCATTGACTGCACATTATTGTTCTGAACCGGCTTTTGGAGACAATGGTGGACCATGCCCGCACAATGTGTGTTGGCACAGTGGCTTTTATTTTCCTTTGCGGAGCATATGTCAGGGTGACAACGCACAGACAATGCATGTAGCTAGCATGTCAGTGTCTTTGGAGGACAATTCTTTATTTACAAAGGAACATAATGTAAGTAAGCAATAGTGACATTTTGGGGACTGGCAAGTCCCCTTTATCAAGGTGCGATAACAAGAAAATAAATGTGATTTATCTTATACCTGACCAATGGTACAAGCTAAACTGTCCATTGGACCCCCGCAAAACTGAAACAACTCAGTGTGCCCAAACCCTGGATCAACAAACAGCTGTAAAAAAAAAAAAAATAACCCTAAATTAAGATTGAGACGTGACACTAAATTCACATTTCTTTTTTCTAAAATGAAATAAATAAAATATTTTTAATATACTATAAGTAGAATGAACCTTTTATCTCTCTTTCTTTGTTTCATCTCTCAAATGCAAGCTTTTTTCCTGCTATTCTCAGACTTCCTGTTCAAGGGTGGCTATGTTCATTCTCCACGCCCCCCTTGTGTATGGGAACATAGTCACCCTTTCCTGCCTGCCCCTGAGATGGACTACACATTTTCGTGCAGACACATTCAATTCTATAGGAATTGTAGTACACATTGAGCGGATCATGTGACCAGAAATAATGGCACTGCTTGTTCTACATCAGTAGCGATGAGTTTAGTGTCACAAAAATGGACGTGCTGCTTCACCCATGTGTCTGGTCACTAAGTGACCCTAATTTTTAGCACACCTGTTCAACCTGTTGATAAACCCGAACAAAGAATTCCCTTTTGCCTTTCTTGTAGATATATTCTAGATGACGCCCATGAACCCTGTTGATCTCCAGCTGGTTTGTTTAAAAACAGCATCCAGACAGGCTTGGATGGAAAAGAAAATAAGTCAAGATGTTATATATTATACATAATATGTGTTTTTGATATTCATGTTTTTTTTGGCTCTACTCCTCTTTTTTAACATGAAAATTTATTTTGCATTCTTATTATTCTCAGTTAAAGCTTAAAGTGTTACTAAACCCACAACAGGAAAATCAGTCTGTATATGCAGTAAAACATGCTTGTTATACTCACTGTGGAACCTAAGGGGTTAATCTTCTGCATTGTGTAAAAAGGCTGCTTGATCTCGTATGCACAGATCATCCTTTTCTTCCACTGACTCCAAAACATGTCCGGATAAGACAGAGCCTTTGGAGTCAGGCTGCACATGCTACTAGAGAGTTTTTTTGTGTGCATGTGATCAGTACAGGTCCAATCAGCACTGTCCAGACAGAAGGTCTGGAGCCCTGCAGCCTCATTGGACAGCTCTTTCCAGTATGAAATCCCTTCCTACAAGCTTCACCAGGAACAGATAGAAGTCACAAGATTGCTATATACAGCTGATGAGAAAGGGTATTTAGCAGTTTATATTTACTAAAATAATTGCATTTCCAACTTCTGTGTACTGTGGGAGACCAAATATAGTGAATGCAGGATCGTGGGTTTAGTAACACTTTAAGTTTAGTCAAAAAAGGTTTTAAAAAAATAAATACAATATGATTGGAGAATGGGCATACAAAAGGTCCATAGCTATCATCTGTTTTATTGTGAATATATGTTTTGCTTTATATTTTGCTTTGTTACTTTAATTTAGGGCCCCATTCACACCTGTACATTTTATGTGTAGTTAGGCATAGCTTCATTTTAGGCATAGCTCTATTTATATTTGAAAAAGTTTTTCCCAGTGCTAAAAATTTCATCCAAATTCTAAATTGTTGCATTTGTAATTTTTAAGAGCCAGTATAAAGGAATAGTAGTGGCAAAAAAAGCACTTATAGGTTTAAGTAATATTTTTTTTAGTTTAAATCTCCTTTAACGGGACGTGGCAGAGGGTGTGTCCTATGCCTACATACTTTTGCTAATAGGTGGCCCTCGTTCCCATCTCAAAAAGTTGGGAGGTATGCGTTTAGGTGCAGGGCATTAAAAAATAGTCCGGTTCACTACATCTTTCATCAAAACGTGTTCTTGTACAAAAGGTTTTATCGAAGATATAACAACAGAAAAGTACAAAAACAATGATGGATACATCATCCGGTATCCGGCAGGTAGATACACGGTATCCGGCAGGTAGAGCTATTGTTCAAAGATTTAAGCCTGGACTCAGACACATCAAAACGTGTTCTATAGAGTTCAATGGTAATGCATTATAAAACGCACCTAAAACACAATGCACCAAAAATGAATCACGCAGATGCGAACCGGCTCTAAAGGATTGGAAATTAAAGCAGTCAATTTATCCATTGACAACAATAACACTATAAGATAAAGGGTTAATGTAATGTTAAAGTGTATTATTCCAACTAGTCCTAAAAATATTCTCTCCTCCTCCTCCTATCTATCCTGCATACCCTGTGTGACGAACCACCTAGCATCCCGCTTGGGTGCTTTCGCAAAGATACAGCTTCCTCCATTCTGGAACCAGGAACCAGTTTTTTTAGCTGAATATTGCATCCAAGAACTAGACAACACCAGCTTAGCTGTAAACTGGAACTGACTTTATTGTAAATTCACACATAATATATACCACACAAGATCAGGTAAGAGCTTGATCACATTGTCCTAAACAATGCAAACTGTAAACAGTAATGTCAGTACATCTAATGATCAGCTAACATAAACATAAACAGTAAGCTTGAAAACGTGCACACAAACTATTGTGCAAAAAACAGCGCTTGCCGTTCTCCCAATCAGTAATTAATATAAGTAGATGTAAGAAAAAATAAGAAAAATTATATATATGTGGATGATGAATACAATACTGACTTGTGTGCATATATACTGTACATGTGATTGATCAATTAAATTAATTAAACATGGAATGAAAAAACTAATACAATCTCATTACCGTAACAGGCAAGTGAATGGTTGAAAAATCCAGTGACGTGATGACTGGATTGAATAAAAATTAAATAATGAGAACGAAAAATTAATTAAAATTAGTATGATGGTATATAGAGATCATCCAATGTCCTAAATAAACACACAAATGAAAAAATTGCAGAACAAAACTCCTGTGTGGTTCAGATGAAAGCTTCCCCGTGGGTCATATAAACAAATATAGTATAGATGTCCACTCACAAGTTGATGTGGATCCTCCTACCTTATGGCAGGAAGGATCATGAAGGCTTGTGGGGTCTACCCGACCTCCTGGGGTCTTTAAACGGATCCACCAGTACCCTCCACCTCAGGATGGGAAGTGGCTCCTATCAGGGTATCACTTTACCAATAAAAAGAAAATTTAAGACAATGTATCCTCCTAATTGCAAACAACCGCTGGAACGCATGTTGCGCTACGTCACATTTTGGTGGAACGCACGCTGACTCTGTTATGGGTCTTGCAGCTTCCATCTCCTCCAGGCTGTGTAATTGCGGTTGTTCGCAATCAGGAGGATACATTGTCTTAAATTTTGTTTTTATTGGTAAACTTAGTAGCCATTGAGTTTTTTAAATAAACTACCCTACGGTGTTACACTACGAGGAGTCTGTCCTCTCTCATTTCTTTTTCCTGCACCGCTGGTGACACCCTGATCGGAGCCACGTCCCATCCCGAGGTGGAGGATACTGGAGGATCCATTTAAAGACCCCAGGAGGTCGGGTAGACCCCACAAGCCTTCATGATCCTTCCTGCCATAAGCTAGGAGGATCCACATCATCTGTTGAGTGGACATCTATACTATATTTGTTTATATGACCCACGGGGGAAGCTTTCATCTGAACCACACAGGATTTTTGTTCTGGACTTTTTTCATTTGTGTGTTTATTTAGGACATTGAATTATCTATATATACACCATCATATTAATTATTCATTTTTCGTCCCCATTATTTAATTTACCATTTTATTCAACCCAGTAATCACTCCACTAGATTTGTCAACCATTCACTTGCCTGTTAGGGTAATGAGATTGTATTCCTTTTTCATTCCATGTTTATTAGTTTAATTGATCAATCACATTTATATATGCAAACAAGTCAGTACTTACAGTGGCTTGCGAAAGTATTCGGCCCCCTTGAACTTTTCAACCTTTTGCCACATTTCAGGCTTCAAACATAAAGATATAAAATTTTTTATTTTTTGTGAAGAATCACCAACAAGTGGGACACAATTGTGAAGTGGAACGAAATCTTTTGGATTTTTGAAACTTTTTTAACTAATAAAAAAATGAAAAGTGGGGCGTGAAAAATTATTGGGCCCCCTTGCGTTAATACTTTGTAGAGCCACCTTTTGCTGCGATTAAAACTGCAAGTCGCTTGGGGATGTCTCTATCAGTTTTGCACATCGAGAGACTGAAATTCTTGCCCATTCTTCCTTGCAAAACAGCTCGAGCTCAGTGAGGTTGGATGAAGAGCGTTTGTGAACAGCAGTTTTCAGCTCTTTCCACAGATTCTCGATTGGATTCAGGTCTGGACTTTGACTTGGCCATTCTAACACCTGGATACGTTTATTTGTGAACCATTCCTTTGTAGATTTTGCTGTATGTTTGGGATCATTGTCTTGTTGGAAGATAAATCTCCGTCCCAGTTTCAGGTCTTTTGCAGACTCCAACAGGTTTTCATCCAGAATGGTCCTGTATTTGGCTGCATCCATCTTCCCCTCAATTTTAACCATCTTCCCTGTCCCTGCTGAAGAAAAGCAGGCCCAAACCATGATGCTGCCACCACCATGTTTGACAGTGGGGATGGTATGTTGAGTGTGATGAGCTGTGTTGCTTTTACGCCAAACATATCGTTTTGCATTGTGGCCAAAAAGTTTGATTTTGGTTTCATCGGACCAGAGCACCTTCTTCCACATGTTTGGTGTGTCTCCCAGGTGGCTTGTGGCAAACTTTAGACGAGACTTTTTATGGATATCTTTGAGAAATGGCTTTCTTCTTGCCACTCTTCCATAAAGGCCAGATTTGTGCAGTGTACGACTGATTGTTGTCCTATGGACAGACTCTCCCACCTCAGCTGTAGTTCTCTGCAGTTCATCCAGAGTGATCATGGGCCTCTTGGCTGCATCTCTGATCAGTCTTCTCCTTGTCTGAGCTGAAAGTTTAGAGGGACAGCCAGGTCTTGGTAGATTTGCAGTGGTCTGATACTCCTTCCATTTCAAAATGATCGCTTGCACAGTGCTCCTTGGGATGTTTAAAGCTTGGGAAATCTTTTTGTATCGAAATCCGGCTTTAAACTTCTCCACAAGAGTATTACGGACCTGCCTGGTGTGTTCCTTGGTCTTCATGATGCTCTCTGCGCTTTCAACAGAACCCTGAGACTATCACAGAGCAGGTGCATTTATACAGAGACTTGATTACACACAGGTGGATTCTATTTATCACCATCAGTCATTTAGGACAACATTGGATCATTCAGAGATCCTCGCTGAACTTCTGGAGTGAGTTTGCTGCACTGAAAGTAAAGGGGCCGAATAATTTTGCACGCACCACTTTTCAGTTTTTTAATTGCTAAAAAAGTTTAAAATATCCAATAGATTTCGTTCCACTTCACAATTGTGTCCCACTTGTTGGTGATTCTTCACAAAAAATTAAAATTTTATATCTTTATGTTTGAAGCCTGAAATGTGGCAAAAGGTTGAAAAGTTCAAGGGGGGTGAATACTTTCGCAAGCCACTGTATATTCCTCATCCACATATAAATCATTTTTCTTATTTTTTCTTACATCTACTTATATTAATTACTCATTAGGAGAATGGCAAGCACTGTTTGTGTGCACGTTTTTTAATTTTTCACTCATTTATTTTAAACAGCAGCTGCTTTTATATATATATTTGTATGGTTTAATTGGTTCTTTGGCACAGGTAGTTTAATTTATACGTAAACATTAAAGGGGTTGTAAAGGTAAAAATTTTTTCACCTTAATGCATTATATGCATTAAGGTGAAAAAACTTTTGACAATACCGCCGCCCCCAGCCCCCCCGTTTTACTTACCTGACACCTCGAATCTCCGCTGCTCGCTCCCGTCATCTCTATTGCAGCTCAGCCTGGTCGCTGATTGGCTACAGTGGATGGATTGAAAGCAGCGCAGCCATTGGCTCGCGCTGCTGTCAATCACATCCAATGACGCGGCGCGCCGGGGGGCGGGGCCGAGTGATACAGTGAGCGGCTATAGCCGCCGGCTGTATCACGGGAGTGCGCCCGCAATAACTAACCAAGCTTATTAACCAGCTTTCTTTTCACAGACATCTTCTCACTGAGTTCCAAGTTGGCAGAGACCATCATGGCTTCCTTGACTGTTAAATGTTGTAATGTCATCTTGCATTATATAATAGGATATCTTCCCGAACAGTGGCGGCTGGTGCTCAAAATTTTTGGGGGGCGCAAACAAATTGAAAAATTCTAAAAAAAAACATCAATTGCAGCCTCACTGTGCCATCAAACGCAGCCAATGTGCCAGCAAATACCGCCACTGTGCCATCAAATGCAGCCACTGTGCCCCTCAATTGCACCCACTGTAACTGTGCCCATCAAATGGTGCCACTGTGCCATCAAATGCAGCCACTGTGCCATCAAACACAGCCAATGTGCTCATCAATTGCAGCCACTGTGCCCCTCAATTGCACCCACTGTAACTGTGCCCATCAAATGGTGCCACTGTGCCATCAAACGCAGCTACTGTGCCATCAAACACAGCCACTGTGCTCATCAATTGCAGCCACTGCGACATCAAATGCTGCCACTGTGCTATCAAGTGCTCCCAATGCTGCTGCTGTGCCATCCAATGCTGCCACTGTGCCATCAAATGCTCCCACTGTGCCATCCAATGCTGCCACTGTGCCATCCAATGCTGCCACTGTGATTCCCCCTCCCCCGCCCCTGCCCGCTCGCCATCTGCCCGGCACTTACCTGTCTCGGTAAAGCAGCAGGTGACGGCGAGCGGTGTCTTCCATGCGTCTTCTCCCCTCCATACCTCTTCTCCCGTCCCCCTCTCCTCCCGTCCTCTCCTATGAATGGACGCCTGATAGGTGTCCAATCACAGCGCCTGACGTTTCAGCCAATAGGTAATAGACCCGGCAACCTGATTGGCTGAGAGGCGGGTCAATGTTAGCAAAGCGAATTCCTTCGGCTTTGCTAACACTGAGCTCAGTGACGAGGAACACACAGCGTTGCGCCTGCTTCTCACTTTTTTGGACGCCTATTAGAGCCTACGGCTCTAATCAGGTGCTTCCAAAAAACACCCCCACCGCTGTAATTCAGGTATCTGGTGACCGAAAAGGGGCCGAACACCTGAATAGGGGGTGTCAGCAGCGACCATAGATTGATTTATGCAATGCATGAATCTATCTATGGTGATTAGAGAGTGACAGGAAACGGGGGCAGCACTCCTGCACCCTTTATGGACACACTGCCACTGTTCCCGAATGCTTGTAGCTCCCTCAAATGCCAGGGTCCATAATCAGTAGGCAAAAGGCTACCCTGCATTCTCTTTCAAAAGCCCCTGTCCCGGTTGGGTCTGTCACACCCTGTATATAAAGTATCTGTGTACTTACCTTTTAAATCTTGTTTGGTCACGTGATTTAGCAGCTCTGGCTCCCCTGTGTCAGAGAGCAGGTGCTCCAGGGGAGAGGAGAGAGAGCAGAAAATGGATGAGCCATGGTAGCCTATGGGTGACATCACGACTCCAGGAATTCACAGCTGTTGTTGAGCGCTCCCTTACACAGGGGAGCTGGAGCTTCTGAATCAGATTATAAAAAAGTAAGTGCACAGATTTTTTTTATATAGCGTATGCGGGATAGTAGGAGAAGGGGGGAGGGAATATTTTTCGGAAGAATAATGCCCTGCACACACGATCGGACATTGATCGGACATTCCGACAACAAAATCCATCAGATTTTTTCTGAAGGTTGTTGGCTCAAACTAGTCTTGCATACACACGGTCGCACAAAGTTTTCGGAAAATCCGATCGCTCTGAACACGGTGACGTAAAACGCGTACATCGGGACTATAAATGGGGCAGTAGCCAATAGCTTTCCTCTCTTAATTTATTCTGAGCATGCGTGGCACTTTGTGCGTTGGATTTGTGTACGCACGATCGGAATTTAAACGATCGGATTTTGTTGACGGAAAATTTTATATCCTGCTCACAAACTTTGTGTGTCGGAAATTCCGACTGAAAAAGTCCGATGGAGCCCACACACGATCGGAATCTCCGACAACACAATCCGATCGCACTTTTTCAGTTGGAAAATCCGATCGTGTGTACAGAGCATAAGAGTTAGCCTTTACTGCCACTTTAAAAACTATAATGACTACTTGCCCATGAGAAAATGATTTCTCCTTACAAGGAAATTCTAACTTACAGATGTTCATTATTTATATATTTTAAAAAACGGTGGCATTCCATAGCTATGTGTAATATTAAACTTTTACTTTAGAGTTTTAAGTGGCTGAAAAATGCAGTGAAATGGTTAAAACATGTCTTCCATATCTGATTCTTTCGGTGCTTCGTTTAGACCGCAATTCCTCTGGCCCTCTTTCCTCTATAAATTCCTTTTCTTTAAATCGGATGTGTATAAATGAATGTCCTTTTATTAAAGGCATAGCCTACCTTTTGCAAAAATGTAACAAAGACACCCCTATTATACAAAACAAAAAATTGCATTTAATAAATATTTGCAATTATGTCTGCAGAACATTGCAACCATGATCAGTGCATTGAGAGTGCAATGCACAGGCTTTCTTTGCATCCCAGCCCTAGATCTATATGGAGTTATGGTCCTACTTTGGGGCTCGAGGTAGCAATCTATGGATACACAAATTCTGCAGATGTTTGGTCTTTTGTTTCCTGTATTGGCAATTGCTACACTGGAAGAAATCATTTTAGTTGCAAAATTTGTCCCAAAGCTTGCAGAAGAACAAACGCAGCAAATGCTACTGATGTCAAGCTGACCTTGAGCCTTGTGGAAGACACAAAAAAGTGATTAATGTGCAATATTGCAATATGCAAAGACATAGCTGACAGCAAAGCGCAGAACGTTCTGAATTCTGCTGCATAGAAATGCTAGCAATCTGAAGAAGAAAAGGCAACTTTTATAGTAGAATGTATAAACATTGAAAGTAAAACTAAGGTAACTAGGGTCATGTATAAACTAGATAGGATAAAGGTACACAGAGCATTTCATCATGTTTTGCTCTTGTGTACAGACATTTCACTTTTGTGTACTTATGTTTGTCTGATTTTTACCTAAGAATTTGAGCCCATGGGTCAAATGAAAATGATCCCTTATGTATGAATGAAATGATGAATGAATGTATAGTATGAATAAAAATGAACAAAATGTATGATTAAAATAAAATGTATGATTAAAAAAAAAAATTATGAAAATGATCTCCTAATGCCGCGTACACACGAGCGGACTTTACGGCAGACTTTGCTCGGCGGACTTTTCGACGGACTTTACGACGGACTTTCTGAATGAACGGACTTGCCTACACACAATCCACCAAAGTCCGTCGAATTTGTACGTGATGACGTATGACCGGACTAAAACAAGGAAGTTCATAGCCAGTAGCCAATAGCTGCCCTAGAGTGGCTTTTTGTCCGTCGAACTAGCATACAGACGAGCGGACTTTTCTACCGGACTCGATTTCGATGGATTGATTTAAAACATGTTTCAAATCTAAGTCCGTCCAACTTTTGAGAAAACAAAGTCCGCTGGAGCCCACACACGATCGAATTGTCCGACCAAATCCCGTCCGCCGGGCAAAGTCTGCCGTAAAGTCCGCTCGTGTGTACACGGCATAAGGCTACCAAAAGACCCAGCCTTAACTATAGGCAAAATATTTTTTTAACATTGTGGATAGAGTAAAGGAGGGTTATAATCCCTGTCAGTTTTTTGCCATCTGTGTCCCATCGGGAAATTTCCCTTCACTTCCTGTCCCATAACCTAAACAAAAAGTGAGATTTCCCTCTATTCCTGTTCTGGTGACAAACCCATAATTTGGGATTTTGTTTTGCTTTCCTTCTTGATCATAATGCTAAGCAGGAAATAGATTGAGTGAATCCCTAACAGCGGCTCAGATAGCAAAAACCTGACAGGTGTTTTAATCCCTCCCCACTCTCTCCAAATGTAAAGAAAAAAGATCTAGCGCCCCTCAGTAGACTACTAGTTTTAGGCAAATTTGGTTTTTGTTTTCCTTGTAATCAAGGAGAGCAGTTATTGTTTGTTAGTGTCTGTTCTAGGTTCTACTGGGGCAGGCTCAGCTTATTTCCCCTGCAGCTGAGCTATGGGATATAGCGAGCGAAAGAGCTTTGACTCTGGCCTGCATATTCATGCCAGTTCAACCAATCCCTGACCAACAGGTGGCTGAGAGGGGTATAAATATGCTGGGGCCTGGAACAGTTTTATTTTGTTCCTGGGGGAGTAAGACCCAGCCTGAGGGCCGAGGCATCCCTGGGAGATCAGCTGCAACATGCAAAAATCCTTTTTGGGGTCCCAGCTCCTGATAGGGGTTGGGGAACCTTTGTCCTAGCCTCCTGAACAAATGCAGAGGGCTCATCTGAGGATCCAGGACACAGGCAACTAAGTACAAAAGCTGACTGATACTGCAGGTGGCAACACTACCCCACCTCCACCTAAGAACTGTACTTGAGTCGCCTCCATCAGATTATCCCCTGCAGCTATTACCCTTTAGATCGGGGGTCAGCAACCTGTAGATCATGATCTACCAGTAGATCGTGGACAGGTGACTGGTAGATCGCGGTCTGGGCTTGCCGACCCCCCATTCCAGAGCATCAAACAGAGTGCATTGCAGAGGGACTACTTGTAAAGTTGGAGCTGTATTAGGGAGCAAGAGCCGCATAAGCCGAGGCCTCCTCTGTAGTGCTGGCTCCTGTCCCAATGCGGAGTGATACCAACTGCACTCCATCTCTTATCCCAGCTAGCGGTCTCCAGAGTGGTGCCAGCAGCAGGAAAGAAGAGATCTTCAGGTCAGTGTGAAGCAATACACTGGGCATAATAGTATAAGGCTGCTTTCACACTGATGTGCTGTGGTTTACCCTGGGTGCAGTGCAGTTTCAACCCCCACGCTAGCGGCCGAAAAGGGGTTAAATCCACCCGCAAAACGCCGCCAGAGTGGCGTTTTGCCGGCGGTTTTGCAGCGCTGCCCCATTGATTTCAATGGGGAGCAGCGGTGGAGGGGCTGTGAGTTCACCGCTCCTTCACCACTCCAAAGAAGCTGCTGGCAGGACTTTTTTTGACGCCCTGCCAGCGCACCGCTCCAGGGTGAAAGCCCGAGGGCTTTCACACTGGAGTGAATGGAGCAGCTGTTTTAGGGCGGTTTGCAGGCGCTATTTTTAACGCTATAGCGCCTGCAAAATGCTCCAGTGTAAAAGGGGTCTTAATAATAATAACACAGTATTCAAGGCACAGTGAGTACCAGCATTTTTGGACTTTAGAGACTTTCCTTTGCTTTACTCGGGAGAGCTTTTCACAGTACATCCAGAACATTAGTTCTGCTGGGGGGTCCCTGTTTGGAATCAGTTTATTCTTCACATTAAAAGAAGGAGGTTGGCACCCTGAAGGGGCAGTTCAACTTTAGAGTCATCAACTACAGTTTGTTACCAGTTTTGGAGTATCCCAAAGCTCACCCTCACCCTATCCCAGTTTTTTTAGCAAAATAAACTGCAAAAAGGCATGTACAACCTGTTCTCTAAATCGAGTACTTGTGAACTATAGTTCTAGTACTAGACCTCCTCTAACTCTAAACAGGTAACCTGTAGAAATTTTTAAAGCATTGGCTATGGAGATGTTTATGTACTGTAGTTTGGTGCCATTCCACAAGCACGCGCAATTTTAAAGCATGATATGTTAGGTATCTTTTTACTTGGCATAACATCATCTTTCATATTATACAAAAAAATTGCGGCATATATCATGTTTATTTTTCAAGTGTATTTTTTCCCAAGAAAAAACACCGCACCCAAACCATATGGGATAAAAAATTGCAACAACTGCCATTTTATTCTCTAGGGCCTCTGCTAAAAAAAATCTAGAATGTTTGGGAGTTCTAAGTAGTTTGCCTCAAAAAAATACAGATTTTTACTTGTATACAACAAATGTTAGAAATAGCTGGGTCCTTAAGTGGTTAAACCCACAAACATTTAATATATTGCAACTTAGAGTGATAGCTGCATTTGTTTTCCTTTTTTCTTTTCACCTGGTGATTCAGCCAGTAACACGTTTCCTGTCACCTAGGGGTGTCTCATCTGTCTATGGAGGACCAACAAGGTCAACCTTAGACACCAGCATTGTCTGGAGAGGGTAATGTTAGATGGACTAATACATTTAGATGAACTTTATATAAATAAACTAAGTTGCAGCCTAACTCCAGCTAACACTTTTAAGCAAGTATTTATTTTTTCTTTTGGAATAAAGATTTTAAAGCAGAGCTAAACTCCACAATACTTGCCTTTACCTTTCCTTCAGTGGTCGACATCCTCCACCAACATCCACATCTTCTACTGGCTTCTCTCTGGTGCCGGGTGACAGCTGTCTTTATTGGCTGGTGCAGGATCCCATCACTCACACAGGAGTGCAGTCATCCCAGCACATTGCCCTGTTCTGGAATGCAAACTGAGCTGCACTTGTGCAGTACAGCATACATTCCAAAGCAGACTGCAATCAGCAGGTAGGTTTCTTTATTGCAGAAGATACATTGCACAGAGGCATACCTAGGGTCTCCAGCGCCCTTGGCGAGAATCTGTATTGCCCCCCGGCACCCCCCCTTATTCAGTACAGACCCCCCTACAGTGCAACCCCCCCTTCAGTACAGACCCCCCTACAGTTCAGACCCCCCTACAATACAGACCCCCCTACAGTTCAGACCCCCCCCTACAATACAGACCCCCCTACAGTTCAGACCCCCTCTAACAATACAGACCCCCCTACAGTTCAGCCCCCCCTACAGTGCAGACCCCCCCTACAGTTCAGACCCCCCCTACAATACAGACCCCCCTACAATACAGGCACCCCCTACAGTTCAGACCCCCCTACAATACAGACCCCCTACAGTTCAGACCCCCCTACAGTACAGACCCCCCCTACAGTGCTGTCCCCCCTACAATACAGACCCCCCTACACCCCTACAATACAGACCCCGTTAT
Source organism: Lithobates septentrionalis (assembly GCA_037952835.1). Lineage (NCBI taxonomy): Eukaryota > Metazoa > Chordata > Amphibia > Anura > Ranidae > Lithobates > Lithobates septentrionalis. The sequence continues at coordinate 7,528,541 of JBBDGP010000821.1, forward strand.
AATTCAAACCCCCCTAAAATATAGACCCCCCTACAGTACAGACCCCCCTACAGTGCAGACCCCCCTACAGTGCAGACCCCCCTCCTACAGTACAGACCCCCCTACAGTGCAGACCCCCCTCCTACAGTGCAGACCCCCCCCTACAGTGCAGACCCCCCCTTCAGACCCATAATGTACCTCGGCTCAGATGATCAGCACGGGACATGCACATTGTAGACATAACGGAGGAGGGGGAGGCAGCTTCAGTCTGCTCGGCTGTGTGAGACAGCCGAGACCTATCAGAACCACGGCACGGCCATGAGAGAAGGGGATCGTTGCGGCCGGGTCCCGGGTGTGCCGATGGGTGTCACTCGGGTGCGGCTCGCAACCCCCCCCCTTTGCAAAGCCAGGCTCTCCGTGTGTTATCTGCCGCTGCCTGTCACCACGCCCGCACTCCGTGCCGCTGCTCAAACCCGCCCGCTGTCTCCTCTTAAGTTGTGGATGGGGGGGCGCTGGCCTGACACCCCCTTAGTGTGTGGCCCGCCCCCCGCCCCCCACTTAATACGCCACTGGGCCAGCCCACTAGCCCAGCAGCAAGCAGCAGTGCTCGGCGCCGCCAGCCCACCACTGCTGTGCCTGTGCTGAAGTGAAGAACACTGCCAGTTGACGCCCCCCTCGGCCTGCGCCCCTGGAGTGCGCCTGTCTCGCCAACCGCTTGGTACGCCCCTGACATTGCATATCTCTTCTGCAATAAAGAACCTGCCTGTTTGCAGTTTTTGAAAGCTGGACTTTAGTTGCCGACTGCCTAACTGTAAATATACGTTATGTTTTTTATGTTAAATACCGTTGTTGTGGCAGCAGCTAGCTGCCATAACACCAGTATTTTTTTTTTTTTTCAGGCGGCCGCTTTTCTGCTGAAAGTGATCCCAGCGGCGGATTCACCGCAAGATCACTTTTATAGGAGCCGTCGGTAAGCCCCGGAACTGATCCAATGCGACCGATGGCAAGGCAGGAAGTCGAGTGGGGGCAACAGGGCTGCTGTTAGAAATCATGCGGCCCCATACTGCCTACCTGACAGAGCCCCACCCCCACATAAAATATCAAATTATGTTTTTGCCAAAAATACACTAAAATCATTATTATATGACATGTTTACCGGCCCCCCATCCGCTCTCTATCCTGAAACATCCCCTTGTGTGCCTTCAGCAGGAGAGGAGGGAAGCCAGCCAAGATGTGGGGAAAAGGGGTATACAGGGAGGCCTGGAGAGAAGAGGAATGAGAGGTGCAAATCCTAGAACTGATCCCCCTGCAGCACAGCAATAAGGTAGTACAGCTGGCCCTCCTGCTGCTGAGCAGGGGGGCTCGTGCACAGAAGTGAACACATACGTAAGTCATGCCAGCATGTGTAAACGGTGTTCAAACAACACATGTGAGGTATTGCCACAATCGGTAAAGCGAGAGCAATAATTCTAGTGCAGGACCTCCCCTGTAACTCTAAACAGGTATCCCGTAAAAAATGTTAAAGCGTCGCCTATGGAGATTTTTAAATACCATAGTTTGTCGCCATTCCACGAGCGTGCGCAATTTTAACCACTTAAGGACCGAGCCTCTTTCTGAGATTTGATGTTTACAAGTTAAAAACAGGTTTTTTTGCTAGAAAATTACTTAGAACCCCAAACATTATATATTTTTTTCTAACACTTTAGAGAATAAAATGGCGGTCGCTACAATACTTTCTGTCACACTGTATTTGCACAGCGGTCTTACAAGCGCACATTTTTTGGAAAAAATACACTTTTTTGAATAAAAAAATAAGACAACAGTAAAGTTAGCCCAATTTTTTTTATATTGTGAAAGATAATGTTACGCCGAGTAAATTGATACCCAACATTTCACGCTTCAAAATTGTGCCCACTCGTGGAATGGCGACAAACTTTTACCCTTAAAAATCTCCATAGACAACGTTTAAAAAATTCTACAGGTTGCATGTTTTGAGTTACAGAGGAGGTCTAGGGCTAGAATTATTGCTCTTGCTCTTACAATCGTGGTGATACCTCACATGTGTGGTTTGAATACCGTTTTCACATGCGAGCGCTGTTCACGTATGTGTTTGCTACTGCACGAGAGCTCGGCAGGACGGGGCGCGTTTAAAAAAAAAAAATGTCTTATTTGTTTTACCTTTTATTTTTTATTTTTAGAGGAAAAAGGTGAAAAAATTGCTGAGCTAAACCCCAAAATAAACAAAATAATGAAATATGTACAGCTCCTAACACTAGAACAAAGTCCAAGATCAATAAAAATAAAAAGGTGTAGCGCTTAAGTATAGATCACAGTGATAGTGAAATATGGAGCGTATCAATAGATATGAACGAATGTAAAAGGAAAAGTGAAGTACAACGTGATAAAAAAAATAAATATAATAAATGGTGACTAAAACATAATAGTCACGGCAGGTATCAGGCAACAGATGTACATTCATCAAATGTACATCTGTTGCCTGATACCTGCTGTATTATACAGTCATCATTACATTTACATCACTTCCACTATTCGTCACAGAGGATATCACCTCAGTCATTTGAGTGGATTTTTATTTATGAACTCATTTTGTTTCTGTTCAACAGGATTGGGACTGTATTATGTTTTAGTCACCATTTATTATAATTTTTTTTTTTTTTTATCACGTTGTACTTCACTTTTCCTTTTACATTTGTTCATATCTATTGATTCAATCCATATTTCACTATTACAGTGATCTATACTTATAAGCGCTACACTTTTTTATTTTTTATTTTTACACTGTTCTTTTAAAAAAAAAATGTAAATGTAAAGGAATGTAAACATCACTTGTACTAGAAAAAAAGCATGACAGGACCACTTAAATATGAGATCTGGGGTCAAAAAGACCTCAGATCTCATATTCACACTAAAATGCAGTAAAAACAAAAAATTAAATGTCATTTGAAAAAAAAAAATGTCTCTTTAAGAGCTATGGGAGGAAGTGACGTTTTGATGTTGCTTCTGCCCTGCAATGGTATGGAGACGAGTGGGGGCCATCTTCCCCCCACTCGCCTCCATACCTAACAGGACACAGGACCCGATCGCCCCTGCCGCTACCGATGACTCTGGTAAGCGACGCAGGGCACCGGAGCGTGGTGGGAGTTGGGGGGCCCTCCCCCTCCGCCGATAAAAGTGATTTTGCTGTGAATCCGCCGCAGAGACTACTTTTATCTGAAAGTGGACCACTCGCTGAAGAAGAGGATACCGGGGTTATGGTAGCTAGCTGCTGCCATAACAACGATACCCCTCTTCAAAGTACCGGCGTATAACAACGGCGGGCAGTCCGTAAGTGGCTAAAGCATGACATGTTAGGTGTCTATTTACTCGGTGTAACATCGTCCTATTACATTATACAAAAGAATTATGCCGCGTACACACGAGCGGAATTTCCGTCAGAAAAAGTCAGATGGGAGCTTTTCATCGTATATTCCGACCGTGTGTACGCCCCATCTGACTTTTTCTGTCGAAAATTCAGACGGACTTAGATAGAGAACATGTTCTATATTTTTCTGATGGAACTAATTACTATCAGAAAAAACGCTCGTCTGTATGCTGTTCCGACACACCAAAAATGACGCATGCTCTGAAGTAAGTACGAGACGGAAGCTATTGGCTACTGGCTATTGAACGTCCGTTTTCTAGTCCTGTCGTACGTGTTGTACGTCACCGCGTTCTGGACGGTCGGACTTTGGAGTGACCGCGTGTATGCAAGACAGCTTGAGCGGAATTCTGTCTGAACTCTGTCATAAAAACCTTCAGAGTTTATTCCGACGGCAAAACTGGTCGTGTGTACAGGGCATTACTGTTTTGTTTTTTTTTATGCATTAGAGTGTATTTTTTCCCAAAAAATTGCGCTTAAAAGACCGCAGCGCAAATACAGTGTGACATAAAATATTGCAACGGCCGCCATTTTATTCTCTAGGGTCTCTGCTAAAAAAAAAATAATGTTTGGGGGTTCTAAGTAAATTTCTAGCAAAAAATACAGATTTTTACTTCTAAACAACAAATGTCAGAAAAATGCCTGGTCTTGAAGTGGTTAAACACAGCTAAAACAAATCCTCCTACATAAATTGTATCTATCGGCAGCCTTCTCTTCTCTACACCCTCAAAGTGCTGAATGTATACAGTAAGCTTGTCTGAGTTGAGAAAAAAGGGGGTTGGAGAGCTGAAGTTACACTCTGCAGAGTTCTGAGAGCTGTTCCTCTGCTATCAACATGAATCACTTCTGACCATTTTTCCTGACAACAGAAAAATGGTGACGGGGCAGGACCTCCAGCAGACTGACAGTTGAGGCTGTTAGTCTGCTGGAGGTCCCGCCCCGTCACCATTTTTCTCTTGTCAGGAAAAATTGTCAGAAGTGATTCATGCTGATAGCAGAGGAACAAAGCAGCAGACAGAAATAACACTAATGCCGAGTACACACGATCGGAAATTCGGCCAGCAAAAGACTGATGAGAGCTTTTGGTCAGAAAATGGGACCATGTGTATGCTCCATCAGACTTTTGCTGGCCGAATTCCAGCCAGCAAAACATTGGGAGCATGTTTGAATTTTTCGGTCGGAAAAAGTTCCTATCCAAAAATGCGATAGTCTGTAGCAATTCCGACACGCAAAATTCCTACGCATGCTCGGAAACAATTCAACGCATGCTCGAATTGTTTCCTTCACCGCTCCTAAACCACTCCTGCCCATTGAAACCAATGGGGCAGCGCAGCTATACCGCGGCAATACCGCGGCTATAGCCGCGATATGCGAGCGGTTTTAACCCTTTTTCGGCCGCCAGCGGGGGTTAAAACGAATACTGCCGCAAAAACGCCGCTAAAAATAACGCTGTTTTACCGCCGACGCCCCCACCGCCCCAGTGTGAAAGGGGCCTAATTGTCCTGGTGAGGTGACCACTATCATCCGGACTTTATATGAGAGAAAATGCAAAGTCATGGGTTTTTAACCACAATAGTAATAGAGAGAAAATCTTCCAATGGGCATTTTTCTTACTTTGGAGAGATTTCCTTCAACTTGATGTTATGGCTACAAGACAGGAATTTATAGTGTTACTAAACCCACAACAGTAAAATCAGTCTGTATATGCCGTAAAGCATGCTTGTTATACTCACTGTTGAACCCAAGGGGTTATTCCTCTGCATTGTGTATAAAGCCTGTTTGATCCTGTATGCACTGATCCTCCTCTTCTTTCACTCCAACCCTTCTCCTGATAGGAGTCAGGCTGCACATGCTCAGTAATGCTAGAGAGTGTTTTTTTTTTCTTGAGAGAGTGCATGTGATCAGCAAAGCGCGAATCAACACTGTCCAGACAGAGGGTCAGGAGCCCTGCAGCCTCATAGGACAGCTCAGTTCAGTATGAAATCTCTTCCTACAAGCTTCGCCAGGAACAGATAGACGTCACAAGACTGCTATATACAGCTGATGAGAAAAGGTATTAACAGTTTATATTTACTAAAACAATTGCATTTCCATGTTCTGTGTACTGTGGGAGACCAGATATAGAGAATGCAGGGTCCTGGGTTTAGTAACACTTTAAGTATAGTCAAAAAAGGTTTAAAAAATAAATAATATATGAATGGAGGATGGGCAGAAAAAATGAAAATGAAAAAATAAAGGCACAGATGACAAAAAAATTCAGGAACTTTAACCATTTCCTAATTTATCCAAAACTTTTAAAAAAAAAGCTTTGGATATATTTAATCAGAACCATTATATGTATTTATGCTGTGTTCTAGTACCTGAACCTTAATTTCCATGTTATATAGAAATATCACATCTGCATTTTGCAAATCAATGATCCTTTTGGTAGATAAGATTATTATTGTGTAAAGAAAAATCATTCACAATTCTGCCGACTGCCATCTTTTGCCTTTGGCTAGCCATGGATTTTAAGGTGCAGACTGAAAATGGATCCTATTGCTTAAAGGTAATCTGTTTCAGCTGCTCTTATGACATATACAGATAGCTGCATGGCCATGCAGAACTTTGTGTTGAGTCATTTATTACTTAACATGCTTGTATTATGCACACAAATCTTACAGCTTTGTGAAGAATGTCCATAACTAGATGTGTCAAAAGCACTTCCTCCTGCAAGCAACAATGGATAGTTTAGCATGGGTTTCTCCCTGAGGGTTATAGATTTCTATTCATAGTTTTGCATATGTGAACATTATGAACATCAGTCAAGTTCCTTTAAAGCAATTGTAAAATAAACAATGGAAAGTCCATGGGTGGATCCACAACTTAGCAAAAGTGCAATAGACTGTGAAAAATAATATTACCGGTATGTTGTGAAGATAAATATAATAATATTGAATCCCTAATTCTACCTGGTCACAAACTGCCTAATCTGCCTGGATGCATCTTGAGAAATTAAAATTCATCAGGCCTCCTTTTCTTTAACCTGTCCAATCAGCTCATAGCCCTCCTCATCGAGCTCTGCAGAGTGTAACTTCAGCTTCCCGCCCCCTGCTTTCTGAAAGCTCAGACAAGCTGTATATATTCTGGACAATGAATGTCTGTAGAGAAGAGAAGACTGGAGATAAACAGGTACAACCTATGTAGAAGGATTTATTTAATCTCATTTATTTATTTAATCTCTGTTTATCACCAGAGGTCAGTCACGTCACTGGGAATACAGTATGTAAGGGTTCACAACCATTTTAACTGAAGTATACTGTACATCTAGTCAGGGCCGCCGATACGGGGGTACAAGCAGCCCTCCTGTACTAGGCCCAGGCCCCATCAGTTCAGCAGGGTATGCAGGGCCAGAGAATGGACTTTTTAACCTTCTTTTGGCACAGATGTAGTAATACTGGGGGTCATCACAGGCCCGGATACTTGCTTGTGTTATTACTGGCCCTGACATTTGCTGGGAGTAATTACTGGCCGTGACACCAATGCTGAGGGCCATTGCTGGTCCTGAAACCAATGCTGAGGGCCATTGCTGGTCCTGAAACCAATGCTGAGGACCATTGCTGGTCCTGACACCAATGCTGAGGGCCATTGCTGGTCCTGACACCAATGCTGGTGGTTATTGCTGGTCCTGACACCAATGCTGGTGGTTATTGCTGGTCCTGACACCAATGCTGAGGGCCATTGCTGGTCCTGACACCAATGCTGGTGGTTATTGCTGGTCCTGACACCAATGCTGGTGGTTATTGCTGGTCCTGACACCAATGCTGAGGGCCATTGCTGGTTCTGACTCCAATGGTGGTGGTTATTGCTGGTTTGACACCAATGCTGGTGGTTATTGCTGGTCCTGACACCAATGCTGAGGGCCATTGCTGGTCCTGACACCAATGCTGGTGGTTATTGCTGGTCCTGACACCAATGCTGAGGGCCATTGCTGGTTCTGACTCCAATGGTGGTGGTTATTGCTGGTTTGACACCAATGCTGGTGGTTATTGCTGGTCCTGACACCAATGCTGAGGGCCATTGCTGGTCCTGACGCCAATGCTGAGGGCCATTGCTGGTCCTGACACCAATGCTGGGGGTTATTGCTGGTCCTGACACCAATGCTGAGGGCCATTGCTGGTTTTGACTCCAATGGTGGGTGGTTATTGCTGGTTTGACACCAATGCTGGTGGTTATTGCTGGTCCTGACACCAATGCTGAGGGCCATTGCTGGTTCTGACTCCAATGGTGGTGGTTATTGCTGGTTTGACACCAATGCTGGTGGTTATTGCTGGTCCTGACACCAATGCTGAGGGCCATTGCTGGTCCTGACGCCAATGCTGAGGGCCATTGCTGGTCCTGACACCAATGCTGGTGGTTATTGCTGGTCCTGACACCAATGCTGAGGGCCATTGCTGGTCCTGACGCCAATGCTGAGGGCCATTGTTGGTCCTGACACCAATGCTGGTGGTTATTGCTGGTTTGACACCAATGCTGGTGGTTATTGCTGTCCCTGACACTAATATTATGGGTAATTGCTGTTCCTGACATTAATGCTTTGGGTTAATGCTGGCTCTGACACCAATGCTGTGGATACAGAGCCCTTTCAGGTAGGCTGTATGTGGCCCCATGTTTTCTGAAGGCAGCCCTGTATATAGTAGGCATGCAGTACATTGTACTGAAATAGAGTACTGATATGACAAGACTAAACTCATAAGTATGTCATGCACTGGCACTCATATTTGCAGATTAGAATAATTGACACAAACTCCATCTTTTTCTCTTCTGTAACATGTTTTATTTGTATTTTATTAAAAAAAAAAAAAAGAAAAATCATACAAATTGATTATGCAAAAAAATAAATAAATACAGCACTGATATGATATGGTAATTCAAGAATATAGGTAAGAATTTGTATTAAGGAAATGTCCAAATTTTTCAAATCCCTTTAATACAAAGACAACAAATTGTTTTACAATGTCACACAATAAATCATCAAGTAAATGTTCTTTGGTCTCATATGCCATACTAATAAATACAAATTAATAACGTTTTTTTTTTTTAAATTTCAATTTGGCTATGATCGGACTGACAGTTTATTGTATAAGGTGAGATTTTCTTTTTCAATGAATTCAGTAGCCATTGGAGGCAAGGTGATCATTTAACCAAATAAATAAGAACAACTTTAAATTTGTGGATTAGCATGTGACTGCTGATAGTGTTCCAATCATGGCTTTTGAAACAAATTATAGTGCCTACAATATACTACATACAATAGGTCCCAGGGTCCAGGGTGTTTTAAACAATTGCACCACTGAGTGATCATATGAAACCACTGTAGATCTCTGCAATCTGTTCCACAAGGTTCAATTACTTTAGTTTGCTATAGATGCCCACAATTGGTCCTCTCTGTTTATGATATTTACTTATGTCGTTCCAACAAATTTTCAAATGCTTTGCAAGTGCTTGAAAGGGTATATAGACCATTTACATCTGTCCCATCCCCCAGGCTTCCAAAAGTCATCTGTCTGATTTAAACCAGACTGTCATATATATAGCTGCTTCCATGTTACATAAGCATCTTGGAGGATCCAGGTCATTCATCATTGTATTCCCCCTCTACACGCTGCCCACTCCTGCTCCCTGTCCAAGACCTGCTGTCAATTTGACTGTTGAAATCCTGGTTTATAAACAAGAGACAGTCAATGAGGGTCCTACATAAATTATCATAAAGTTATTATAAATTACACTGTTGCATCTCAGTTAGTGCAGAATGGAATCTGTGTACTGAACTAGGACTTTGGAACTTGCATTAAACAAGGCTGCCCAGTGCAACCTAATGCATATGGTTTGAACAAGCCCTCAATCTTTTGTGATAGACCCATAGCTGAAATATAAAAATTGGTCTGGTCCATAATGAATACAGAACTGCTAGTCCCGAAGTGTACAAAAAATATGTTAACTAAAATATGCAGCCTTGAAAAAGTCTTTTTGGAAGAACTATGAATAAACAACAAACTTTTGGGCTTACATGAGTTCTTATGCTCAAAGTCAAATTCTCTAAACTCAACTCCAACCGTACCTCCAGTCTTGCACATTTGTACAGGCTCCTCTTTTCTAATGAAACAGCTTACTGAATACATTGCACACAATTAGCTGCTCACAATTGGTATTAGAAGCTGCAGCAAGTCAGATAGAGCCCAACCATTTTGTTTAAATGATACTTTATTTATTTATAAAATTTATAAGAAGCAAATACTTTATTGGGGTACATTAAACTCGATGCAGTGTATAAATACACCATATAACCATACAGCCCAATCACAATATATGACATTCACTCAAAAGTATGATACATAATGTGCATTACAGAGCCAAAGTTCCCTGAGCCCAGGGGTGGACTGACAACTCATGGGGCCCCCGGGCAATAGGAGACTATGGGCCCCCCGGGCAATAAGAGAAGATTATGGGGCCCCCAGGCAATAGGAAATTATGGGGCCCCCAGGCAATAGGAGATTATGGGGCCCCCAGGCAATAGATTATGGGGCCACACAGTATACACACACATACAATATACACACACAGACACACAATATACACACACAGTATACACACACAGAATACACATACACACACTGAAAAGGTACTGGAGAGGCGGGGCAGCTATAATCTTGGGATTTTTTAAAAAAAACAGATTTTTACATACTGTCCCTGGTTTTATTGAGGCTGGCAACCCTGATGGGGCCCCTTAGTGGCATGGGGCCCTCAGGCAGTGCCCGAGTGCCCGAATGGTCAGTCCGCCCCTGCCTGAGCCATCATGTCATGCAGGCCGCTGCTTTACCCTTTAAGTCATATGTGGTCCCTAAGGTACCACCAAAATACATAGCGGCACTAACATTTATAGGTAAAGTCAATCCAGGGAATATCCAATTGCCTCTCGGGGGATCAGGAAGGATTTTTTTCCCCTGCTGTAGCAAATTGGATCATGCTTTGCTGGGTCCTCTGGATCAACTGTGAGTATGGGATTGGGTATATGGGATTGTATGATTTATTTATTTATAATTTATTTTATTTTATTAATATATTTTTATTTATTTTTTCTCTTTTATTGGTTGAACTAGATGGACTTGTTTTTTTTTCCAACCTGAATAAATATATGTAAATATGTAATATGCGTCCCTCCTAAATGCAACAGTGACCGTGTTGATGTACATTAACATCTAAAAAGGTAACTAGAGTTTAGTCATACATTCGATTAGAGGTACACCATGTGTAAGGCAGTGACTCTATCAAAGGTGCCTAGCGTAGTCCAGAAGAACCCACCTTGGAGGAGGCATCCTATGTGACCCACACTTGGCACCCAGCAATGAGGGGAACATGCAGGAAGTGTCACTCGCCTATTTTTTCCTACCCCTATACCCTACAAGCAAAGTGTACATTTCAAAGAAGACCGCAAGTAGGCAGGTAGGTTTATTTTTTATCAGAAGAGACATTGAATGTCTCTCCTGCAATAAATAGCCTGCCTGCGTGCAGTCTTAGAAACTGGCACATTAGTTCCATTTTAAAGTGGTTGTAAAAAAAAAAACCTGCAAGACAAAGGCATAATGAGCTAGTATGCATTTCATACTAGCTCATTATGAAATGCTTACCTTAGCTATTGCAGCGGTCCCCGTACACTGCCGTGACTGGTGCTGTGATTGGCCGGAGCCGCGATGACGTCACTCCCACACATGCGCACGGGAGCCACCGGTCACGGCACAGCTCCTGAAGAAACGGCACAAGCGAGCCGTTTCTTCAGTGTGCATGGGCCGATGACGTCGGCACATGCGGATACAGTGAATATCTCCTAAATGGTGCAAATGTAGGAGATATTCACAGTACCTACAGGTAAGCCTTATTATAGGCTTACCTGTAGGTAAAAGTGGTGTAACAGGGTTTACAACCACTTTAAAGTCCATAAGGTTTTAGTCTCTTAACAGACTGTGGGCCAGCTTGTGTCCTCAATGCACATCCTCTGCCTCTGGTAGATGAGATGCTTTCTGGCGCACCACAAAGCTTCCTGAAAGCAGCACTGCCAGGTGCCATCACATCAATGTCCTCTTGTACAAAAGCACCACAAAATAGTCCATGCGAGACCCCAAAGTGGATGACAGCTGATTTCAGTATAAAGTCTTTGAGTTCCTGTTTAAGGGCCCTCAGTGGGTCCTGTGCAAAGGGGCAACTGCGGGAATAGGTGAAAAGCAGTTTCTTCTTTAATGATGCAAAAGGTACAGTGTCTGTATCTGCTCAGGTTTCTGGCATTCATGAAAGTCCTCAAAGGCAACCCTCCTTGGATTATCATCCATGCCAGGTCATTGTGCCTGTTGGCATAGGTGTGCGCAGGCTATTGCATTAGGGTGTGCACCTCAAATGTAATAAAACATGGACAGTGTTAGTAGAGCAGGGGACTTGTCAGTAGGGCAGAGGTTGGTTTCAGTAGGGCAGTGGATGGTGTCAGTAGTTTTTTTTTTTTTTTTTTTTTACAATTGTTTTTAGGAGCCCTGTTTAGGGGCTTTGATGAACTATCAGTAGGGGAAATCTGCGCCACACTGGGGGGGGTTAGGGTGTGCCCAGGCACACCTGGCACACCCCCTGCGCACGCCTATGCCTGTTGGTAAATCTCTTTGATGAAACATTCCTTCAGATCACCTTGCGAGTAGCTAGATGTAGGCCAGGGACAGTCTCTATAGTGTCCATAGCACTTGTAGACAGTCCTAGATAAATAGAACATTCCTGGCTGGAGGGCATAATCTATTCCTTTCCTCTACAGCCTTAGGCTGGCCATACACAGTTCGAATCTTGGCCAGTTCAAGAGGAACCTGTCAAGATTCGAACCGTTAATGGGCAGGCTGAATGTACCAAGTTTATCGATTTCTTGTGATTATCTCTAGCGGCTGCTATAGCTGATAGCAATAACCACTGTCTTCTCCTGGCAGGGGCGAAACACACAGTCCCAGTCATTATGTCACTGTGTCTAAAATAAGGTATGTAAAAAAAAACAGGAAGGTTTTATTAAAAAATGTCATCAGCATGCGCAAAATATAAGCAGATTAAGTTGCAGCTTTAGTGTTACTAAACCCAGGACCCTGCATTCACTATATCTGGTCTTCCACAGTACACAGAACATGGAAATGCAATTATTTTAGTAAATATAAACTGCTAAATACCTTTATCAGCAGTATATAGCAGTTTTGTGACTTCTACCAGTGTCCGGCTGAGCACTCGTTAAAGCTTGTAGAAGGAGTTTTCATTCTCCTCTGACTGTCCTATGAGTCTGCATGACCCCTTACCTTCTGTCTGGACAGTGCTGATTGTCTCTGTGCTGATCACATGCACCCTCCCTTGCAATACACCAAACTGAGCATGTGCAGAGTGCCGCCAAGGCTTTGTTCTATCAGCAGATGGACTGGGGACAGTAAAAGGAGAGGAAGATCAGAGAAGACAGGATTAAACAGCCTTTTTACACAATGCAGAGGATTAACCCCTTAGGTTCCACAGTGAATATAACAAGCATGCTTTACTTCATGTACAGACTGAATTTACTGTTGTGGGTTTAGTAACACTTTAAAGTGATACTAAAGTCTCTTTTTAAAAAAAATAACAAACATGTTATACTTATCTGCTCTGTGTAGTGGTTTTGCACAGAGCAGCCCTGATCCTCCTTTTCTCTGGTCCCTCTTCTGTGCTCCTGGCCCCTCCCTCCTGTTCAGTGCCCCAACAGCAGGAAGCATACTATGGGAGCACCCCAGCAGAGCCGCAGCTCCTTGTATCCATTCAGACACGGATCTGTGGCCCTGCCAACTCTCTCTCCTCATTGCCTCACTGACTTCGATTGATAGCAGCAGGAGCCAATGGCGCTTCGTTGCTCTCTCAGCCAATGATGAGGGAAAGTCTCTTGTGCAACATTGCTGGATAGAGATAGGGCTCAGGTACTGTAAGTATTAGGGGGGCTGGGGGGGCTGCTGCACACAGAGCCCTTTTAACCCGTGCCCCCCCCGGTTGGTCACAAGCCCCGCATTACCCCATCTAGGTCGCGGGCAGCACTTCCTCTGGGCGGTGGCTTCACCCTGCTTTTCCTCCTCTTCGGCTTCACGGCGCCTTCCCCTGCGTCTCCTCCTCCTCGGCAGTCAATAGGATCGCTTCTCCTCTTGGCCAAACGGGTCTCAGGATTGGATCACTGATTGGCTGGGAGGAGAATCAGGAAGACAATAGCGAATATTAATTTGCTATTGTCACACAACTGGGTGGGCTCAGGGCGCAGTGCCCTATGCCCCGAACCCACCCTCTTTTGAAACCAATTACAGCCTCAGGCTCTAATCATGTGCTTCTAAAAAAAACAAAAAAAAACCAAACAAACATTGGAATCCTTTCATCCAGCGCCCTGCATGTAGATTATGGGCCAGAAGCACGAATTAGGGGAACGGCGCCCTTGCGCCCTGTATGGCCGCCATTGTCTATCTCTCTGAATAAAGTTACACCAGTACAAGATGGATTCTGGTTGGTTGCTTTGGATTACTACATTTACCAATTACTTTTAAAAAATAAGGCTGAGATTCTCCATAAACCATTCAACCATCAAACGCTGTACCACTTGACTTCAATTTCTTTAGTTGTTTATGGTTTTTGTATGCAAGTCTTATAGCATGCATCTTACAGTACAACAGGCTGCATTGTCAAGATAAAACACCAGGATAAGGATCCTTATCCAAAAAAAACAAAAAAACAACAGATTTTAAAGTTTCTGTCACATCGCTAAACAAATAAAGACCCTTAATCTTGTGTGAAGCTTTGTGAATTGAACCTTAATGTCCTTTCAGCAAGCTGGCTCTTTGGTTATACTGCAGATATGAAACTCATATGGAGCTTCGAAAAACGATCCATTTCTCAGCATAAGTAATGTCTGGTCTGGCACAAAATGAAAGTCTGGTAACAACAAGCCCTTTCTGGGTGATATCAGTGATATACACAGGCAGAAAATAGTCAACTGAGCAGGAGAAAGTCAAAAGGCTAAGGCAGCAATCTCAATTACAATAAAGATATTAATTTGTTTAACACTGCGTATGATGACATTTGAACAGATCAAGAGATTTAGCTTTTTTTGTAGATAATAGCAGCTAAATCCTTTGATTCATGTAGGATTATGTGAGTTTGCTCAGGAAAAGTAAATGCCACATATACTAGGCTGAGTCGCCTCAGAATCAAGACACAGTTAATGTAAAGGGTGAATAAAATGTAACAGATGGTTTGATAGAATCTGTACCCTTCTCTTTCAAGTCTCAGGTCTCTTCATGTAGCAACTTTTTCTTTAATTGTATTGAATATTGGCAGCTCAGGGGAGGCTACAAAAGGCCCAGATCAATCTCTGATTTGATGACCCAATATAATTCCTTCATTTAGGACTGTCCGTGGGAGGCAACAATGAACATACCAGATTAAAAATTCTCTGTACCAATTTTTCCTTTAGCTTGTTGAGAAAAGGAAAGGAAGTACCTTGCGGGTACAACTCAACACCCAATACATTGTAACAGCTTCTGATGTGTCCAATGGTGGATAGTTGTCACCCTGAGAACAAAAGACATGGAGACCTGGCATGGAGACCTGGTCATCCTCATAAGCTTGGGTTCCAACTCTATTTATTCTGCAACTTGGCCAATGATGTCTCCACAGTCATACATTTCCATCCCTTCTCTTGATGAACAGAGGAAACGATGGGCACCATTACAAAGACATTTCCAACAAGTAGGAAAATCTTTATTAGCAATAATAACGACTTTTGAAAGTTTGGTAATTCTTGTTAGCTTCCTCCAGGGTAACCCTCAACAGTCCTAGCCTTGCCTTAGCATCACACATGTCGCCGGTCACTTCGGTGTAAGGGGACTGCTGCACCAGCTTGGATCTAAGGTAAGTATTTCATAATGAGCTAGTATGCGATGCATTCTAGCTCATTATGTGATTGTCTTGCAGGTGTTTTTTGGATGCGTTTACAACCACTAAGGTGAGCGCTACATTAAAGTGTTACTAAACCCACAACAGTAAAATCAGTCTGTATAGGCAGGAAAGCATGCTGGTTATACTCACTGTGGAACCTAAGGGGTTAATCCTCTGCACTGTGTAAAAAGGCTGTTTGATCCTGTCTCCTTTGATCATCTCCTTCTTCCACTGACTCCAATATATTTTCTGATATTTACAGAGCCAGGGAACAGGCTGCACATGCTCAGTTTTGTATGTATTGCTAGAGAGTTTTTTTTTTTCTTGGGAGAGTGCATGTGATCAGTACAGGGCCAATCAGCACTGTCCAAACAGAGGATCAGGGGTCCTGCATTCTGATAGGATAATCGTGGGAGAATAAAAACTCCCCCTACAAGCTTTAACCAGACATTGATAGAAGTCAGGAGCCTGCTCTAACTGCTGACGAGAAAAGGTATTTAGCAGTTTATATTTACTAAAATAATTGCATTTCCATGTTCTGTGTACTGTGGGAGACCAGATATAGTGAATACAGGATCCCGGGTTTAGTAACACTTTAATTACACATCTGTGCTAGCATGTACAGTGCCTTGAAAAAGTATTCATACCCCTTGACATTTTCCACATATTGTCATGTTAAAACCAAAATTGTAAATGTATTTTAATGGGATTTTATGTGATAGACCAACAAAAAGTGGCACATAATTGTGAAGTGGAAAGAAAAATGATAAATGGTTTTCAATTTTTTTTACAAATAAATATCTGAAAAGTGTGGCGTTTTGTATGCATTTGTATTTAGCCCCCTTTTCTCTGATACTCCTAACTAAAGTCTAGTGGAACCAATTGCCTTCAGAAGTCACCTAATTAGTAAATAGAGTCCACCTATGTATAATTTAATCTCATTATAAATACAGCTATTCTGTGAAGCCCTCAGAGGTTTATTAGAGAACCTTTGTGAACAAACAGCTCATGAAGACCAAGGAACACATCAGACAGGTCACGGATAAAGTTGTAGAGAAGTTTAAAGCAGGGTTAGGTTATAAAAAAATATCCCAAGCTTTGAACATCTCACGGCAAGGAGAGTATTCATCAGAGAAGCAGCCAAGAGGCCCATGGTAACTCCGGAGGAGCTGCAGAGAGATCCACAGCTCAGGTGGGAGAATCTGTCCACAGGACAACTATTAGTGATGCACTCCACAAATCTGGCCTTTATTGAAGAGTGGTAAGAAGAAAGCAATTGTTGAAAGAAAGCCATTAGAAGTTCCGTTTGCAGTTTGCGAGAAGCATCATGTTGTGGGGATGCTTTTTTTTTTTTTTCAGCAGGGACAGAGTAGCTGGTCAGAGTTGATGGCAAGATGCATGGACCCGAATACAGGGCAATCTTAGAGGAAAACATGTTAGAGTCTGCAAAAGACTTGAGAATGGGGCGGAGGTTCATCTTCCAGCAGGACAACAACCATAAACATACAGTCAGAGCTACAATGGAATGGTTTAGATCAAAGCATATTTATGTGTTAGAATGGCCCAGTCAAAGTCTAGACCTAAATCCAATTAAGAATCTGTGGAAAATCTTGAAAATTGCTGTTCACAGACGTTCTCCATCCAATCTGAAAAAGCTTGAGCTATTTTGCAAAGAATTATTGCCAAAAAATTCACTTTCTAGATGTGCAAAGCTGGTAGAGACTTACCCAAAAAGACTTGCAGCTATAATTGCAGCGAAAGGTGGTTCTACAAAGTATTGACTCAGGGGGGGGCTGACCACAAATGCACGCCACACTTTTCACATATTTATTTGTAAAAATTTTTGAAAACCATTTATCATTTTCCTTCCACTTCACAATTATGTGCCACTTTGTGTTGGTCTATCACATAAAATCCCAATAAAATACATTTACGTATTTGGCTGTAACATGACAAAATGTGGAAAATTTCAAAGGGTATGAATACTTTTTCAAGGCACTGTATGCGATGTGAGTGTCACATTGGGCTGCACACTGCTACTTTATTGACTGAAATACTCACCGGAAAACAGCAAACTAGTAGTATGTTGAGGCTGAGACCCCTTTCACACTGAGGCAGTTTTCAGGCGTGTTAACGCTAGAAATAGTGCCTGTAAAGCGCCTAAAAACTACCTCCTATGCCGCCCGAGTGTGAAAGCCTGAATGCTTTCACACAGGGGCGGTGCGCTTGCGGGACATTAGAAAAAGTCTTGCAAGCAGCATCTTTCGGGCGGTTTGGGAGCGCTGTATACAGCACTCCAAAAATGCCCCTGCCCATTGCAGTGAATGGGCAGCACTTCCGAAGCGCATGAAAAGCACATCGGAAGCGCCGCAACACGGGCGTTTTTAACCCCTTCTTTGGTGTTAAAAGCGCCCTGCTAGTGGCCAAAAAGCGACGCTTAAACAGCAATAAAGCTCTGCTAAACTGAGCGGTGCTTTACCGCAAACCGCACGGGCGGCCCCAGTGTGAAAGGGGTCTAATAGAAATGTATAGTGTTTTTCCATATATTTAGTTAAAATACAGTGCCTTGCAAAAGTATTTACCCCCCCTTGGCATTTTTTGTGTTTTGTTGCCTCACAAGCTGGAATTAACACGGATTGTTTGAGGATTTGCATCATTTAATTTACAGAACATGCCCACAACTTTGAAGATGTTTTTTTTTTTGCGAAGCAAACAGGAAATAGGACAAAATAACAGAAAAAGTCAATGTGCATAACTATTCACCCCCCTAAAGTCAATACTTTGTAGAGCCACCTTTTGCGGCTATCACAGCTCCAAGTCGCTTTGGATAAGTCTCTATGAGCTTGCCACATCTTACCACTGGGATTTTTGCCCATTCCTCCTTGCAAAACTGCTCCAGCTCCTTCAAGTTGGATGGTTTGCGCTTGTGAACAGCAATCTTTAAGTCTGACCACAGATTTTCTATTAAATTGAGGTCTGGACTTTGTTTAGGCCATTCCAACACATTTACATGTTTCCCTTAAACCACTCAACATGTTTGGGGCCATTGTCCTGCTAGAAAGTGAACCTCCGTCCTAGCCTCAAATCACACACAGAGTGGTACAGGTTTTGCTCAAGAATATCCCTCCCTGTATTTAGCACCATCCATCTTTCCCTCAACCCTGACCAGTTTCCCAGTCCCGACTGCTGAAAAACATGCCCACAGCATGATTCTGCCACCACCATGTTTCACTGTGGGGATGGTGTTCTTTGGGTGCTGTGTTGTGTTGGGTTTGCGCCAGACATAGCATTTTCTTTGATGGCCAAAAAGTTCAATTTTAGTTTCATCAGACCAGAGCACCTTCCTCCATACATTTTGGGAGTCTCCCACATGCCATTTCGCAAACTCAGAACGTGGCATTTTGTTTTTTGCTGAAAGTAATGGCTTTCTTCTGGCCACTCTGCCATAAAGCCCAACTCTATGGAGCATACGGCTTATTGTCATCCTATGTACAGATACTCCACTCTCTGCTGCAGGTTTGCTGTTGTGCCATGTTCTTTCCATTTGGTTATGATAGATTTGATGTTGCTCCTAGGGATCATCAAAGATTTGGATATTTTTTTATAACCTAACCCTGACTTGTACTTCTGAACAACATTGTCCCTTACTTGTTTGGAGAGTTCTTTGGTCTTCATGGCAGTGTTTTGTTAGTGGTGCCTCTTGCTTAGGTGTTGCAGCCTCTGGGGCCTTTCAAAAAGGTGTGTATATGTAATGACAGGTCATTTGACACTTAGATTGCACACAGGTGGACATCAATTCATGAATTATGTGACTTCTGAAGATAATTGGTTGCACCAGAGCTTTTTATGGGCTTCATAACAAAGGGGGTGAATACATACGCACATGCCAATTATAAGTTTTTAATTTCTGAAAAATTGTTTTATGTATATATTTTTCTAATTTTACTTCAGCAACTTAATGTAACAAAATCGGTAAAAAGCCAAGGGGGGTGAATACTTTTGCAAGGCACTGTATGTATTCTTTCATATGAATATTTAGTATTTTATCTACATCCTGGAAGGTGAAACTAGCAATATGTGGACTTGTTTCTTGGGATCTGTTTAGTTTTGTTGTAAAGTAAAACTATTTAAAGAGCTTAATAGCTGAAGAAGAAATTTACATACAATGTAAAGACTCTAAACAATGATTCCCCCCCCCCCCCTCGGCTGCAGTTTACATTTTAAAGGGTAACTAAAGTCAAGACTTTTTTTTAGTTTTGAAAGAGTGGAGAGGGATTACAAGTGTTATGCCGCGTACACACGGTCGGACTTTCCGGCATACTTGGTCCGGCGGACCAGAGTGTGCCGGACAATCCACCCGTGTGTGGGGGCCGGCGGACTTTTCCGGCGGACTTCTTCCCAAAACCCGCCGGACCTAGATTTGAACCAAGTTTCAAATCTTTCCGTCGGACTCAGTTTCGGGCGGAAAGTCCGCTCGTGTGTGTGCTGGTCCGACGGAAAGGCCGCTCGTGTGTATGCTGGTCCGACGGACCAGATACGACGCGAGGGCAGGGTATTGCATCTCGCGCTCGCTGCAATAGGAAAAACAAATTTTCCTATTGCGGTGAGCGTGGGGCATACCAGGCCCCTAGGTCTGGTATGGATTATAAAGGGAAGCCCCTACGCCGAAAAAACGGCGTGGGGTCCCCCCTAAAATCCATACCAGACCCCGATCCGAGCACGCAGCCTGGCCGGTCAGGAAAGGGGGTGGGGACGAGCGAGTGCCCCCCCCTCCTGAACCGTACCAGGCCGCATGCCCTCAACATGGGGGGGTGGGTGCTTTGGGGGAGGGGGGCGCCCTGCGGGGCCCCCCCACCTCAAAGCACCTTGTCCCCATGTTGATGAGGACAAGGGCCTCTTCCCGACAACCCTGGCTGTTGGTTGTCGGGGTCTGCGGGCGGGGGGCTTATCGGAATCTGGGAGCCCCCTTTAATAAGGGGGCCCCCAGATCCCGGCACCCCACCCTATGTGAATGAGTATGGGGTACATGGTCCCCCTACCCCTTCACCTAGGGAAAAATTGTAAGTAATAAAACACACTACACAGGTTTTTAAAATATTTTATTAAACAGCTCCGGGGGTGGGGATCTTCCTCCGGCTTCGGGGGTCTTCTTCCGTCTTCGGGGGTCCCTCCGGTTCATCTTCTCCCGGCGTCCGGTTGGTTCTTCTCCGCTCTCTTCTCCCGGTGTTCCAGTTCTTCGGCCGGCTCCTCTGCTGTGTTCAGGTAGCTCTCTTGCCAGCAGAGGTCCGGACTTCTGAGCTGCTGGGCTTCTTCTCTTCTCTTCTCTTCTCCAGATGTTGACACGACGCTCTCTCCTGCTGGACTGGTCTCCGAGGGCTGCGTTGTGACTTATATAGGCGGAGACCCCGCCCCCTTTTGATGTCACAGTCCCTGGGCATGCTGGGACTGTGACGTTTTAGGGGGCGTGGTCGACCACGCCCCCTAAAACGTCACAGTCCCAGCATGCCCAGGGACTGTGACATCATATGGGGGCGGGGTCTCCGCCTATATAAGTCACAACGCAGCCCTCAGAGACCAGTCCAGCCGGAGAGAGCGTCGTGTCAACATCTGGGGGAAGAGAAGAGAAGACAAGAAGCCAAGAAGCCCAGAAGTCCGGACCTCGGCTGGCAATAGAGCTACATGAAGACAGCGGAGGGGCCGGCCGAAGACCTGGGACACCGGGAGAAGAGGCCGGAGAGTGGAGAAGAACCAACCGGACGCCGGGAGAAGATGAACCGGAGGGACCCCCGAAGACGGAAGAAGACCCCCCCGGAGCTGTTTAATAAATTATTTTAAAAACCTGTGTTGTGTTTTATTATTGACACTTTTTACCTAGGTGAATGGGTAGGGGTACCATGTACCCCATACTCATTCACATAGGGTGGGGGGCCGGGATCTGGGGGCCCTCTTATTATAGGGGCTCCCGGATTCCGATAAGCCCCCCGCCCGCAGACCCCGACAACCAACGGCCAGGGTTGTCGGGAAGGGGCCCTTGTCCTCATCAACATGGGGACAAGGTGCTTTGTGGTGGGGGGGCACCGTAAGGCGCCCCCTCCCCCAAAGCACCCCCCCATGTTGAGGGCATGCGGCCTGGTACGGTTCAGGAGGGGGGGGGGCGCTCGCTCGTCCCCACCCCCTTTCCTGACCGGCCAGGCTGCGTGCTCGGATCGGGGTCTGGTATGGATTTTAGGGGGACCCCACGCCGTTTTTTCGGCGTAGCGGGGTTCCCTTTATAATCCATACCAGACCTAAGGGCCTGGTATGACCCGCGACGGGGCTCGCAAGGTGTCAATCTCGCCGATAAAAGCGGCAAGATTGACATCCTTTGCTAGTCCCGTCGCACCTGAGTCACGTTCAAAATGAACGGACTTGTCCGTGTGTGGGCAAGTCCGTTCATTCTGAAAGTCCGCCGGAACTCCGGCGAAAGTCCGTCGGAAAGACGGGCGGACTTAGCCCGCCGGAAAGTCCGGTCGTGTGTAGGCAAGTCCGTCCGTTTTAAAGTCCGGCGCACCTGGCGGACAAAGTCCGTCGGAAAGTGTGCTGGACCAAGTAGGATAGAAAGTCCGACCGTGTGTACGCGGCATTAGTTTTTAAGGCTGTCTGTGCCCTTATCAGGGAAATTCATGCTGTCTATTTGTCCTGTTTACCAGTATTATTGAAAGTGAAATTAAAAGAAAATTCCAAATATTGGGTTGACACCAAAACAGTAGTAGAGGGGAAATCTTTCAATGGTGACCTCAGTGACACCCAGGGTTTCCCTCACTTTGGAGGGATTTCCTCTCAATACTGGTTTTGTCGATGGGACAGGAAGTAAAGTGAAATCTCCCCTATGTGACAAGATGGCAAAAAAAAAAAAAGAGGGTTTATAACCTTTCCTTGCACTCTGGGTTTATATTTATGTTAAAAAAATATCTCTTGAAAGCTAAATACCTATTGGTGTAGGAAAAAAATGGAAACGATTACCTGTAACTGTGAATTGGCTTTGGATAAAAAAAGGGTTTCCTGGGCCACCTGTGTACTCATGTAAACTCTATTTCCTGTAAAGAAGAAGTATTTACACTTTCAGGGACATAGAGATTGCTCTTTACACTCAGTTTCCCAACTGTGAGGAACATGGTATTTCAAACAGCTGGATGCCAGGCAAACAAAGTACGCTGCAGTTTTGCTGACAATTTGCTGTCTGTGGCTGCGTACCGCAGGGATCGTCATCTGGTACAAATATGTCAAGAACTTCTTGTAGTGGGTACGTTGCTAACATGCTACAGTCCAACCCGTATTTCAACCTTTTCTTTTGCAGCTGTGATCTTGTATTGCCCCTAGGATGAAAGGCGCTTATATCAGTAGAACATGAGCCTGCTGTAAAGATCAGATCCATTATGTGGTTGGCCAAAAAATGTTCACATTTTCCATTACGCTTTCATTGTCATTTTTCATACGTCTAAACTCCTAAGATACATACTCTTTAACTAAAAAAAATTCCATTTGAGTCAAAGGGCATGCAAACGCAATCATTTTAACATTTTACAGTTTTAACATGTAATTTCAAATATAAATTTCAGTATTTGTAAACCTGCAGCTTTCATAAAAATAATTCCTGATCTGTGCGCATGCGCGCAGTGCCGGGAACAGTCATGTACTGAGATCTAAAAAGCATACAATTCAGCTATAAGGGATGCTCGGATCACTAAAATAACGGCAGTCTGCGGATCAGGGGCAGATAATGCAGTGGAGGACGGCGGGGAATAACAAAAAAAAACCTCCAGCAACCCCAGCAGCTTCGAACGGTGCGAGCTTATCAGGCCCAGAAGCAGTCTCCCCAGACTGAGATGGCGCCGGGGAAGGGTGACACGGCACGCATCAACCTCCAGACTCAGCAGCAGTCTCCCCAGGCCGGGATGGTGCAGGGGAAGGGAGGTACAGAGCAAGGCAGCCCACAAGCCCGGCAGCAACCTCCCCAGGCTGGACTGAAATCAGGACAAGTAGCCCTGGAGAACGACAATCCTCAGACTCAGCAGCAGGCTCCTCAGGCTAAGATGGCGCCAGGAAAGGGAGACACGGCGTGCGGTGGCCATCAGATCCAGAAGCCGGCTTCACCCTGCGCAGATACAGCTTCACAGAACAGAGCTGGAAGAGACCCCTTCTTCCCAATCTCAGGAAGAGCTTTCTATGCCACAAGGTGAGCACCCACAGCTGTCTCCCTTGTCCATCTCCTCAGACAGGGCTTTACTGTACGCTGATTCCCCAGCCTCCTCCACAGACAGGCAAATGGCAGAACTTGCTGAGCTGGCTCTGAGCCAAAACAGTTCTGCGCATTCTCAGCCACCTATCCTTACCGCTACATTATCAGAAGATGCAGTTCTTCTTGCTAGATTTTCTGCACTCCTGCAAAAAAATATATCAAAAGCCTGCAGAGAGGCTGAACACTATTGAGTCCAAAATGGACGGTACCGTGAAGAGAGTTAACCAAAATTCCAGAATGATTTCATCCCTGCAAGACCAACTAGATCAGGCGAACGCAAAGATAGAAGACCTGGAAAACAGATTTAGGAGGTACAACTTCCGTGTGTGGGGCCTCCCGGAATCAGTGGTGGACTTAGAGGACACTATAAAATTCTTGATGAAAAATTTGATACCAGATATCTCCCCCCCCATACCAGCTGGAAATAGACAGACCCTGAGCCCTGACGGCCCCCAGGCCTTCCGCGAGGTGTGATAGTTAAGCCACATTTTTACCGGATTAAGGAAAACATTATGATGTAGGAGAGAACCAAAGGAGATATTATCCCTCCTGGGACATTCGGTTCAGATCTTTGCAGATATCTCTCAGGCGACAATCCAGAAGAGGAGATTGCTGAAACCGCTACTAACCCATCTGATCAACCGCCACATCAAGTATTGATGGTCGATTCCATTACGATTATAATTTTCATATAGGGGGAAATCCCACTCCTTTGCCAATTTCCAGTCTGGTGAGACGTTGTTCCTAGAATTGGGTCTGATTTCAAGAGGTTCACCTGTCCCCAATGCTCACAATGCTGATGGTCTCTCCCTTATGGACCCAGACCAGAAGATCCAGCTTCAGAAAATCTCCATCTATCACCTGATCATCCCCAAGAACGTCATCAGGACATTACTTCTCTCTCTGAGACCAGTCTTCCTGCGCTTGAACTATGTCAAACATTGAAGACTTTTGTACCAACAGTAGACAGTTCTTGTTATGTTCTGTTCCTCAAGCGGTTTTAGTTTTCTGCTTACTTACCAAAGGTTTTTATTCTCTAGGAGAATGACTTTGTTCCTGATTGTGGACTTATTTTGCATTTATGACGCTAAGTTCGGTCAGCTGGTCCCTCCCATCCCTTCCAGACACGGAAAGAGATGGGCGGGGGCGGAAGCGTATGCTAATCGTGGTGAACTTGCCTCTATCTCGAGAGTGGAGGCAACTTCGCAACACAATAGGGGGGCTTGGCACCCCTAACAAAAAAACTGCGACACAGTGTTATTTTTACTTGATTATACATGTTTTTATTACAGGTTAACCAAAACGTACAGTCTTCTCTCCTTAACTTTGTTCTTCTCTCTTCTTTTCGAGCCTTTCTTTCCCTTGGTGCACCCCCACTCCAGGAATGTGTCCGATCCAACAGATCGAGGGGTCCCCGAACAGAATTCTTGAAGCTCCTAACAGGTGAGTACAATCCACTGAACCATTATGACCAGTAGATCCTCCACAAAATACAATATTCTAACACACAATGTGCAGGATCTTAAATCCCCTACAAAAAGGGCTAAGGCCTTTCAACAATACCATAAAATGGGGACCGATATATTGCTATTACAGGAGACACATTTCTAACGGACTTCTGCCCCTAAGTACTTGAATGCAAGATACCCTACGGTTTTCCTGATAATGGACCAGATAAAAAACGAGGAGTAGCTATATGCATTGCTAAAAAGATTCCTTTCACACCCACTACAATAATAAAAGATAAAAACGGCCGTTATGTCATGGTAGCAGGGAAAATCAACGAGAACGCAGTCACCCTACTCACCTACTATGCCCCTAACAAGCACATTTCCTTCGCTTGATGCTAGAAGTGGTTATGACTCATATGATGGGGTGTGCAATTTTAGGGGGGATAGCAATCCTTCCTTAGACCAAATTTTAGATAAATCTAATCCTAGGAAGACCGTCTCAATACACGTCCTGAAACAAAGTGGTGGAATAGCACGCCTACTACATAGCTACGATTTGATTGATTTTTGGAGAGATGCTCATCCCACCACTAGAGACTATACTGTATGTTTTACTCCCATGTGCACAAAACGTATTCGCGAATTGATCATTTTGTTTACATTATCCCCTCTGCTTCCGTATGTCTCATTGGCTAAGATACTCCCCATGGCAAGGTTGGACCATTCCTCAGTCCAAATTACATTAGTGGACCTATGGTCTAAACCACAGCTATCGTCTTGGCAACTATAAGGTCCGTTGGCATGGACCATAGGGTGAGTACATGGATTGAAAACTGGCTACAAGGGCGAGATCAGAGGGTGGTGATAAATGGAGAGTACTCAGAATGGTCAGGGGTGGGTAGTGGGGTTCCCCAGGGTTCTGTGCTGGGACCAATCCTATCTAATTTGTTCATAAACGATCTGGAGGATGGGATAAACAGTTCAATCTCTGTATTTGCAGACGATACTAAGCTAAGCAGGGCAATAACTTCTCCGCAGGATGTGGAAACCTTGCAAAAAGACCTGAACAAATTAATGGGGTGGGCGACTACATGGCAAATGAGGTTCAATGTAGAAAAATGTAAAATAATGCATCTGGGTGGCAAGAATATGAATGCAATCTATACACTGGGGGGAGAACCTCTGGGGGAATCTAGGATGGAAAAGGACCTGGGGGTCCTAGTAAATGATAGGCTCAGCAATGGCATGCAATGCCAAGCTGCTGCTAACAAAGCAAACAGAATATTGGCATGCATTAAAAGGGGGATCAACTCCAGAGATAAAACGATAATTCTCCCACTTTACAAGGCTCTGGTCCGGCCGCACCTGGAGTATGCTGTCCAGTTCTGGGCACCAGTCCTCAGGAAGGATGTACTGGAAATGGAGCGAGTACAAAGAAGGGCAACAAAGCTAATAAAGGGTCTGGAGGATCTTAGTTATGAGGAAAGGTTGCGAGCACTGAACTTAATCTCTCTGGAGAAGAGACACTTGAGAGGGGATATGATTTCAATTTACAAATACCGTACTGGTGACCCCACAAAAGGGATAAAACTTTTTCGCAGAAGAGAGATTAACAAGACTCGTGGCCACTCATTAAAATTAGAAGAAAAGAGGTTTAACCTTAAACTACGTAGAGGGTTCTTTACTGTAAGAGCGGCAAGGATGTGGAATTATCTTCCACAGGCGGTGGTCTCAGCGGGGAGCATTGATAGCTTCAAGAAACTATTAGATAAGCACCTGAATGACCGCAACATACAGGGATATATAATGTAATACTGACACATAATCACACACATAGGTTGGACTTGATGGACTTGTGTCTTTTTTCAACCTCACCTACTATGTAACTATGTAACTAAATGCGTCCATATTGAATAACCTTATTATTTCCAAAGAAGTTGAAACTGCTCTCCAACAATACTTTCAGGACAATCCCTCCTCGGCCACCTCTCCAACTATGGTTTGGGCGGTCTATAATGCAATCATACGTGGAAAATTAATACAACTGGCCTCCAGAGTTAAACGAGTGCGAGAACAAACGATCCGACAACAGGATGAGGAGCTGCGGCGTCTCATGCGGGAACAACAAACCAATCACCATCTTGTTCTTAGAATTCAGATTGATGCAGCACAAATGGCCCTGAGCTTGAGCCTGACCACGAAAGCAGAAAAATATATTAGATGGTCCAGACACCGCTACTATGCTATGGGGAATAAACCTAATACAGTGGGGCAAAAAAGTATTTAGTCAGCCACCAATTGTGCAAGTTCTCCCACTTAAAAAGATGAGAGAGGCCTGTAATTGTCATCATAGGTATACCTCAACTATGAGAGACAAAATGTGGAAACAAATCCAGACAA
This sequence comes from Lithobates septentrionalis, assembly GCA_037952835.1. NCBI lineage: Eukaryota > Metazoa > Chordata > Amphibia > Anura > Ranidae > Lithobates > Lithobates septentrionalis. The sequence continues at coordinate 7,556,073 of JBBDGP010000821.1, forward strand.
TCACATTGATTTTTGAAAGAATTTATTTGCAAATTATGGTTGAAAATAAGTATTTTGTCAATATCAAAAGTTCATCTCAATATTTTGCTATATATCCTTTGTTGGCAATGACAGAGGTCAAACGTTTTCTGTAAGTCTTCACAAGGTTGTCACACACTGTTGCTAGTATGTTGGCCCATTCCTCCATGCAGATCTCCTCTAGAGCAGTGATGTTTTGAGGCGGTCGCTGGGGAACACGGACTTTCAACTCCCTCCAAAGGTTTTCAATGGGGTTGAGATCTGGAGACTAGCTAGGCCACTCCAGGACCTTAAAATGCTTCTTACGAAGCCACTCCTTTGTTGCCCGGGCGGTGTGTTTGGAATCATTGTCATGCTGAAAGACCCAGCCACGTTTCATCTTCAATGCCCTTGCTGATGGGCGGAGGTTTGCACTCAAAATCTCACGATACATGGCCCCATTCATTCTTTCATGTACACGGATCAGTCGTCCTGTTCCCTTTGCAGAGAAACAGCCCCAAAGCATGATGTTGCCACCCCATGCTTTACAGTAGGTATGGTGTTCTTTGGCTGCAACTCAGCATTCTCTCTCCTCCAAACACGACGAGTTGTGTTTCTACCAAATAGTTCTACTTTGGTTTCATCTGACCATATGACATTCTCCCAGTCCTCTTCTGGATCATTCGAATGCTCTCTAGCAAACCTCAGATGGGCCCGGACATGTACTGGCTTAAGCAGGGGGACACGTCTGGCACTGCAGGATCTGAGTCCCTGGCGGCGTAGTGTGTTACTGATGGTAGCCTTTGTTACGTTGGTGCCAGCTCTCTGCAGGTCATTCACTAGCTCCCCCCCGTGTGGTTCTGGTATTTTAGCTCACCGTTCTTGTGGTCATTTTGACCCCACGGGGTAAGATCTTGCATTGAGCCCCAGATCGAGGGAGATTATCAGTGGTCTTGTATGTCTTCTATTTTCTAATTATTGCTCCCACTGTTGATTTCTTCACACCAAGCTGCTTGCCTATTGCAGATTCAGTCTTTCCAGCCTGGTGCAGGTCTACAATTTTGTTTCTGGTGTCCTTCGACATTTCTTTGGTCTTCACCACAGTGGAGTTTCGAGTGTGACTGTTTGAGGTTGTGAACAGGTGTCTTTTATACTGATAACAAATTCAAACAGGTGCCATTAATACAGGTAATGAGTGGAGGACAGAGGAGCCTCTTAACCACTTGACCACTGGGCACTTAAACCCCCTTCCTAACCAGACCAATTTTCAGCTTTCGGTGCTCTCACACTTTGAATGACAATTACTCAGTCATGCAACACTGTACCCATATGAAATTTTCGTCCTTTTTTTCACACAAATAGAGCTTTCTTTTGGTGGTATTTGATCACCTCTGGGTTTTTTATTTTTTGTGCTATAAATGAAAAAAGACCGAAAATTTTGTAAAAAAATGAATTTTTCTTCATTTCTATTATAAAATTTTGCAAATAAGTAATTTTTCTAAATAAATTTGGGCCAAAATTTATACTGCTACATATCTTTGGTAAAAATAACCCAAATTAGTAGATATTATTTAGTCTATGTGAAAGTTATAGAGTCTACAAGCTATGGTGCCAATCACTGAAAATTGATCACATCTGATCACACCTGATGTACTGAGGCCTATTTCATTTCTTGAGACGCTAACAAACCAGAAAAGTACAAATACCCACAAAATGACCCCTTTTTGGAAAGTAGACATTCCAAGGTATTTAGTAGGAGGCATGGTGAGTTTTTTGAAGTTGTCATTTTTTCCCACAATTCTTTGCAAAATTACGATTTTTTTTTTTTTTTTTTCACACCAAATTGTCAATATAACAGGTTATTTCTTTTACATGGCATGTACATTCCACAAATGACACCCCAAAATATATTCTACTACTCCTCCTGAGTATTGTGAGACTTTTACACAGCCTGGCCACATACAGAGGCCCGACATTGAAGTAGCACATTCAGGCGTTCTAGGAGCATAAATTACATATCTAATCTCTCAACCACCTATTACATTTTTGAAGGCCCTGGAGCACCAGGACAATGGAAACGCCCACAAAGTGACCCCATTTTGGAAAGCAAACACCCCAACGTATAATCTATGAGGCATAATGAGTCTTTTGAACGGTTCATTTTTTTCCAGAAGTTTTTGGAAAATGCGGAAAAAAAATGAAAACGCTTTTTTTTTACACAAAGTTGTCCATTTCTAAGATATTTCCAACACATAGCATGTACATAGCAAAAATGGCACCCCAAAATATATTCTGCTACTCCTCCTGAGTATTGTGATACCACATATGTGGGACTTTTACACAGCCTGGCCACATACAGAGGCCCGACATTGAAGTAGCACATTCAGGCGTTCTAGGAGCATAAATTACATATCTAATCTCTCAACCACCTATTACATTTTTGAAGGCCCTGGAGCACCAGGACAATGGAAACGCCCACAAAGTGGCCCCATTTTGGAAAGCAAACACCCCAACGTATAATCTATGAGGCATAATGAGTCTTTTGAACGGTTCATTTTTTTCCAGAAGTTTTTGGAAAATGCGGAAAAAAAATGAAAACGCATTTTTTTTACACAAAGTTGTCAATTTCTAAGATATTTCCAACACATAGCATGTACATAGCAAAAATGACACCCCAAAATATATTCTGCTACTCCTCCTGAGTATGGCGATACCACATGTGTGAGACTTTTACACAGCCTGGCCATATACAGAGGCCCAACATTGAAGTAGCACATTCAGGCGTTCTAGGAGCATAAATTACACATCTAATTTCCTTACAATCTATCACAATTTTGAAGGCCCTTCATATTTCTAACAAATAGCATGAACATACCAAGAATTACACCCTAAAATACATTCTTCTGAGCAAAGGGTAAACAAAAGATTACCTGTGGTTTTAGTAGTGCAGTTGTCACAGGAGGAGAGCCCTGATCCAGGCAGCAGGCAGGGACGTGGTCAGCGACAGTGAATGGAATTGTCCAAGGCAGCAGGCAGGAATATTGTCCATAGTCAGTACAGGCATGGATACTGTCCATATACAGTCCAGGGTCAGTGCAAGTAGAGACATTGCCAGCAGTGCCAAAATATTAGTCCTGGTAGTAAGCAGGAACATGGTCCAAGTAGCAGGCCAGGAAATAATGGGGACAGGGGTAGAGGCTTCTCCCACCCAAATCTCTTTGAAGCCTCCGAGTCTCCAGACCCTAATCGGGAATGAGAAAACTAAAAAATTAGGTTTCTTCATCCGGAAAAACAATTCTGGAGCCCCTCACATATGTGAGACCCCTGTGTTCCCACTGGCATAGCAGGGTAAAAGATCAATCCAAGAGGCAGGCAAAAAACGTGGTCAAACAGTCCAGGGTCAGTTCCAGAGCAGGCAGAGGTAGGTACAGTTTAGCGTTAGGCAGAAGCGTGGTCATGTAACAGGCCAGGGTCAGTTCCAGAGCAGGCAGAGGTAGGTACAGTTTAGCGTTAAACAGAATCGTGGTCGTTTAGCAGGCCAGGGTCAGTTCCGGAGAAGGAAGAGGTGTAGGTACAGTTTAGCATTAGACAGAAGCGTTGTCGTTTAGCAAGCCAGGGTCAGTTCCGGAGAAGGCAGGGGTATGTACAGTGGCATGAAGCGGTGTGGTGGTAAATTACAATTACGTTTACCATACTTCCCTAATAATGTAGAGAAGTATGGTAACGGCGGAAACATTCATCAATACAAAGGCCTGGTTGGGAAGGACAATCAGGACAATAATACACAGTGTCTCTTCTAGTTCCTGCTTTGGTGCACACCTGGCATTTCTTCTGACGTTTCCGGCCTGTTTCATGATGGGGGAGTCTTTTAGGAAAGTGGCGTTCATGGAGTCTGCTCACTGAATCCGAGCGAATGCTTTCTGGTGCGCCTTCCGGGTACAAAAGGGTGGTGATAATTTCTTCTTGGTACTGAAGAAAAGATAAGGGGCTCTCTGTAGATTTACGGTAAATAACAAAACTATTGTAAATGGCCAAACTGAAAAGATATATAGAGACTTTTTTATACCAAAAGCGGCTTTTTCTTGTGGGAAGGTAGGGTTCGATCATCTGATCATTGAAGTCGACACCCCCCATAAACAAATTATAGTCATGGACACATTTTGGTTTCTGGATTGGGCCGTTTCTTCGGGGGATTTCCACGTAGGTGTCGTTGTGGATAGTTGTGAGCATGTGGACGTTTCGTCTGTCCCTCCACCTGAGAGCCAATATCTCTTCATTCCGTAAAGACGCCGTTTCCCCTTGTCGTAGTCTTTCAGTAATGAGTCTTTGCGGGAATCCCTTCCTATTGGCTCGCACTGTACCACACGCTGGAGTGTCCTTGCGGTAAAGATTGCGGAAGAGGGGCAAGCTTGTATAGTAGTTATCCACATAAAGGTGGTAACCCTTTCAAAGTAGTGGATATACAAGCTCCCAAACAACCTTTCCGCTGACTCCTATGTACTCCGGACATTCAGGGGGATGCAGTTGGGTGTCCTTCCCTTCGTACACCCGGAAGGTGTAGATATACCCCGTTTCTCGGTCACATAGCTTGTAGAGCTTAACCCCATATCGGGCCCTTTTGCTGGGGATATACTGCTTGAACCCAAGCCTACCTGTGAAGTGGACCAATGACTCATCCACGGAGATATTTTGGTCGGGGATGAATAACTGGGGAAATTTCTCGGAGAAAAAATTTAGAAGTGACCGAATTTTAAATAATTTGTCATGTGATGGGTCATTTCGGGGAGGGCACTGGGTGTTGTCATTGTAATGGAGGAAACGCATTATCATGAGGTATCTTGATCTTCGCATAATGAATGAATACATTGGCATGTGGTGGATGGGCTTGGTGGACCAATAGGAGTATAATTAATTTTTTTTTGTGAGTCCCATATTTAATGTTAGACCTAAAAATAATTTAAATTCCTCCACTGTCAATGGTCTCCACTCATGGGGACGGGCATAACTTGAACCAGGGTTGCTTGTAATAAATTGTTGTGCATAGAGGTTGCACTGGGCCACGATGGAGGATAATAGGTCTTGGGTAAAAATTAAATTAAAAAAATCAATAGGGGCAAAATTCTCTGTGTTCACCTGAACACCTGGCTGGGCGGTGAAAGGGGGGGTGTTTGCTGCTCTTGAATTAGCGGGAAGCCACAGAGGGTTTTCAAGGGCATAGGGAAGGCCGGCATGGGTCCTAACGCTTTGGGGCCGAGATGACACCCCGCTAGTTCTTGGCCTTTGCTGCAGTGGTATTTCATTACTTCTGGATGGCACTGTGCTACTGGTGGGTGGCACTGAGCTGCTAGTTGATGCCACTGCATTTCTGGTGGATGGCACGGAGCTGCTGGTTGATGCCACAGCACTACTTGTGGTAGCCTGCTCCTCCATGCCAGAGCGCCTTCGTTTGATGGGCACACTTTGCTCTTCCTCCGATTCTGTATCAGACCCACTGCTTACAACGGGTTCATATTCTGAACCAGAATCAGACACAGACTCAGAGAGCTCCCCGCTGCTCTCGTCAGTCAAGGCATGCAGTTGGTATGCCTCCTCAGCGGAAAAAACTTTTTTTGCCATACTGGTGACTGTGGGCTGTGGTGACAAACTTCTGTGGTAGGGACACTTGGACAGATATGGCTGCACTGATGGGTGCTGATGAGGCTGGTCTAATGAGGCTGCACTGCTGGGTGCTGAAAAGGCTGCACTGCTGGGTTCTGATGAGGGTGCACTGCTGGGTACTGATGAGGGTGCACTGCTGGGTACTGATGAGGGTGCACTGCTGGCTACTGATGAGGGTGCACTGCTGGGTACTGATGAGGGTGCACTGCTGGGTACTGATGAGGGTGCACTGCTGGCTACTGATGAGGGTGCACTGCTGGGTACTGATGAGGGTGCACTGCTGGCTACTGATGAGGGTGCACTGCTGGCTACTGATGAGGGTGCACTGCTGGGTACTGATGAGGGTGCACTGCTGGGTACTGATGAGGGTGCACTGCTGGGTACTGATAAGGTTGCACTGATGAACACTAATGTACCACACTGAGGATGCACTGATTATTTGGCACTGATGTGCACTGATAAGGTAGCACTGATGAGCACTCACTTATGGGCACTAATATGCACTATTGGGTACTGTAGTGGCACCGATGAGCACTGTAGTGGCACTGATGAGCGATGTAGTGGCGCAGATGAGCGCTGTAGTGGTGCAGATTAGCACTCTAGTGACGCTGATTTGGCACAAATGCGCACTGTATTGGCAATAATGTGGCACTTATAAGCACTGTAGTGGCACTGGGCACTGTAGTGGCCTGGTGTAGCACTGATGGAGCACTGGCGTGGCACTGATGGAGCACTGGCGTGGCACTGATGGAGCTCTGATGTGACACTGATGGAGCACTGACGTGACACTGATGGAGCACTGACGTGACACTGATGGAGCACTGATGTGGCACTGGTGGGCACTGGTGGCACCAATGGGCACTGTAGTGGCACAGGTGGCACTGATGGGCACTGGTGGCACCGATGGGCACTGGTGGCACCGATGTGGCACTGGTGGCACAGATGAGCACTGTAGTGGCACTGGGCACTGGTGTGGCACTAGCGGAGCACTGACGTGGCACTGGCGGCACAGATGGGCACTAAAGTGGCAGAGGTGGCACTGATGGGCACTGATGGCACCAATGTGGCACTGATGAGCACTATAGTGGCACTGATGGCACAGATGAGCACTGTAGTGGCACTGATGGACACTTTAATGGCACTGATGGGTACTTTAGTGGCACTGATGGGTACTGTAGTGGCACTGGTGGCACAGATGGGTACTGTAGTGGCACTGATGGGTAGTGTAGTGGCACTGGTGGCACAGATGGGCACTGTAGTGGCACTGATGGACACTTTAGTGGCACTGATGGGTAGTGAAGTGGCACTGATGGCACTCTGGGGCACAGATTAGCAGTGTAGTGGCACTTGTATGGCACTGTATGGCACTGCTGGGCACTGCTGTACCTTTCACTCACGGTTTTTCGATCGATCTCTCTTCTCTCCTCTCACGCTGTATCGGTGTGAGGAGAGAAGAGAGCTGGGACCTTTGCCTGACCCCAGTTTGTTTACATTGTGATCGCTCCCTCATTGGAGGGAGCGATCACGTGGTAAAGGGCCCCTGTCATTGGCCCTTTACCGCGATCCGTGTTGTGCCGGGTCCCGTGAACCCGGCGAGCACAGACACTTCAGTGCGCGCGCCCCACAGGGGGCGAGCGGAGCGAGAGTTCCGGAGGACGTCCATGGACGCCCGCCCAGAACAAGCTGACCGCGCTGTAGCCGTCTTTCGGCTATGGCCTGGTCGGCATGTGGTTAAAGAAGAAGATACAGGTCTGTGAGAGCCAGAAATCTTGCTTGTTTGTAGGTGACTAATACTTATTTTCCACCATAATTTGCAAATAAATTCTTTCAAAAATCAGACAATGTGATTGTCTGGATTTGTTTCCACATTTTGTCTCTCATAGTTGAGGTATACCTATGATGACAATTACAAGCCTCTCTCATCTTTTTAAGTGGGAGAACTTGCACAATTGGTGGCTGACTAAATACTTTTTTGCTCCACTGTAATTTACTAGCAAGGAAAATAACTCCCAGGCATTTACTCCCGCATTGCCTAAATTATGATTGCAGAACAGCCAAACAACCCAGAATCCTCAGTTAATACTACATGAATTTGTACTGTGACATACTGAAACTGATCCCCTCCCTTTGGAGACTGGGCCACAGGGCAGTATTCCAACATGATAAGGACCCCAAACACACCTCCAAGACGACCACTGCCTTGCTAAAGAAGCTGAGGGTAAAGGTGATGGACTGGCCAAGCATGTCTCCAGACCTAAACCCTATTTAGCACCTGTGGGGCATCCTCAAACAGAAGGTGGAGGAACACAAGGTCTCTAACATCCACCAGCTCGGTGATGTCATCATGTGAAGGAGTAGGAGAGGACTCCAGTGGCAACCTGTGAAGCTCTGGTGAACTCCATGCCCAAGAGGGTTAAGGCAGTGCTGGAAAATAATGGTAGCCATACAAAATATTGGCCCAATTTGAACACTTTGTTGCCAGTGGTTTAGACATTAATGCCTGTGTGTTGAGTTATTTTGAGGGGGACAGCAAATGTACACTGTTATACAAGCTGTACACTCACTACTTTACATTGTAGCAAAGTGTCATTTCTTCAGTGTTGTCACATGAAAAGATATAATAAAATATTTAAAAAAATGTGAGGTGTGTTCTCACTTTTGTGAGATAGTGTATATTCCAATAATAAATTAAGAAAACCAAGTTCATGGACTGGATTATTAACTGTGGAGTGCTTGCTAAAAATGCTCGTTACCTGGCTATGCAGGTGAAGGGGGACCCAAAATCCAGCGGCCTTTAAGGGGGTAACGCTACATCTGCATGGCCATTAAAACATTGTCTTTAAGGAGAACATCTCACTAATGGGTATCTGTAACATTCTTTGTTTCCACTCTTAAATTGCTATAGCTTAGTCTTACCTCTCACTTGCTATTTCACTACTTACTTGTAGTCTCTCCCTGTCCAAGTATCAGGCTGAGCTTCAAATTGCCTGGGCATAAGCTCAAAAAACTGTCATATAACAAACAAAGATCCTGCCATGTCAAGCAAAATGAGACACCTAAAAGACAGTCGGTCGTTTTCTTCTGGGGACCAAAAGTCAGCTATAACCTGCAAAATACTGTATCCACAATGGCATCTTCTTTTGTATTCATTGCCTTGAAATGTGCACATTATTCAAGTAAAGTCAATAAATCTCCTGTTCACAGAACAGTTTTTGAAAATAATGTAGACTTTGCATAGAGATCCTTTGGTTGGGTGAAGCAGTTCCTATGCTGGCATCATTTATTATAACTCAAGGACAGTCAGAGCAATTCTTTCCAATATTTGAACTTTCTGTGTGTTTGCTTAGCTTTGTTTTCTGCGTTGCAGTAACCACATAGGTTTAATTTGTAAATGTCCCCATGAACATGCAAACATTTCGTTCCTACTGCTTTCTTTCTCTGCATATCCTGTTTGCATAGGTCTTCTCAGCTCCAAGAGTGTACTGTGACCTGGAGCAGCTGGTAAAACAATTGACATTTGCAGGGTAATGCTCCTTTACTATATTAAATGAAAAAATGTATTTACGGTACCTAAAAGATGAGTCAACTTAGAAATTGCCTTATAGAAAATAGTTATTAATAGCAAGCTTCTAATATAGCAAAAGTTCCCATTCCTGTACAGGCAGTCAATATTTCAACACTGTAATTACTTTCTTCCTACAGAGATGAGCTGGCCATAGACACTAAAGGGCAGGTGCACAGAGCTGTGCCTGCAGCCCATTCTCCAAACATGAACTTTGAGCTGTTTAGCCTATGGGGAGAGGCTGTGAAGGAATGCAGCAGATGCCTTTTTTTTAAATGTATTGTTTTTTTTTTCCTTTATTAACTATCATCAGGACTCATTTTTTTTAATTCTGGTAAATATAAATTATTGCATATTAAAATTAAGCATGTTTCTATTCAGCCAGCAGATGGAGCTCAACTCTTTTTTTGCATGTTCAGTTATTACAGCTGTTAGCAGTGCTGCAAGACACCCCTTGTTTACAGAAATTAGTAAGCCATCACAGCAGTGACTCATGCCAGAGTTCAAGGTTTCCTTCTGACAAAGGGAGCTGCAAAGAAAGCTACTATGCTGTGAAGTCTTTTTAGCTAGCCCATAGTGCGTTGCAAATCATTTATGTGTGTGCATGTGTGTATATATATTTATATACCTGCTAGATAAGCTGTCCCACACACCCACTGCATATACCGAGCCCTGAATATGTGTGTGCGGGTCCTTATGGCATTAGTAGCTTCCGTCCTTTTGAAGAAGAGATAAAAACGTTTTTTCAACGCCTCAGTGCGAAAGTAGCCTAAGGCTTCATTCACATGACTATATTCACCGCATTCAAATCCGTAACACAAAATCAAAAAATCTGCATCTTAGGACATACGTATACATGTATGCCAAATGCAGAGCATTGGGGAAAACAGGACAATTTTACACATGTACTTACTGATTATTACACAGAAACATTTGTGCTAGAAAAAAAAAAAAAACATGCATAATAGGATCAGTAAACATTTTATGCCATTTTGAATGTAGCCTAAAACTCTTAGAACACTATGCTCTGAACAGGTTTGGTATTGGGGTATCCAATTTTTAGTAGCGCTGTAAAATGTGTGGTTTCAACATGTGGGATGTATTGTCTGCCTGAATGTAACGGTTTGCAAGTCAGCAATAATAGCAAGGGACAATGACACTGCTGGACTCTCTATTACTATTATCGTTATTATTATCATTACTACTTCATTACCTGATTAACAAAGAGTTAACAAAGTCTTTTCTAGTTTAATAGGACCTGTTTATGAGTGGTGTGATTTTTTTTTTTTTGATTTTTTTTATCAGCAGACTTTGTTATAAACTAAAGGGTTCAAGGACCCTTTGACCAATGTTGGTAAACAGCCTTGCAGATACACTATCAGACTTCAGAATGGGGAATCAATAGTTCAACACAACAAATTCAGCCTAATCAGAATTTGAGCCTGATTAGGAACTAGGTCACCATGATAAAGGGGGACCTTTGTGTACCGAAAACACTTGGTATCTTAACAAGTCCTGAGTAAAATTTTGCAAGGATATTGCTTGGAGTGATGGCCTTTTCTTCTACTTTTATTTTACAGCAACCCCATACCCTGGACTTCTAAATGGCTGAGGAGATATGTGTGCAGGATGGTCATATACTAGACACTGTGGGGAATTTTCCTCACTTCCTGTTCTAGTGAAAGGTGGTCACTGTAATAGGAAGCGAGGGGAAGGGTAAAAAACTCTATTAGTGTGTGTGGCCATAGCAGGGATGGTTACTACCACTTTGAGACAATATTTCTCTGACAATGACACCGGAGAAGTGTGCGTGTATGTTTTATGGGAGGCGCACAAGGTGGTAGCCACCAGGGGTGTGTTTATTTCCCAGGCGACGTCCTTAAAAAAGCAGTTGCAAGTGGACATGTCTGACTTATTGGCCCGTACAGCTGACCTGTCTCATAGACATCAATTTAAAGGTGATCCCCACAACAGTAGACAATTGATTGACCTGAGGAGGCAAGTGAAACATCTGTTGGATGTACAGGCCCAACATAAACTTGGTGGTGGCCAACAAATTTTATGAACAAGGCAACACATGGGGTTGGCTCTTAGCTGGTGTTTTTGAGTGAGATCATCCACAAGGATAAGGTAGGTTTTACCCCAGGTAGGGATAATTCCTAATGGGCTATTTCCCCTATTCACTGGCTTACCATGCACTGCACTCCCTGCCTTGTCCTGTCCACTAATGCCGAAAAGGCATTTCATAGGATTGGCTGGCTTTTTAAGTCAATGGTCTTACAATGGCTGCGCTTAGGTGAGAAAGTGCTTGGTTTTCTGCTCTTTATGTAAGCCCTAAGGCCCAGGCGAAAGTTAATCGTGTCCTTTTCCAGCCGTTTGCTATCTTGAATGGGACAAGTCAGGGATTCCCTCTATCATCACTGCTGTTTGTTTTGGTGATGGAAGCCCTTTTGTGCAAAATAACTGCCAACCCTAACATTGCAAGGGGAATTGTAGGCAGTATGGAACACAAGCTTGAAGCCTTCGTGGATGATGTCCTTTTTTGTGTTTTTGTATGCTTACCTAATTTGATGTCTGAGTTAAAGAGGTTCCAGGTACTCTCCAACTTTAAAGTTAGCTTAGGAAAATACGTAATCGTGCCCCTGATTAGCCCGGTGCAAGAGATTAACACCCTGGAATGATCATTCCCCTTTAAATGGTAAACTGATCCTATTATTTAACTTCCTGTGGATATTCAGGAACTTTACTCACCTAATTTCCCACCTCTTTTATGCACGATCTAGGAAGATCTTAAAAACTGGGACAAAACACATATTACTTGTTGGGCAGAGTTAATATATTAAAAATGATGGTTCTCCCTAAGTTTCATTTTTTTCTTTCACATGATTTCTATAGTGTTACCCAAGACTTATTTTCAGCAGGCACGTTGCAAATTTCTGTTTGTCAGGAAATGGGGAGATTTCCCTTGCCAATCATCTTTTGTGGCAAACCAAAGATAGGGGTGGTTTGTGATTGCCAGACGTCATGATGTATTATCAAGCTACAACACTGACAAACTGTAAATTTTTAATTGGAATTTCCATACGCAGTATAAGTTATGTGTGCCGCTAGAAAAGATGGCGGGTCAGAATCTGGCTGGACAGATCTTTTAGAGGGTTGGTGATTCCACCTCCCCATTGACTCACTCCACCTTGGCAGTTTGGGAGCACACACCGCACTAGTGACATCCTTTTTAGGCGCCGCCTAGTTCTCTCAGCTCTTCCACCTTGGCTGATGCAATGGTGGGATTCGGTTTGGTGCCACTGGCGGCAGATGCTTCCCGCCTGTCATCACGCCTGCATGATGTTGGTGTGTGTCCGCCCTATATATCTGGCCCACCTGGGCATCCCCACTTGTAGCTGACCAGATGATCAGGTTGTACTGTCTGATCCACTATATACAAATACTCTGTATCTGCCACTAGAAGGTAACTTCATGTGTCACGGCTGTTTTAATTCATTATCACTTTCACTTTTTTCATTTCCTGTTCAATCTTCTCTATATCTCATGCACATCACTCAGTAGGTCCATCTTAGCCTTTGCTTCATTTCACACTTCCATCACACCATCTCTTTCATATATCCCAACTTTTGGGCTTGTTTGCACTTTCAATAGATGGTCTTTCTTTTACACTCTATTGTGACAGTGCTACCTGGTCTGCTACATCCAACATGTTATATTTATCTTACAGATTCTGCCAGCCAATATTGGCATAATACTCATTACACAATGTATCTTCTCAACTTGTTGGGGGTGCTTTTGTGTGGGTCTGGTGATCTGGCGGATTTCAACACCTCAGCTCCCGGTGAGACTGATATGGCGACTCTTGCACACCAGTATCACTCAGGTTTAACATTCAATAGGATGTAGGTTTGTGGATTAGACCATTTATTTAACAATTTTTTACATATAACTTTCCCACAACATGGATTTTAATTTAGACCATCCTTTATTATCTACAGATACTTTAGCATCCACTCCTGATGAGTCGGAATATCGACGAAACGCGTAGAGCTTTTAAGGATACAGTCCCCATTTCCATCATTGGTTTTCTAGACAATTATTTTTACACCACAAGCTTTATTCCATCACACTTATGTACTATGTATATTTGCTTCCTTTTTATGGCATTCATGTTTTACATTATGGTTATATGTATGTAATGTTTTCCAAGTTCATTATACTCCTTATTTTAGGGTGTTGTATATGCTTTGAGCATTTACTTTTCATGTACAATGTTACGCATTTTGACACTTATGCCAATAAATATTTACTCCCATATTGTGTTTCAGCCTGCCTCATTAAAAGTCCCATACTTTTTTATTATTTTTAGTATTCAGATTAGGGATGAAGGTGCACTATCCCCCCTTGTGCACCTCATTCAAAGTCCCAGTATATGTAGATATACATTCCCCCCTTTCTTTGCACCGTGGCAGTTTGGGACAGGTTGAATAAGAGTTATGGCTTAGCACTTTTCCTCTCTCTGCTTTCCACCTCGGGCGGGGGGGGGGGGGGGGTTTCCCTGGTTTCCCCCTGGGGAACATTTGAAAAATTTCAGACCCTGGGATGGTGCTGCAGATGTGAGATGTTTTCGTTTATTACAAGGCCTGGATCTTAAAGTGGTTGTAAAGGCAGAAGGTTTTTTTTATCTTAATGCATGCTGTGCATTACGATAAAAAGCCTTCTACAGTGGCGACGGAAAGTATTCAGACCCCCTTCAATTTTTCACTCTTTGTTATATTGCAGCCATTTGCTAAAATCATTTAAGTTCATTTTTTTCCTCCATTAATGTACACACAGCACCCCATATTGACAGAAAAACACAGAATTGTTGACATTTTTGCAGATTTATTAAAAAAGAAAAACTAAAATATCACATGGTCATAAGTATTCAGACCCTTTGCTGTGACACTCATATATTTAACTCTGTGCTGTCCATTTCTTCTGATCATCCTTCAGATGGTTCTCCATTTGAGTCCAGCTGTGTTTGATTATACTGATTGGACTTGATTAGGAAAGCCACACACCTGTCTATATAAGACCTTACAGCTCACAGTGCATGTCAGAGCAAATGAGAATTATGAGGTCAAAGGAACTGCCTGAAGAGCTCAGAGACAGAATTGTGGCAAGGCACAGCTCGGGCCAAGGTTACAAAAAAATTTCTGCCTCACTTAAGGTTCCTAAGAGCACAGTGGCCTCCATAATCCTTAAATGGAAGACGTTTGGGACGACCAGAACCCTTCCTAGAGCTGGCCATCTGGCCAAACTGAGCTATCGGGGGAGAAGAGCCTTGGTGAGAGAGGTAAAGAAGAACCCAAAGATCACTGTGGCTGAGCTCCAGAGATGCAGTTGGGAGATTGGAGAGAGTTGTAGAAAGTCAACCATCACTGCAGCCCTCCACCAGTCGGGGCATTATGGCAGAGTGGCCCGACGGAAGCCTCTCCTCAGTGCAAGACACATGAAAGCCCACATGGAGTTTGCTAAAACACAGCTGAAAGACTCCAAGATGGTGAGAAATAGGATTCTCTGGTCTGATGAGACCAAGATAGAACTTTTTGGCCTTAATTCTAAGCGGTATGTGTGGAGGAAACCAGGCACTGCTCATCACCTGTCCAATACAGTCCCAACAGTGAAGCATGGTGGTGGCAGCATCATGCTGTGGGGGTGTTTTTCAGCTGCAGGGACAGAATGACTGGTTGCAATCGAGGGAAAGATGAATGCGGCCAAGTACAGGGATATCCTGGACGAAAACCTTCTCCAGAGTGCTCAGGACCTCAGACTGGGCCAAAGTTTTACCTTCCAACAAGACAATGACCCTAAGCACACAGCTAAAATAACGAAGGAGTGGCTTCACAACAACTCCGTGACTGTGTTCTTTAATGGCCCAGCCAGAGCCCTGACTTAAACCCAATTGAGCATCTCTGGAGATACCTAAAAATGACTGTCCACCAATGTTTACCATCCAACCTGACAGAATTGGAGAGGATCTGTAAGGAGGAATGGCAGAGGATCCCCAAATCCAGGTGTGAAAAACTTGTTGCATTTTTCCCAAAAAGAGTCATGGCTGTATTAGATCAAAAGGGTGCTTCTACTAAATACTGAGCAAAGGGTCTGAATACTTAGGACCATGTGATTTTTCTGTTTTTCTTTTTTAATAAATCTGCAAAAATGTCAACAATTCTGTGTTTTTCTGTCAATATGGGGTGCTTTGTGTACATTAATGAGGAAAAAAAATGAACTTAAATGATTTTAGCAAATGGCTGCAATATAACAAAGAGTGAAAAATTTAAGGGGATCTGAATACTTTCCGTCCCCACTGTATGTGCAGTAGCCCCCCTCAGCCCCCCTAATACTTACCTGAGCCCCATCTAGATCCAGCGATGTTGTAGGAGTGTCTCGGCTGCCCGGAACTCCCCTCCTCATTGGCTGTGACAGCAGCGCGGTGCCATTGGCTCCTGCTGCTGTCAATCAAAGTCAGTCAGTCAATGAGGAGAGAAAGGGGACAGAGCCAGGCCATGGCTCCGTCTCTGAATGGACACACTGAGCTGTGGCTCGAGTGCCCCCATAGCAAGTTGCTTGCTTTGGGGGCACTCAACAGGAGGGAGGGGTCAAGAGCACCAAAGAGGGACCCGAGAAGAGGAGGATCTGGGCTGCTCTGTGCAAATCCACTGCACAGAGCAGGTAAGTGTAATATGTTTGTTACTTTTAACTAAAAAAAACGAGACTTTACAATCATTTTAAGCCCCTATCCAAATTTCGGAAGACATAGGGCGTTACCTCGCTAGCTGATTGGAAACACCTGCAGCTGCAAAACTTCTTCCAGGGCTGAGGGGCAAGACTTGTTTTAGGGATTTGAGGATTTGAGGTTTGCTTGAGGTTCATAGATAATGTTTGTCCTCCTAGGCCATTACCTGGGTTTAACAAACTGTTGTTGGACCTTTCCTCCCATACAACCCTGTATTATTTTAGAGAGTGGGAGACCCCTTCCTGAAGATATGGTTGGGAAAATTTCTAAATTGGCGCACACCTCCTCTGTGTGCTCTAAGATCCAAGGCTCCTGTTATAAATTTTTGACATGCTGGTATAGGTTTCCAGATAAATTGTCCCGAATTTACCCCACTGTATCCTTGGTTGGGTCCCCCCCCCCCTTCCATTTTCTCCTTTTCCTTAGTTCTTTTATTGCCCCTCAGTTTAGGTTTTATTGAGTGCATCCATAGCGCTGGGAGATTTCATAACCCTTACATTTTTGCATCATTGATTATTTATTTATTTTATACCAATTTTTATTGATATTTACTGAACATTGATTGTAATGCCGCGTACACACGGTCGGACTTTTCGTCTACAAAAGTCCAACGGACGCTGACGGACTAAAGCTGGCTGGAAATCCGATCGTGTGTGGGCTTCTCCGGACTTTCAACTGACTTTTTCAGCCTCAAATCCGACGGACTTTAGATTTGAAACATGCTTCAAATCTTTCCGTCAAACTCGAGTCCGGTCGAAAAATCCGCTCGTCTGTATGCTAGTCCGACGGACAAAAACCCACGCTAGGGCAGCTATTGGCTACTGGCTATGAACTTCCTTATTTTAGTCCAGTGTACGTCATCACGTAAGAATTCGACGGACTTTTGTGTGATCGTGTGTAGGCAAGTCTGTTCGTTAGAAAGTCCGCCGCAAGTCCGTCGAAAGTCCGCCAAAAGTCCGTCGAAAGTCTGTCGGACAGGCTGTCGGACTTTTGTAGCTGAAAAGTCCGACCGTGTGTACGCCCCATAAGGGTTGCTGTTTTCCTGGGAACTATGAGGATATAGGCTTATGTGTTTGTCAATTTCCCCTGTATTGTGTAATTGATGGCCTTTGTTTACTCAAAAACCTCAACTGTTCTGTTTTTATATCTTTGTATAAATAAAGATTTTGTAAAAGAAAAAAAAAACAGAAATTAGGGGAGATTTCAACGGGGAAAAGTTTTGACTGGAATTTTACTTGCAAAGTATGGTTACCTTAGACTTTCTTTTGCTGTAATAGATTTAACTCATGTTAACATTAAAAAAGAAGATCAGAGACATCCTTTGAAAGTAAAATCTCTGAGGTAGGGTCTGATTTCTGAGGGATATTAAAAATGTTAACAATTTATGAATGGAGCATACTTTCACTGCACCACATGGCAATATATTGCAGCTTCTGAGTAATGTAAACAGGCAGCCATTGAAATGCCTGTCTGCCATCTCAAAGTTTTATCTCTGAAAACTTAATTAGAAACAGCAGAATTCAATTCCGTTGTGCATTTTTTTCTGCTTTTGTCAGAGTTTCACAGAAGTTCAGAATTTGTGGCGGTCTGTGTAAGAGTAAAACTGTACTTTTATGTTAAAAGAGAGTTATAATAGAGGAATCCAAGAAGTGTGTTTATGATGAAATGAAGTAAAAAGATGATGCACCAGAAAATAATCTAAACCACAACTCATAAACTCATGTATTATATATTTATTCACAAAAATAGCTACTTAAAAGCAGTATTAACCACTTAAGGACCGGAAGGCTTTACCCCCTTAATGACCAGGCCATTTGTTGCAATACGGCACTGCATCGCTTTAGGTGCATATATAGTGTAGCGCTAATTATAACCAATGAATTTTAAATTGTAGTATTGCATACACAAAAAAACAAAATAAATGCATATATCCCAAATTTTGGTGTGAGACACCCTAGTAGATATCTATTAAATGTGAAAAAAAGTTTTGAAGAAAAAGTTTTATAGTCCCATATTATAGATGTAATGATGCTGTTCACCACGTGGATAGCTGGTAAGAAAGCAAAATAGATATGGTGGATCCCCCGCGTAGAAGCAGTGCAGGCTTACCAGAAGGGTTGGACTCATACAAACCTATGTTCCATGAGTCAGTAAGGCTTGTATTGCCAACAGGCAATGAAGTAGGGTCTCTCAGCCAGACGGTGATGAGGTCCAAATTACATCAAGGACTTTAGAAAGGACTCTTCTACATGTAGCTTGGTCTCGGTGAAATAGCCCATAAGGAATAAGAAAAGGGCCACATAGCATAATAACGTTTGGTAAAACTAATATATTTAAAAGTAAAACACTTACATTCTCCGTGATAAAAAAAGTGCTTGTCATAAAATTGTGGCAGGCAGTGGAGTTTACCGACGCGTTTCGTCTAATCAGACTTCATCTGGGGTACCCTACCACTGCTGCCATACTCCTTTATAAAGGTGCTGTGACCCCCCTTGATGAGAATCCGGCTCGTGCCCATTCATTACATGCACTTCCGGGTATCGCCAAAATGGCGGCCCCGCATGCGTTTCAAGCCTCTTTTCTGCTGTGTAGTGTGCGTTCCAGCGCTCCCATGTTAATGCTCAATAGTAATGTATAAGCTATTTTCCCACATAGTATCAAAGTTTAGAAAACTCCTTGTGTCAAAAAGAAAGATGTAAAAAAAGAAAGTGTAAAAGAAAAAAAGAACAAAGAAAACTCTTCCGGATCGAGCATAGGAAGTGTGCAGATCTGGGCGGTCTGTTCCAGGTGACGTAAGGAGCGTCAAGATCAGCTGCGCCTTCCGCCCACATGGAACGCAAGCGAAGCCGCCGTCTATCACGTGCGCGCCATGCCTTCATATCATAATGAACGTGGCGCGATGTCGTCACAGGCGGCTCAGCCTAACAGCGCGCCCCTGGAGATGGAGTGACGCACTGTCATGCCAACACACCGCACTGTATGCAAAGGACAAGCATGGAATACCCCCCAGAGAAGAATTTCTATATGTGCAAAGTGATGCTTTAGTATTGCCTTGATATCCGAACACTAGAACGAAGCAACTAAAGTGACAACCAAAAATAAAATTAACAAAAATAGTCTTTAATTAAAAGACTTTTATGATGTGACGGGACAAGTGAATGAAAAATAAATTGTGTGTGTGTATTGTCAAATACCAATTATAAAGTGTACTATATGTACAGTGCCTTGCGAAAGTATTCGGCCCCCTTGAACTTTTCAACCTTTTGCCACATTTCAGGCTTCAAACATAAAGATATAAAAATTTTATTTTTTGTGAAGAATCACCAACAAGTGGGACACAATTGTGAAGTGGAACGAAATCTATTGGATTGTTGAAACTTTTTTAACTAATAAAAAAATGAAAAGTGGGGCGTGCAAAATTATTGGGCCCCCTTGCGTTAATACTTTGTAGAGCCACCTTTTGCTGCGATTACAGCTGCAAGTTGCTTGGGATATGTCTCTATCAGTTTTGCACATCGAGAGACTGAAATTCTTGCCCATTCTTCCTTGCAAAACAGCTCGAGCTCAGTGAGGTTGGATGGAGAGCGTTTGTGACAGCAGTTTTCAGCTCTTTCCACAGATTCTCGATTGGATTCAGGTCTGGACTTTGACTTGGCCATTCTAACACCTGGATACGTTTATTTGTGAACCATTCCTTTGTAGATTTTGCTGTATGTCTAGGATCATTGTCTTGTTGGAAGATAAACCTCCGTCCCAGTTTCAGGTATTTTGCAGACTCCAACAGGTTTTCATCCAGAATGGTCCTGTATTTGGCTGCATCCAACTTCCCCTCAATTTTAACCATCTTCCCTGTCCCTGCTGAAGAAAAGCAGGCCCAAACCATGATGCTGCCACCACCATGTTTCACGGTGGGGATGGTGTGTTGAGTGTGATGAGCTGTGTTGCTTTTACGCCAAACATATCGTTTTTCATTGTGGCCAAAAAGTTCGATTTTGGTTTCATCGGACCAGAGCACCTTCTTCCACATGTTTGGTGTGTCTCCCAGGTGGCTTGTGGCAAACTTTAGATGAGACTTTTTATGGATATCTTTGAGAAATGGCTTTCTTCTTGCCACTCTTCCATAAAGGCCAGATTTGTGCAGTGTACGACTGATTGTTGTCCTATGGACAGACTCTCCCACCTCAGCTGTAGTTCTCTGCAGTTCATCCAGAGTGATCATGGGCCTCTTGGCTGCATCTCTGATCAGTCTTCTCCTTGTCTGAGCTGAAAGTTTAGAGGGACAGCCAGGTCTTGGTAGATTTGCAGTGGTCTGATACTCCTTCCATTTCAAAATGATCGCTTGCACAGTGCTCCTTGGGATGTTTAAAGCTTGGGAAATCTTTTTGTATCCAAATCCGGCATTAATCTTCTCCACAACAGTATTACGGACCTGCCTGGTGTGTTCCTTGGTCTTCATGATGCTCTCTGCGCTTTCAACAGAACCCTGAGACTATCACAGAGCAGGTGCATTTATACAGAGACTTGATTACACCCAAGTGGATTCTATTTATCACCATCAGTCATTTAGGGCAACATTGGATCATTCAGAGATCCTCGCTGAACTTCTGGAGTGAGTTTTCTGCACTGAAAGTAAAGGGGCCGAATAATTTTGCACGCACCACTTTTCAGTTTTTTATTTGCTAAAAAAGTTTAAAATATCCAATAGATTTCGTTCCACTTCACAATTGTGTCCCACTTGTTGGTGATTCTTCACAAAAAATTAAAATTTTATATCTTTATGTAGAAGCCTGAAATGTGGCAAAAGGTTGAAAAGTTCAAGGGGGCCGAATACTTTTGCAAGGCACTGTAAGTAAATTAATTCCACTGGATATAAAATTATAAAGTGCATGTACATTCCCCTAAATGTCTTTTTTTACATCTTTCTTTTTGACACAAGGAGTCTTCTAAATTTCGATACTATGTGGGAAAATAGCTTATACATTACTATTGAGCATTAACATGGGAGCGCTGGAACGCACACTACACAGCAGGAAAGAGGCTTGAAACGCACGCGGGGCCGCCATTTTGGCGATACCAGGAAGTGCATGTAATGAATGGGCACGAGCTGGATTCTCATCAAGGGGGGTCACAGCACCTTTATAAAAGAGTATGGCAGCAGTGGTAGGGTACCCCAGATGAAGTCTGATTAGACAAAACGCGTCGGGAGACTCCACTGCCTGCCACAATTTTATGACAAGCGCTTTTTTTATCACGGAGAATGTAAGTGTTTTACTTTTAAAAAAATTAGTTTTACCAAACGTTATTATGCTATGTGGCCCTTTTCTTATTCCTTATGGGCTATTTCACCGAGACCAAGCTACATGTAGAAGAGTCCTTTCTAAAGTCCTTGATGTAATTTGGACCTCATCACCGTCTGGCTGAGAGACCCTACTTCATTGCCTGCTGGCAATACAAGCCTTACTGACTCATGGAAGATAGGTTTGTATGAGTCCAACCCTTCTGGTAAGCCTGCACTGCTTCTACGCGGGGGATCCACCATATCTATTTTGCTTTCTTACCAGCTATCCACGTGGTGAACAGCATCATTACATCTATAATATGGGACTATAAAACTTTTTCTTCAAAACTTTTTTTCACATTTAATAGATATCTGCTTCGGTGTCTCACACCAAAATTTGGGATATATGCATTTATTTTGTTTTTTTGTGTATGCAATACTACAATTTTAAATTCATTGGTTATAATTAGCGCTACACTATATATGCACCTGTTCCTTTTACAAATTTCCTTGTTTGTTGTGTGAGCTGCTATTGAATTGAGTAAGCGCAGAGTTTTTATTTTATTTTATTTTACTGCATCGCTTTAACTGACAAATGCGTGCGACGCTGTACCCTTTTTACCTTTTGCTATAATAAATATCCCCAAAAATGTAAAAAACCTAATTTCTTTATCAGTGGTAAAAAAAAATCACAATAAGCATATTATATGATTGATTGGTGAAATATATATATATATATGAAATATATTGATTGGTTTGCACAAAAGCTACAGCGTCTACAAAATAGGGGAAAGATGTATGGCATTTAAAAAATTTTTTTTTTTTTTTTACTAATAATGGAGGTGATCAGCATTTTTTAGTGGGACTGCGACATTGCGGAGGACAGATCAGACACTTTTGACACTTTTTTGGGACCAGTGACATTATTACAGTGATCATAGCTAAAAATAGCCACTGATCACTGTATAAATGACACTGGCAGGGAAGGGGTTAACACTACGGGGCGATCAAGGAGTTAACTGTGTCCTAGGGAGGTGTTTCTAACTGTGGGGGGAGTGGACTGACTGGGAGTAGAGAGAGATTGCTGTTCCTGATCACTAGGAATACGATCTCACTGAACTCTTCTGTCAGAACGGGGATCTGCTTTGTTTACACTGGCAGATCCCCCTTCTGCCTTTCTGAGGAGCGATCGCGGGTGGCTGGCAGACATCGCAGCCGCCAGACCCACGCATCAGCTCCCCCGCTGTGCAGCGGGCTCTCACGTGCCCACGGTGACTCATGCACGAAAAGACGTACAGGTACATAATTTCGTGCAATAGGGCCACCCTGCCGCATTATATATGCGGTGGGCGGTCCTTACGTGGTTGAACCACAAAAATAAAATGTAATATATTGCAGCTTACTAATCCTTAGATGTAGTGGCTGAATTTGTTTTCCTTTTTTAGGCTTTTTTTTCTTTATTTTCACCCAGTGATCTGGCCAGCATTGCAATCTGGACGACTGTAAAGCCTCATACACATAATTGGACTTTGTACAAACTTTCCCGTGGATTTTTGTACAAAGGGCGTTGGCTGTAAACTAATTAAGCATACACACACACGAATATAGTGACGTTTCAACGTACTGACGACACTTCAAAAGGAGGACAATCAATTCTCCGGCGCCACCCTTTGGTCAACTTCTGTATTGTTGTCTGATCTTTTGCATTGGTTCTGAGCATGTGTGTTTGTAGTTTGTACAAAAGTCAGATGGTTTTGTGTACACACGATCGGACTTTGCTCCATCTGACTTTTGTTGCCGGAAAGTTTGTCTGTTCGCACAGCCAACAAAAGTCAGATGAAAACCGAAAAAGTTTGTCCAATGGAACGTACACACGGTCGTATGTTGCCTTAAAACAGCTAATTTGCATGTTTGATGTCAAAAAGTCCGCTTGTGTGTATGGGCCTTTAGATGCACTAGCAGAGATGGACTTTACTAAAGCTGGGTAGTTTTTTTTAACCAGCGGACTGAATGAAAAAGTAAAACTAACAGGTTCCTGCATCCACACAAGAGAGGTGGATGTAGGAATCCTACCCTCAGTACTATTGTATTCTAACAAAGAAGACTTTCGGCTGTCAGAATACACTATTCAGCGTAGCAACCGATTGGCTGCAAGCTGCTGATAGAAGGATGTTTTCCAACAGAACAGTTCGACAGAAGCCGATTAATCGAGCAGGGAGGGCTACACACAGCTTGGAATTCAGCCAGTCCCTGAGCTTAAGGCTGACGAAATTAGAAGAAATTGGGTGCCAGTCACTTTAGAATGTTTAACAGAGTTTATTAGACCCAATAAATTCAGGAACAGAGGGTTTAGGGCCCAGGATACACAAAAGTGACCAAAATAACTCGACATAATAGACATTTTCATAGCAACTGTCAATACAAAAAATAAGAACCTTTTTTCCCCAAAATAGGCAATCCACACCTTTCAGAGTAGCTTTACACAGAACAAGTACTGTGCCAGTTGAGGCAACAGGATTCCTATAATGTCTACTAAGAGCAGCTTGTACCTAGCTCTTCGGGACACTCTTCAGGAGTGACATTACTTCCCTATGTGCTCCAGCAAGTTCCAGCTTTACTCCTCCTGGTCCTGGATATAACTTCCAGCAAGGCAATATAAGTCTTACAGGCCCATTTTCAATTTCATCTTATCCAGGCAGAAGACCTGGGAGGCAGAAAGCTCCAACACAGCCTCCTCTTGTGGAAACAGCCCAGGAGACCAGGACATTTCTGGATGGTCACCTAAATATTCCCCACCTCCCCCAGCATGTATCCTTGTGGTTGGCCAGGGAGACATGAATTTTCATAACTCTGAATTATTGTATCTTCTTGTTCTTGTATCTTCTTGTTCCTTGTTCCAAGGCCACACCTCAACAGCAGGCAGGAATATACAATGGACTGAGCTTAGTGAAAGTTAGTGAAAAGTAGAACTATAACAATTCAAGCTTAGGCCCCTTTCACACTTATAGGACTTCAAAGTCGCGCGATTTTACCACGATTTCGCGGCCGTGATTTTGACGCGATTTTACCGCGATTTGGGAGCAGTACTTCTTTGTATGACTTTGCCACATTTTTGGCATTAACAAATGAAAACATACAGTACTTGGTATGAATCATAAGGGGGAACTCCACACCAAGTTTTAAATAAAAAAAATGGCGTGGGTTCCCCCCCAGGGGCATACCAGTCCCTTAGGTCTGGTATGGATTGTAAGGGGAACCCCTACGCCGAAAAATCGGTGTGGGGGTCCCCCCAAAATCCATACCAGACCCTTATCCGAGCACGTAGCCCGGCCGGTCAGGAATGGGTGTGGGGACGAGTGAGCGCCCCCCCCTCCTGGGCCGTACCAGGCCGCATGCCCTCAACATGGGGGGTGGATGCTTTGGGGCATGGGGGGGCGCCCTGCGGCCCCCCCACCCCAAAGCACCTTGTCCCCATGTTGATGAGGACAGGGGCCTCTTCCCGACAACCCTGGCCGTTGGTTGTCGGGGTCTGCGGGCGGGGGGCTTATCGGAATCCGGGAGCCCCCTTTAATAAGGGGGCCCCCAGATCCCGGCCCCCCACCCTATGTGAATGAGTATGGGGTACCCCTACCCATTCACCTAGGGAAAAACGTGTCAATAAAAAACACAGTACACAGGTTTTAAAGTAATTTATTAGGCAGCTCCGGGGTCTTCTTCCGACTTCGGGGGTCTTCTGCCGACTTCGGGGGTCCTCTTCTGACTTCGGCGGTCTCTCCGTCGTCTTCTCCCGGTGTCCGCATCTTCTGCCGGCTCCACCGCTATCTTCTGCCGCTCTTTTTCCAGCGGTGGCCCGGACTTCTGGATCGTCTTCTTCCCTCTTCTCTTCCAGAGATGTTGACACGACGCTCTCTCCAGCTGCAATGGTCTCTGAACGCTCCGCAACGGACTTATATAGGCGGTGACCCCGCCCCCTTATGCCGTCACAGTCCCTGGGCATGCTGGGACTGTGACGTTTTAGGAGGCGTGGTCACCGGGTGATGACCACGCCCCCTTATGACGGCACAGTCCTAGCATGCCCCGGGACAGTGACCTCATAAGGGGGCGGGGTCACCGCCTATATAAGTCCATTGCGGAGCGTTCAGAGACCATTCCAGCTGGAGAGAGCGTCATGTCAACATCTCTGGAAGAAAAGAAGAAGGCAGAAGGCAGAAGTCCAGGCCACCGCTAACAATTGAGCTGCAGAAGATAGCGGAGGAGCCGGCAGAAGATCAGGACACCGGGAGGAGAGACCCCCGAAGTCGGAAGAGGACCCCCGAAGTCGGAAGAAGACCCCCGAAGTTGGAAGAAAACCCCGGAGCTGCCTAATAAATTACTTTAAAAACCTGTGTACTGTGTTTTTTATTGACACTTTTTTCCCTAGGTGAATGGGTAGGGGTACCATGTACTCCATACTCATTCACATAGGGTGGGGGGCCAGATCTGGGGGCCCCCTTATTAAAGGGGGCTCCCGGATTCCGATAAGCCCCCCGCCCGCAGACCCTGACAACCAACGGCCAGGGTTGTCGGGAAGAGGCCCTTGTCCTCATCAACATGGGGACAAGGTGCTTTGGGGTGGGGGGGCCCCACAGGGGGGCCCCCATGCCCCAAAGCACCCACCCCCCCATGTTGAGGGCATGCGGCCTGGTACGGTCCACGAGGGGGGGCGCTCACTCGTCCCCACCCCCATTCCTGACCGGCCGGGCTGCGTGCTCGGATAAGTGTCTGGTATGGATTTTGGGGGGACCCCACACCGATTTTTCGGCGTAGGGGGTTCCCCTTAGATCCATACCAGACCTAAGGGCCTGGTATGCCCCTGGGGGGGGAACCCACGCCGTTTTTTTCATTTAAAACTTGGCGCGGCATTCAACCTCAGGATTCATACCAGACAGCTGTCAGCACTGCCTGTCGCTCATCGCGAAAGGAAAAAAAAGTTTTCCTTTCCCGATCAGCGAGTCAGGCTTGTGCTTACAAAGTCGCACTGAAATCATGTCTATATTATTCAGGCACGATTTGTATGCTACTTTGAGGGTTTAACATTGAGGTCTATGGAGTACAACTCGTATATAGAAGTTGGACCAAAGTAATGCAGGGACTACTTTCAAGTTGGCACGACTTAAAGTCGTGCCAATATGAATGGTAGTCATTGAAAATCATGGAGAATGACTTGTCATACGATTTTGCAGTACAAAATCGTGGGACAAGTCGTATAAGTGTGAAAGGGGCCTTAAGCTGACTACAGCCTAGCAACAGCACTACATTTAAAATATAAACATGCCTGCTCAGGGCAGAGTTCCTATAGTTATAAGATATGAAGGTTTAAAAAAAAGTCGAACTATGGCATTCAAAACAACAGAAAAAGCTAATCCACCCAGACTCCACATAAGTCTCCCAATATAGTTTTAGTAACTAATAACACACTAATCAAAGAATTTAAAGTTACAATTACATCATTCCAGTGCTCAGCAAGGACCATGACCTGCATCCGTCTCTCATGTTGCAGGTTAGATCAATAAGAGATGACATCACTGAGTGGTCCATCTGTGAACCTGCTAAGAACAGATCTGTTTTCCGTGCATAAAGTTCAAAGCAACCGTACACTTTTAAATTTAAAAAATGTCCAAAGGCTGAACAGTTCTCAGCTGCCAAGTACTGTTAAATACATCTCTGTGTCCAGCTATAGCAGTTGGTATGTAAATTTTCTCTTCTTGTTGTAATGGTAAGCTTTTAAATCAATATAAAAAAATGTAAAATATGACTACATTGATGTAAAATGTCAAGTTACAAAGCTCCACATCACGTGATATCACAATTTCCAGTTTGCTCATCTATGGCTAGCTTAAAATGGAGGGCCACCCTGAAAAAAAAATTCACCAAAAATCCTAAAAAAAAAAATAAAAAAAAACATTTGAAAAAAAATTTTTTTTTAAACTTACCTGAACCCTTGTTGCTAGGCAGTCTTCCTAATCTGCCTCTTCCTATTCCGCGGCGTGTTCTGCTCCTAGCTGAGCGGCCCTGTTGCCTTCTGGGAACTGTGTGTGTTCCCAGAAAACCACGGGGCCATTCACAGATCGCCACGCCGCTAACGCGTGCGCAGTAGGAAGCTGGCAGTGAAGCCGCAAGGCTCCACTGCCTGTTTCCCTTACCTAGGATGGCGGTGCCGGGACCTGAGAGCCGAGGGACGGGTCGGCCTCGGGCGGCCGACATCGCGGGCACCCAGGACAGGTAAGTACTTATTTAAAGTCAGCAGCTACAGTGTTTGTAGCTGCTGACTTTTAAATTTTTTTTTCAGGGACGGAATCCCGCTTTAATGTTGGCCATACTGAAGTACACTATATTACCAAAAGTATTGGGACGTCTGCCTTTAAACGCACATGAACTTTAATGACATCCGTGTTCTATAGGGTTGAGGTAAGAACAGTCAAGTTCCTCTTCCCCAAATTTGCCCATCCATGCCTTTATGGACCTTGTTTGTGCATGGGTGCGCAGTCATGTTGGAACAGAAAAGGGCCATCCTCAAACTGTTGTCAAACCACAAAGTTAGGAGCATTAAATTGTCCAAAATGTCTTGGTATGCTGACGCCTCAAGAGAGAACGGAGACTGCGAGCCAGGCCTTCTTGACCACATCAGTGCCTGACCTCACAAATGCGTTTTGTGAAAGAATGGTCAAGTTTCCCCATAGACACGCTCCTAAACCTTGTGGACAGCCTTCCCAGAAGAGTTGAATTTGTTATAACTGCAAAGGGTGGGCCAACTCAATATTGAACCCTACAGACTAATGCCCCGTACACACGGTCGGATTTTCCGACGGAAAATGTGTGATAGGACCTTGTTGTCGGAAATTCCCTTCGTGTGTAGGCTCCATCACACATTTTCCATCGGATTTTCCGACACACAAAGTTTGAGAGCAGGATATAAAATTTTCTGACAACAAAATCCGTTGTCGGAATTTCCGATCGTGTGTACATAAATCCGATGCACAAAGTGCCACGCATGCTCAGAATAAATAAAGAGATGAAAGCTATTGGCTGCTGCCCCGTTTAGAGTCCCGACATACGTGTTTTACGTCACCGGTTCAGAACGATCGGATTTTCCGTCAACTTTGTGTGACCGTGTGTATGCAAGACAAGTTTGAGCCAACATCCGTCGGAAAAAATCCTAGGATTTTGTTGTCAGAATGTCCGATCAATGTCCGACCGTGTGTACGGGGCATAAGACTGGGATGCCATTAAAGTTCATGTGCATGTAAAGGCAGGTGTCCCAATACTTTTGGTAATATAGTGTGTATTTGCATGACAGTTTCAATGAAACAATTGTATTTTTGAGACATTAAATACAACAAATATAAAAAAAAATCAACAAGCAACCATTTCAATTGAAAAGTAATGATCGGTCATTGATGACAAACATATAGCATTTAGTCAAACTGATCTTTTTTCACTGTTATGTTGAGCAGTCATTTTTCAACCATAGATTGCTTGAAATGTAAGAATTCATGACCATTTATCAGTACCTGTATGGCCAATATAGCACAGTTTGCAGATATGTGGGGTTACTGATGAGTGGAACTGTTATGCCCTGTACACACGATAGGATTTTCCAATGGAAAATGTGTGTGATAGGACCTCGTTGTCGGAAATTCCGACCGTGTGTGGGCTCCATCACACATTTTCCATAGGAATTTCCGACACACAAAGTTTGAGAGCTTGCTTTAAAATTTTCCGACAACAAAATCCGTTGTCAAAAATTCTGATCGTGTGTAGACAAATCCAACGCACAAAGTGCCACGCATGCTCAGAATAAATTAAAGTGGTGTTCCGGCCGAAATTATACTTTTTAAATAAAAATACCCCTATAATACACAAGCTTAACCACTTGCCGCCCACGGGCGTCATATTACGTCCTGGGCTTTGAGCGGGTATATCTGAATGATGCCTGTAGTTACAGACATCATTCTGATATTGCCGGTTTCAGCCGGCGAATCTCTACACCATAGGAATGATCATAGCGGCCGTTCCGCCGCTTGATCGTTCCTATGGGAGGCGAGAGGGGACGTCCCCCCCCTCCCGCCGCCCTCCGGTGCTTGTTCCGACTCACCGTTATGATCGGTGAGGCGGAGAGCGGATTCGCCGGCGCCGGATGTAAATCATAGAGATTTCCGGCGGACCAGATGGTCGCCGGAGTCTCTATGATCATCGGAGGCCGGGCGCGATGTTATGACGTCACGCCCGGCCTCTCCATTCAAAAAAACGGCGCCGCTTCGGCTGGGAAGCGGCGATCGTTTTATTTTTATTTTTTATTTCAGGCTTCCCAGCCTAGTGGTGAGATGTGGGGTCTTATTGACCCCATATCTCACTATTAAGAGGACCTGTCATGTTATATTCCTATTACAAGGGATGTTTACATTCCTTGTAATAGGAATAAAAGTGATCAAAAATTTTTTTTTTCAAAAAAGTGTAAAAAAATATATATATATATATATATAATTATCAATAAAAAAAAAAAATTTTTAAAGCGCCGCTGTCCCCGTGTGCTCGCACGCAGAAGCGAACGCATACGTAAGTCCCACCCACATATGAAAACGGTGTTCAAACCATACATGTGAGGTATCGTCGCGAACGTTGGAGCGAGAGCAATAATTTTGTCACTAGACCTCCTCTGTAACTCAAAACATGTAACCAGTAAAAAAATTTCAAGCGTCGCCTATGGGGATTTTTAAGTACCGAACATTGGTGCCATTCTACGAGCGTGTGCAATTTTGAAGCGGGACATGTTAGGTATCTATTTACTCAGCGTAACTTCATCTTTCACAATATGCAAAAACATTGGGCTAACTTTACTGTTTTGTTTTTTTTTAAAACACAAAACTGTTTTTTTCCCCAAAAAAACGCGTTCGAAAAATTCCTGCGCAAATACCGTGTGAGATAAAAAGTTGTAACAACCGCCATTGTATTCTCTAGGGTTTTTGCTAAAAAAACATATATAATGTTTGGGGGTTCTATGTAATTTTCTAGCAAAAAAATTATGATTTTTACAGGAAGAGAGAAATGTCAAAATTGGCCCGGTATTGAGGTGGTTAATGTATTCTAGTAAAGTTAGTCTGTAAACTAAGGTATGTTTTGTTAGTTTATAGCAGTAGTTCGTTATTTTATAAACTTACAGCAGGCCATGGCCATCTTAAGTGTGGGCATCTGAAGCCAGACTATTTCTTCCTGGATTTCATCCTTGCATATCTCGCACATGCTCAGCGCAGCACAAGCAGTGTAATAGGTTTCAGGTCAGGTTTCCATAGCAACGGCAGTTTCAGAGGAAGTTGCCTCCCCTTCCCAGAATGCACTGCAAACAGGAAATGATGCGATGGGCCGCGGCCAGGGAGGAGGAAGTGAAAAATGAATACAGCAGATATACAGTAGGTGCTGAGAAAAAAAATAAAAAAATATCCAATTTGTTTACAGTGCACAGTTTAGTGAGGGATGCTGAAGAGTTGTAAAAGTGGGTGGAACTCCACTTTAAGAGACGAAAGCTATTGGCTACTGCCCTGTTTATAGTTCCGATGTACGTGTTTTACGTCACCGTGTTCAGAACGATCGGATTTTCTGACAACTTTGTGTGACCGTGTGTATTCAAGACAAGTTTGAGCCAACATCCGTCGGAAAAAATCCTAGGATTTTGTTGTCGGAATGTCCGATCAATGTCCGACCGTGTGTACGGGGCATAATGGTTAGCAGGTGTCCAAAACTTTGATAAGCAAAGATCAAGAGGCTTTATTTTCTGCTACAGGCTCAGATGTTGAAAAAAAAAATTCTTTCAAAGGGTGTAATAAAATGCAAAAGAAAAATGTAAAAAGAAATATGATTTACAGGAAGCCAGTATCTGAGATACTTATGTGGTTTTGCTGCTCTCATTTTACATTTCAGCTGTTCTCCTCTGCTCTTGCAATGAACTGGAATAACCTCTTGTTCCCTGTTCATTCATCTGGACAGTACTTGAAGCACGGTCTCCACAGGTCTGAGAATGCTTAGTGCTTCAGGTAGAACACTCAAAAAGAAAGCACTTCATAGAGAAAAAATTAAGTATGTCAACAAGGTCACTTTATATTGAACACTTAAAGTGTATCTCTAGACAAAACCGTTTTGTTTGATAAAGCACTGAAAGGCAAAAAAAAAACCCATTTTTTTTTCTTTTCTTTTTTCTTTTTTTGCTGTCTGTGTGCCTGAGTCCATTTGGGCTGATTTCCCTTAACTTCCTGTCGAGGAAACACAACAGGAAGTAGCAGGATATCTCTCCAAAGAGATTCTGATTCTGGTAACAACTGCAAAATGCTTGACTTTCCATTACTTTTTATCTCAGTGGAAATGAACACCATGGCAAATAGTGAGGGTGAACCTTCCCAGCGGGGACACAGACTGCATACAGTGCCATGAAAAAGTATTCATACCTCTTGAAATTTTCCACATTTTGTCATGTTACAACCAAAAATATAAATGTATTTTATTGGCATTTTATGTGATAGACCAACACAAAGTAGCACATAATTGTGAAGTGGAAGGAAAATGATAAATGGTTTTCCAAATTTTTATAAAAAATAAAATAAATAAATAAATAAATAATAAAATAAATATCCGAAAAGTGTGGCGTTCATTTGAATTCAGCCCCATTTATTCTGATACCCCTAACCAAAATCTAGTGGAACCAATTGTCTTCAGAAGTCATCTAATTAGTAAATAGAGTCCACCTGTGTGTAATTTAATCTCAGTATAAGTACAGCTGTTCTGTGAAGCCCTCAGAGTTTTGTTGGAGAACCTTAGTGAACAAACAGCATCACGAAGGCCAAGGAACACACCATACAGGTCAGGGATACAGTTGTGGAGAAGTTTAAAGCAGGGTTAGGTTATAAAAAGAAGTTGAACATCTCACGGAGCACTGTTCAATACATCATCCAATAATGGAAAGATTATGGCACAGTTACAAACCTACCAAGACATGGCCGTTCACCTAAACTGACAGGCCGGGCAAGGAGAGCATTAATCAGAGAAGCAGCCAAGAGGCCCATGGTAACTCTGGAGGAGCTGCAGAGATCTACAGCTCAGGTGGGAGAATCTGTCAACAGGACAACTATTAGTCGTGAATTCCACAAATCTGGCCTTTATGGAAGAATGGCAAGAAGAAAGCCATTGTTGAAAGAAAGCCATAAGAAGTCCCGTTTGCAGTTTGTGAGAAGCCATGTGGGGGACACAGCAAACATGTGGAAGAAGGTGCTCTGGTCAGATGAGACCAAAATGGAACTTTTTGGCCTAAAAGTAAAACGCTAGGTGTGGTGGAAAACTAACACTTCACATCACTCTGAACACACCATCCCAACCGTGAAACATGGTGGTGGCAGCATCATATTGTGGGGATGCTTTTCTTCAGCAGGGACAGGAAAGCTGGTCAGAGTTTATGTGAAGATGGATGGAGCCAAATACAGGGAAATCTTAGAAGAAAACCTGTTAGTCTGCAAAAAACTTGAGACTGGTTCAGAGGTTCACCTTCCAGTAGGACAACAACACTAAACATACAGCCAGAGCTACAATGGAATGGTTTTAGATCAAAGCATATTCATGTGTTAGAATGGTCCAGTCAAAGTCCAGACCTAAATCCAATTGAGAATCTGGGGCAAGACTTGAAAATTTCTGTTCTCATTCACTCTCCATCCAATCTGACAGAGCTTGAGCTATTTTGCAAAGCCACACTTTTCACATATTTATTTGTAAAAAAAATTGAAAACCATTTATCACTTTCCTTCCACTTCACAATTGTGTGCCACTTTGTGTTGGTCTATCACATCAAATCCCAATAAAATACATTTCCGTTTTTGGTTGTAACATGACAAAATGTGGAAATTAAAGGGGGTATGAATACTTTTTCAAGGCACTGTATATAACTTCACATGGGATCCACTTATTCCCCACTCTATCCAAAATAAAACAAAATGGCTAGAGATTCAGTTTAAGTATAAGGTCTGCAATTGCTGATGTGTTTTACATGTGCATGTTTTGGGCTATATCCTTGATGTTAACTACCTAGTTACCTGGTAAAAGTCCTAGGTCAGTGAAAGAAAGATCAGGATGTCAGCTCTGAAGCCTGCAAAGAAGTATCAGAAACATTTGCCCCATTCCTATTCTGACACGGTTATATCCGCTACGGCAGTGGCCATCAACCCTGTCCTCAGGACCCACTAACAGGCCAGGTTTGCAAGATAACTGAAATACATCACAGGTGATATCATTTGCTGCTCAGTGATTGCAGTATTCTAGTCTGCATCTCCACAAGGTAATACATAAAACCTGGCCTGTTAGTGGGCCCTGAGGACAGGGTTGATGACCACTGCTCTACGGATAAACTAATCCAATTGACATATTTACATAGAACGTATTACACTCACTGGCCACTTTATTAGGTACGCCTGATCAATTGCTTGGCAACACAAATTGCTAATCAGCCAATCACATAGCAGCGACTCAATGCATTTAGGCATCTAGACATGGTGAAGACGACTTGCTGAAGTTCAAACCAAGCATCAGAATGGGGAAGAAAGGGGATTTAAGTGACTTTGAATGTGGCATGGTTTTGGTGCCAGACAGCCTGGTCTGAGTATTTCAAAAACTTCTGATCTACTGGGATTTTCACACACAACTATCCAGTGGGCGGCAGTTGTGTGGATGAAAATGCCTTGTTGATGTCAGTGGTCTGAGAAGAATAGGCTGACTGGTTTGAAGGTGATAGAAAGGCAAAAGTAACTCAAATAACCACTTGTTACAACCAAGGTATGCAGAATACCATCTCTGAACGCACAACACATTAAACCTTGAAGCAGATGGGCTACAGCAGCAAAAGGCCACACTGGGGGTGCCACTCCTGTCAGCTAAGAACAGGAAACTGAGGCTACAATTTGCACAGGCTCACCAATATTGGACATTGGAAGATTGGAAAAAGTTGCCTGGTCTGGTGAGTCTTGATTTCAGCTGCGACATTCAGATAGTAGGGTCAGAATTTGGTGTAAACAACATGAAAGTATGGATCCATCCTGAAATGTATCAACAGTTCAGGCTGCTGCTGGGGGTGTAATGGTGTGGGGCAGTGGCGGCTGGTGCTAAATATTTCAGGGGGGGTGGCAAACTAACGCCATCTACCCCCCCCAGACGGACAGGAAGGCGGCACAAGCAACCCCCCCCCTCGTGCGGGACACGTATGGCGGACAGGAGGGCGGTGATCACCGTGAGCACACCAATGCCCCCCTGGGCGTTAGACGGAGGAGAAAGCGGCAGTAGAGACTAACCTTAACATAGGAGGCAGCGGGGAAATGATGAGCTGATTGGCCAGTGTGTCCTGAGACACGATTGGGAGTCCTAACACCCCCCCGGCAAACCGTGTCTCAGGGGCTGCTTCCTGATTGGCCGGGAGGTGAACGTAAGTCACACAAGTGGATGGGCTCGGGGCGCAGTATCCTGCGCCCCGAGTCCACCCTTTTTTTAAGCCAATTAAAGCCTCAGGCTCTAATCACATGCTTCAAAAAAAAAAAAAAAACAATTGGAATCCATGCGTCCGGCGCCCTCCATATAGATTAGGGGCCGGGTGCATGGATTAGGGGGGCTGCGCGTATGGACAGGCCGCCACTGGTGTGGGGGATATTTTTCTTGGCACACTTTGGGCCCCTTAGTACCAATTGAGCATTGTTTAAATGCCACGACCTACCTGAGTATTGTTGCTGACCATGTCCATCCCTTTATGACTACAGTGTACCCATCTTCTGATGGCTCCTTCCAGCAGGATAATGCACCATGTCACAAAGTTTAAATCATCTCAAACTGATTTCTTGAACATGACAATGAGGTCACTGTACTCCAATGGCCTCCACAGTCACCAGATCTCAATCCAATAGAGCACCTTTGGGATGTGATGGAATGGGAGATTCTCATTATGGATGTGCAGCCGACAAATCTGCAGCAACTGTGTGATGCTATCATGTCACTATGGGCCAAAATCTCTGAGGAATGTTTCCAACACCTTTTTGAATCTATGCCAGGAAGAATTAAGGCAGTTCTGAAGACAAAAGGGGGTCCAACCCGGTACTAGCAAGGTGTACCTAATAAAGTGGCCGGTGAGTGTTTATACCCAAGTGTCTTTTTCCTAATGCACGAGCGTGACCCCAGCCCCCCCCCCCCCCCCCTTTTGCCATAAAGCCTAGTACACACTACTGTACTATTTTTTTTTTTTTTCAATCAACCCAGCAGGTTGAACCTTCCTGTCAAAACAAATCATAGCTAAGCAGGAAAGCACAAATACATGAAGTATGTGGATGGCATATTTACGTGTCCTTGTCACTGCTAATAGTCACTGAAACTGAGAGGGGCTGCTGCCGATGTGTAAACTCCAAGCTCTCATCAGCTTAAGTCAGATTCCCATCTGATAGTTCAATGGCACACCATGTATAAAGTTATTGACCAGCCTCTGCTATATTTCAGAGTGGCTGCAAAGAGCTTGCAATCAGGTCCTGGGAGAGCTCACAGACTCACTGGTATGGCCATACCCTGTAATCAAGGCTGCAATGGAGACAGAGTGCTGCATGGAACAGCTACAGCGAGCTGCAGTGTGCTGCTGTCCAGATGCTGGGGGTATTCACGGTCTCGCTGGTATTGCCATACCATTAGGCCCAGGCGCGATGGAGACAGCGGGATACACAGAACAGCTTCAGACGCACAGGAGCATGACGTCAACGCGTTTCGCTGGGTGCTGGCGGGGGAAGCTGTCCCCGCTGGGAGAAGACAGTGATTATTACTAGAGGTTATACCAGCCGTTAGCCATAATCGCAAGTAAATCCAGCAGGCTGGTTGTACCTAAGTTGGTACATTCAGCCTGCTCGTACATACACATTGCGAATTTCGGCCGGTTCCTGCGGAACTGGCTGAGATTCAAACCATCTATGGCCAGCCTTAATGTAGTGCCCTGTTTTCTTTTTTTTTTTTAAATTAATGTTTCCCTTTGTTTCCCTACTGCATCCTAAGACTGCTTTCACACTGAGGCACTTTACAGGCGCTATATCGCTAAAAATAGCGCCTGCAAAGCGCCTGTAAAGCGCCTCTCCTCTCACTCCAGTGTGAAAGCCCTCGGGCTTTCACATTGAAGCTGTGCGCTGGCAGGACGCTAAAAATAGTCCTGCAAGCAGCATCTTTAAGGCGCTGTAGGAGTGCCCCTGCCCATTGAAATCAATAGGTAGCATCGCCAAAGCGCTGAGTAAAGCGCCCAGGCAAAGCTCCGCTGCAGCAGGGCTTTGCAGACCCTTTAAAAGCGCCCCGCTAGCGGCCGAAAAGCGTTGCAAAAATGACGGTAAAGCGCTGCTAAAAATAGCCGACGCCCGGGCGCTGCAAGTGTGAAAGTGGCCTTAAAGTGAGCAGATATTTTTGTGTTCAAAGGTTCTCTCTAAAACTTATGTGGGCAAGTATCACTCTGGTGGGCACCTAGGTGCTCTATAAGGCAAGACGTAATCATATAAAAAATGAGCTTTGTAGTGCTATTTGACATTTTAACATTTTATGGTCGGGTTCACATATGTGTGAATTGGATGCTATTTTCACCGCATCCAATTCCCATGACATGCGAGTGTGACCGACTCTCAATGAAGCCGGTTCACACATGTCCGTGGTGTGAATTCAAAAAAGGGTCCTGTGCGTGTTTGGGTCCGGTTCAGGTGCGAATTCAGGCAAAAATTCGGCCCTGAATCCAACCTGAACCGGTGAACAGGAACTCACCGGACCCCAGGCTGGAAATCATGGCTGCACATATGTGAACCTGGCCTAAAAATGTCTGAAACCAGAACAAAAAGAATGTATTGCAGCTTACAAGTCCTTAGATGTGGTGCCTGCTCATTTCAGTTTTTCTGTTATTTCTGCCTGGTCGTAACACGCTCCCTGTCTAAGGCTGGGTTCACACTTGTGAGATGCCAAACATCGCATGCGATTCGCAGCGCATTGCTGTGCAGATCACATGTGATGTCTGTGCGATGCAAATTCAACCATACAGTTTGTATGGCTAAATTTGTATCACATTTGCATCAAAATGGTGCAGAACCATTTTTTCGGTCCACACTGGAATCGGATTGCATGGGTGTTCACACCTATGAGATCTGATTCCTGCACCATTTCACAGTTCGCACTTCGATCTGCGAACCAATCTGGGAGTGTCATTAACTTTGTATTGACACCAAATTTCGCAGAGAGCAGTGTGAACCGCCGACGATTCAGGTGCGATACGGGAACCCGCACTGGAATTGCGCTGGTTCCCGCATCGCACAAGTTTGAACAGAGCCTCAGGGTGACAATGTTCAATTACAATAGTGTATCTATAGAGGAGTAGTGTTCCCATCTTAGGAGAAGCAAGCAGAACACCTACCTCTCTCCTTTTATCCATAACATATGTGAAATGTCAACAGGGATAACTGGAAACAATGTAACTGATAACAATGCAGCACATGCTGATAGAACAGAACGTTATAAGCACACAAGATTTCTGTCAGGGTCAACAAGTATTTTTTTGTACTTACCAAACAGATATAACAAAATGCCTTAATGCTAAGCTGTGCAGGGAAGCCTCAGACACTGAGAGGTGATTCTGTACAGTGCTGGTTGCAAGGACTGCACTCTGACTTGTTTAGTTGGCCTTTCAGTACCACATCCCTAATTCAAATTTAAAAAAAGAAAAAGAAAAGAGGGGTTTCGGAAAACCCATAGATATGGTGGGATTTTAAAGGCACAAATTAGAATATAATTAAAAGGTATAAAGTTTATTACAAAAATTCATTAGAGCCCTTGCACACTGGGGCGGTTTGCAGGCGCTATTGCGCTAATAATAGCGCCTGCAAACCGCCCCGAAAGTGCCGCTGCTTTCATTCCAGTGTGAAAGCCCCGAGGGCTTGCACACTGGAGCGATGCGCTGGCAGGACGGTAAAAAAAGTCCTGCCAGCAGCATCTTAGGAGCGGTGAAGGAGCGGTGTGTATACCGCTCCTTTACCGCTCCTGCCCATTGAAATCAATGGGACGGCGCGGCTATACCGCCGGCAAAGCGCCTCTGCAGAGGCGCTTTGCGGTGGTATTTAACCCTTTCTCGGCCGCTAGCGGGGGGTAAAACCGCCCCGCTAGTGGCCGCATACTGACGGTAAAACGCCGCTAATAATAGCGGCGTTTTACCGCCGACGCCGCCCCCCGCCCCAGTGTGCAAGGGCTCTAAAAAAAAAAAAAAAACAAGAACAACAATTTTCCATTACAAAAAACATATTTTTTTCAATACATAGACCCTACTCCACAATCATCCTGATTGGAATATACAGTATATGCTTATATCCAGTAATATGCCTGAGCAGTATGCATAGTTCAATTGATTTCTATGCAAACTCAACGCGTTTCTTGGACTTTAATCCACTTCAATAGGAGCATACTAGCTACGTGCAAAAGAAATATATACACAATATTATAAAAACTTGATGGAATATTAATACAAGTACTGTCATATGCAGGAGCACATTATAATTACCTGGATGCAGACCGAATACGGGAAAGATAGGGCCAGACCCCCAAAGGGAGGTAAAACAGGCGAGTACCAGAAATGGAAGAATGACACGCAGGGGAGTCCACATAGAAATAGTTTACCGTAGAAGGTTTATAAAATATTTTTATGGTATATTATTTTTATAGAAAGTAATATATCTGTAGACCAAAACAGAAAAAAAAAAAAAAAGCTAAGCTAATGGGTAGGGGAAGTTTAAACCAGGTCTGTAATCTGTGCTACTATTATTTTAATTATATTCTGAACAGTCCTACCCCTCTTAACGGTTGTGCTTATTACTGTACAGCTGCCTACTGAAGAACCTTTTTTTATTGACTGAGCTGAGACAGAAGGGAGTTGGGGGGAGGAAGTCCAATAATCTTGAAGCTGAATGAGTAAATGACCCCCCCCCCCCCTTTTTCAGAGCAGTTGTGCAAAACAGCCAGGAGCAGTGCAAGACAGTCAAGAAATTTCAGTGCAGCCAGAGGTTGTGCAATACAGCTAGAAAGCCAAGCAGTCCTCAAGTTATTAATTTCTACAGTTTCAGGGTATCCCATGCAACAGTGTTAATTTTGACATCAAAATTTGATTTCGTTTTAGTTAAAGTCTTTTGACT
The DNA here is from genome assembly GCA_037952835.1 of Lithobates septentrionalis. NCBI lineage: Eukaryota > Metazoa > Chordata > Amphibia > Anura > Ranidae > Lithobates > Lithobates septentrionalis. The sequence goes on from JBBDGP010000821.1 coordinate 7,595,582, forward strand.
AAAATGCCATTTTAGTTTTAGTCCTATTTCAGTCATCGGAATTGTTTTAGTTTTAGACGTATTTTAGTCGACTAATATCTCCAGTACATTTTAGTCGACTAAAATCGAATGGGTTTAGTTAAATTGTAATGTTATTTAAGCATTTCTACAGAATTGCCAAACCCATTATCATAGGTGTGTGCAGCCTATTGCATTAGGGTGTGCGCCCCAAAGCTCAGACGTGTGTGTGTGTATATATACATATGTTCTCTGAGGCCGGGCACATACCCATCCCGCCCACTCAAACTTAATTGCAGTACTAGAAGAAAGCATGGAGAAGACAGGGTTCATCTTGGGGATTTTCCTGAAGTCCTCCTCAGAGACGGGAGTTCCTGAAACTGCTGGGGGAGGAGGTAGGGGGATGAGATTCATCCAAATAATGTGCATAGAATTCAAGACAGTTGGCAACTATGGGCGATTAGGGTGTGCCCAGGCATATACTTCACGTCTATGCCCATTATATACTTCTGGAGTAAAAATCTAATAAGATGTTATTATTTATGGTGTTAAGGTTTGAACATGCACTACAGACACAGATTTAGCCATTGCGATATATAACCAGTGTAAATGTTAAATGGTCTTTTGACTAAAATGCCATTTTAGTTTTAGATCTATTTTAGTGATCTGAATTGTTTTAGTTTTATTCGTATTTTAATCGATTAATATCTGCAGTACATTTTAGTTGACTAAAATCATTTTAGTCAACTAAAATCAAATGGGTTTAGTTAAATTGTAATGCATTATTTAAGCATTTCTCTAGAATTGCCAAACTCATTATATACTCCTGGAATAAAAATCTAATAACAAATTATTATTTATGGTATTAAAGTATAACTAAAAGCAAAACCTTTTTCGGTTTTGGAGTGGAGAGGGATTAGGACACCTGTCAGTTTGTATTGCTGTCTGTGCCCCTATTAGGGAGATTCACCCTCTATTTGTCCCGTATACTATTATCATTGAAAGTGAAAGTAAAAGAAAATAGCAAATTTTGGGTTGTCCCCAGAGAAGTAATGGAGGGAAAATCTTCCAATGGGGACACTAGTTCTGGTGACCTGGGGGACCCCAAGAAACTCCCCTAAGTTGCAGGGATTTCCTCTCATTTCCTATTTGGTTATGGGACAGGAAGTGAAGGAAAATCTTTGCAATGGGACACAGGTGGCAAAAAAAAAATCTGACAGGGGTTATAACCCTCCCTTACTCTATGCAAAATTAAAAAAAAAAAAGTTTTGCCTATAGTTCTACTTTAAGATTTGAACATGCACTACAGATTTAGCCATTGCGATATATAACCAGTGTTGATTTCGATGTAGTTTTAGTCATAGTCTTTTGACTAAAATGCAGTATTTCAGTCATCTGAATTGTTTTAGTTGTACTCGTATTTTAGTCAACTAAAATAGTATTAATTAAATTGTCAAAAATATTTTAGTTAACAAAATGAACACTGCTATCCAAGTTACTGTTCAAATAAAAAAACAAAAACAAAAAAGAAACCCCTAGACTGATCTTTCGAGCCAGAGGAAAGGTACCAAAAATTCTGTGTGCCTGGCTGTGTGTGCTTTGAGGTGGGGAAATAGGACTAAACTACCAGCAGCTCCTGCGGAGGTAGCACGGCAATAACACTTGAAAGAAAAAGTAAATGCATTGAAATGTAGCGCTACCCCCGCAGGAGCCGCTTAAGTATGTTTGTCGGCCTCTTAACCCCAATAACATTCTTTGCCCATCTTGGCACACCTGGTAATAGTGTAAGTGCAATGACCAATGAAAAACACACACGTTATGATAAAACACAGTAATTGTCTTTACTGCAATATTTCTGTGGAAAAGAAACAGACAGTAACAGTATATATATTAAAGCGGGGGTTCACCCACATCGCAAAAAAAAAAAAATATTAAAAGCCAGCAGCTACAAATACTGCAGCTGCTGACTTTTAATACATTGCTACTTACCTGTCCCGGGGTCCAGCGATGTCGGCAGGGGGCGCCGAGAACCCGCTCGGTTCTCGGCAGCTGCCGCCGCCATCCTAGGTGAGGGAATCAGGAAGTGAAGCGTTGCGGCTTCACTTCCCGGTTCCCTACTGCGCATGCGCGAGTCGCGCTGCGCGTCCCTAGTGGTCCCCGCTCTCTGCTGGGAGCTGTGTGTTCCCAGCAGACAGCGCGGTCGGGACGGGAAGAGGCATAGACTCCCATGGGAGTCTATGCCGGAAGTGGGTGCAAATACCTGTCTTTGACAGGTATCTGCATCCCCCTCCCCCCTAAAAGGTGCCAAATGTGACACCGGAGGGGGGGAGGGTTCCGAAAAGCGGAACTTCCATTTTTGTGTGGAACTCCGCTTTAAAGTAATCAACTGGAGAGCAATAACTGAGATTGAGAGAAATATAGCTCAATACTATATTCAGGCAGCTTTCAGGGGCAGAGGCACACTTAAATGGCAAATAAATCACAATATGACACTGTATTGGATAGGTTATCTCTACTCAAATGTGGCTCTATGAGTCCAGGCAGGGGGAGAGCAGAAAGAAGACTGACCCTCTTTATGTCAGATCTCTATCTTCTGTCTCCTGACAACACAGGCCCAACTACAAACACTGTATTCAAATCAACATTCAATGGATCAGGCCCCAAGGTAACCTGTCCAGCACACCCACTACATATATAGAGCCCTGAGTATGTGTGTGCGGGCCTGTATGGCACTAGTAACTTCAGTCCCTTTGAAGAAAGATGAGGCTTTGTATCTTCAGCTAGCCACTCTCATTGGTGCACTTAAATTCCTGAATAGCAAGGCCAAACAACACAACTGGCCTGGTTTATCAAGTAAACAATGCAGGATCTTCCTCAGCAAGGTGAAAGGGTAATGGTGTCTGTATACAGTGTCTCTGTATCTGAATGGCCTTGTGTCCTGCGGCACTACAGGTGTCAGCAAGGTGACTAAGTAGGGTTGCCACCTGTCTGGGATTCACCCGGACAGTTCGGGTTTGGAATCATGTGTCCGGGTTTTAGATTGCCTGAAACCCGGACACATTATTCAGACCGGACCATGGCTTCCCAGCAGGGTTGCTGGCTGCAGTTGTCTAAGCTGAGAGTGGCTGTTACACTTTCTTTCACACTGCCCAAAGCGTAGCACTAACAATCCCCCCCCCCCAAACACACACACCCAGACGGGAGAGGAGAGAGGGCTCAATCTGCACCTCTTCCTTCTGCTCCTACCCCTCTGTGTCTGCCCACGCTCCAATCCCCAGTGCTGTGCCTCAGAAAAGGAATGTGGGGACGGGAAATTTGAAGTTCAGCAGCCTCAGCTACATTTGGATGAGAGGTGCTGACTGCCAAGGGGTGAGTGAGCTCACCATCCATCCCTGTCTGTGACTGAAGTCTCCCCCTTTCTCTCTCCTGCCTCTGAGTGTGTACATTAAGGTAAATCAGGGTTCTCAGAGCACCCCTTACATCAGAGTTCCCCTTTACACCGGAGGTCACAGTGTTCCCTCTTACATCAGAGTCCTCTCCGTACATCAGAGTTCTCAGTGTTCCCCCTTAAATCAGGATTCTCAGCGCATCCCTTATGTTAGACTCCCCAGAGTTCTTCCTTACATCAAAGTCTGCAGAGTCCCCCCCCCCATCTCTTACAGTGAAAGGGAACTCTACGAGTTCAGATGTAAAAGGGGAACTCTGTGGATTTAGATGAAAAAAAGGGGAACTCTGTGGACTCTGATGTAAAGGGGGATTCTTGTTATTAACTTCATATGATTAGAAATTTCATTTAATAGCAAAATATACATATAGTTTATACTATAAAACAAAATTGCTGTGCTCCGCGAAAGTGTTCAGGTTTGACTTGAAGAAAAGGTGGCAACCCTATGACTAAGAGCAATGGTGTCTGTATACAGTGTCCATACAAGTCTATCTGTGTGCAGGGTCCTGCAAATGGACAAAAGCCCCCTCAACCAATCCTGCGGTCAAGGCCCAAATGAACTTCACATCGTCGGTGCAGGTGCGTCTGGATATGCACCTGGCATCCCCCTCTCTCAGGCTGGATGTCCCAACTGGCTGTGGATGCCTGAAATCATGTGGTGGACTGACCTGGGAGGCAGCACCTCTCCCCTAGGTCTAATCTCTTCCTCTGCCTCATTTAGTCTGAGAAATCACCTTAGATCAGCAAGATGGAGTTTCTAGTTCCTTTTTCTCCAGAGCATGCTGGCTCTTGCAGTTCCATACAGGTTAATCTTAAGATGAAACTTGAGTCCTGGGACTACAATTCCCTCTATGCTTTGCTCCCTGGTGGTAACCACACTGCTGACAGGATGTGATGACACAGAGTCTTAGCTGGCACTAGAGGGAAACATTCTCACTGCAACAATGTTGCAGAGTGTCTTCTGATACTGCAGGTAAGATAGCCAGCTCCCTGCTACATCAGAAACAGAAAAGTGCGCATAACCATGCTGCTACCTTTATAATAAACTAGTATGTGTCCTTGGAATGAGTATCTATGTTCACTCTTCTGGATGTATTCAATTTTGGTTTTCTGTGGACAGCAGACAAAGACATTAGTCTGTCCTGATTCTATATAAGAAATATGTTTGTATAATTTGGTAAATTGTCTGTTCGCTACAGCATATGCTACGGGCAGACAACTGTGCCAAAGCTATGCAGTTTATATATATAAAGGAAACTTGACAGGATGTCCCAGGGAGCCACCTGGAAGCCTTCTGCGATGATCATCTGCATTGTACAGTAAAGTCATCTCAGGCATTCAGAGATTCTGCTTCTTAAATGCACATGGACTCCCAAATGCAAACACGCATACGGCAGTAAATCCAGGCCAAGTCTTGAGTAATCGTTCTGCTAAGCACCCTGTTGTTTGCAGATGTTAAATAAAACCAGTGTAAAGTTCTGGAAAAAAATGACTAAGAATGTACAAACCTGGCTTATAATACAACAGTGCATTTATTGTACTACTTAGACAATGACAGAACGATCAAGCCTGCAAAGATTCAACTATTAAAGGGTCAGTCCATCTTAAACTATTTTAATTCTTGATGAAGGATGGGGAGTTACAAGAATCCCAGGCTATCCAGACGGTTCTCATTCCCAGGTTTGGACATTAGAGTTTTTTCACACAGCTTGACTTTCAAAGAAGTGGATCCAAAACCCAAAGTTGGGACACACTTTCTGGCACCCTGATAAGAGTTGGCATTGTGCCTCCCTCTCATGTATCCACATTTGATGCTACACTGCTCCTGTACAACACAGGAAATTCCTGTGGCTGTGAGGGGAATCTACTTACCCAAGCAGTACACCATCTGGGCACATGGATGTTGCCTCATGGGTCTAGGCTGTAGTAGTTTGAGGCATTACGTGGCAGATGTTGAGTGGAGACTGTTCTTGCCTCCCAGAGAGGAGGTCCCAAAAGCTCATTAAAACCTAACACCAACAATTTGATATAGTGCAGCTTAACAGTATTTAGATGTGGTGGATGCATTAGATTTTGTTTTCAGGATAAGATCATTGTCAGCAAGTACAGAAAATATCTGTAGATCCTGCCAGATATGCAATGTCCTTGTCACTTTCTGGGAGATAAAAAGAAATCGCAAACACCCTTATCTTTCTTCTGCGAAGTACTAGTCCCATCAATCCACCATGTAATGGAGATAAACAAATGCAGACATGTTTGAGGTCCAGCTTGGATGACAACCATGGTTCCATGACAACCATATAGAAATGAGTGTAGACACAAAGGAACAGGGCATGTGTTAATTGCAGGTTTACCAGGTGAAAAAAGAGGAAAAAAGCCAGAAAAAAGAAACAAATGCAGCCACTACTAAGAACTGATAAGTAGTGATGAGTCAAATGCCCAGGGTTTGGATATGGAGTAAGTTTGTGAACTCAATGAAACTTTGTGTACTTAATTTGAACCCCATTGAAGTAATTGTGAGACAAATGTTAAAAAACAGCCACTGAGAGCCTGAGCCTGCCGCTCCTGCCCCTCCACAGCCCGGCGCTCCAGTGAGCACTGGAGGGGCAAAACACAGAGCCAGTGAATGACAGTCACGTGCTCTCTGCTCACTGAAGGCCAAGAACTCAGCGATCAGCAGGCTTTAAAGTGATATTAAAGTCTTGTTTTCTTTTTTCTTTTTTTATAAACATGTTATACTTACCTGCTCTGCGCAGTAGTTTTGCCCAGATACTCCTCTCCTCAGGTCCCCCGCTGGCGCTCCTGACCCCTCCCTCCTGCCAAGTGCCCCCAGAGCAAGTAGGATTGCTCCCGAGCCACAGCTCTGTGTGTCCATTTACACACAGAGCTGCCGCTCAGCCCTGCCCCCTCTCTCTGCTGATTGGCTCACAGCTGCCTCAGAAAACAAGGAATGAGAATTGCCAGGGAACCAAGTCACTCCTGCACATCGCTGGATCGAGATGGGGCTTAAGTATTAGAGGGGGCTGGGGGTGCTGCTGCACACAGAAGGTTTTTTACCTTCATGCATAGAATGCATAAAGGCATAAAACCTTGAGCCTTTAGAACCACTTCAAACAAAGGGGCCATAGGTTCCCTTCATCTATACCAGACCCTTAAAAAGAGAAAGGGAGGGGTGCTGCGCTAACCAGAGGGTCTATACTTATTAGTTGTGGGATCAAAGGCCTCAGTATAATAAAATACATACACATATAAAATCGCATGAGTTGGAGTATATAAAACGCATAGGTAAAGGTGATATCTAGAAATTGGGGGGAGGGGTGGTTAGTGATAGAAGTATAAACAGTATATATAAAATGGTCCAAACAGGTGATAAATATAAACAATAAAACATTGACTAAAATTCATTCAGTCCAGTAATATCCAATATTTTAAAGTGCTGGTGCTCTCATGCCTTAAGTGAAAATAATGCAATGTGCTATAGACCAATAAATAAATAGAACAATATTGCACGAGGGAAATATATCACATGAAAAAATGAGAAAGGTATAATCGCCAAAATCTTCGTGTTGCTACAGGTGCAAAAATAAAAGTTCAGTGTGGATAATCCAGTGAATGGACACAATACTTGCTAGTGTGCAAAAAAAAAAATTATATCAAGTGTCCAAAACAAAAACAAAGTGCAACTCAGGGCAAATCTTATCAATGGTGCCCAAAAAGAAAGTGCTCAAACTCGGCAATATATAACAGTGAGGTGATGCTATGCAGACAAAGCACTCTGTGTCTTCTCCATGCAGCATGCGCTAGTGTAGGTAATGGCCCCTTACCTAGCGGTGCTAGGTCAACCGCATGTATGTTGTATAATCGCAAGGTCCTGGGTCTCTACTGCGTCCCTGTGTTCCCGCTTGCTGACTCTACAGGATCCTAATTGCTGGCTGGATGTATCTAGTTATGGTCCTGGAATAGTGCGGTTCCTAGCTCCTCCACATCTCCTCTCAAGTATATAAAACATAGGACAAGGTACCCAGATAGTGAAGTATGTATTGTAAGGGTCACTTTTATTCATATACACATATGGAAAGAGTACTCACATTGAGCAGTTAGTATCACAGCGTTATATCCAACGAGCGGCGAGCTCGTAATGCATTCAGCAGAAAAGAAAACGAAACAAGCCTATTCCGTCCCTACGCGTGACGTCACCGATCACGTGACTTCTTCAGGGGATAAACGAAATAGGCTAAAGTAGGTCTTAAATAGTCTCTCCCATAGGAATAGATTGGCGGCCATTTTCTTGTAGCCGCGCCGGCCATAACTCAAATTTCGATGTGCGCGGCCATGTTTTAGGTTTGATAAAGATTAAAATAGCTGTATTCGATGGGAGGGGACCGAATTGTTTGTGTGTTTCTATGGTAATGCGGCAGCCGAACCTCCACACAGTCTCATGTCTTTCAGGGAAGTGCATTTCCATGTCAGACTGAGGAGAGGCAGACTCTATAGGCTGCAGAAATTCAAACTCGCTGGCATATAGCTCCAATATTGTGCTGATGGTGGACTACTGCTATATATAAGATAAGAAAAAAGTATACATGTAGAATATGAGTTGCTTATAAAAAGAATCATTAGAAAGTTTATTAAAAAATGATTAAAAATGGTTTAAAAAATTGGTTTAAAAAATATTTGTAGGTTTAGAAAGTAGATTAAGAGGTACTAATATAAATTGTCAAAAATACTCAATTAGTTAAAAGGAGATCTCTGTGTAAAAGCATCTGTAGAGCTCTAGGGGTATATAAATAGATGGATGGAGAGGACTTGCTTCTACAATCAACAGGAGATATTTCATGATGACTGATCCAAGGGAGGAAATATATATATGAAGCGTATACATATATATATATATATATGAGGGGATGGGGGGAATAAGGACGATGATGTTACGTTGATTGACAGATCCACGGAGAGGTAACAGGATAGGCTTATTTCATGTACCTCAGCATAAAACACACACACCTGAATCAAGGGGGAGATAGGAGGGGGGTAGGGAAGGGGGAAGGGGGAGGGAAAGAAAGGGGGGGGGAGGGGAGAGGTGGGGGGGGGGGGAGAGAGGTGGGGCAAATGCTGGTGAATAGATTACATAAAATAGAGGGTGAGAAGAGATTGTCATGTATATTACTCATTAAAAAATCGCATTAAAAATCGCATTAAAAATCGCTTATAAAACAGTTCAAATCGAACTTGATGTTCAAACCTCTAGGGTAGGGATGAGCTTCGTGTTCGAGTCGAACCCATGTTCGACTCGAACATCGGCTGTTCGACCGTCCGTCGAATTGCGAACGTTATGGGCCGTTCGCGCCAAATTCGTGTGGCGCGTCACGGCCCATAATTCACTGCGGCATCGCAGTGCATTGCTGGCTGATGATTGGCCAAGCATGCACTATGACCCGCATGCTTGGCCAATCACAGCGCCGTCAGTAGAGAGAGCTGTAATTGGCCAAAGCCAGGGTGGCTTTGGCCAATTATGGCTCAGGGGATTTAGTACACGCCCCACACTATATAAGGCCGCCTGCACGGCGGCCCTGTGTAGTGTGTTCCGGTGTGCTGATAGAGAGAGAGACAGACAGTGTCATTTGATTTGAGAGCTAGATTAGGCTAGATCTGTTCCTGCTCTTTACATTTAGTGCAGTGCGTCCTGCTCACAGTGTTCAGCTAGATCTGTTCCTGCTATTTACATTTAGTGCAGTCAGTGCGTCCTGCTCACAGTGTTCAGCTAGATCTGTTCCTGCTATTTACATTTAGTGCAGTGCGTCCTGCTCACAGTGTTCAGCTAGATCCGTTCCTGCTATTTACATTTAGTGCAGTCAGTGCGTCCTGCTCACAGTGTTCAGCTAGATCCGTTCCTGCTATTTACATTTAGTGCAGTCAGTGCGTCCTGCTCACAGTGTTCAGCTAGATCCGTTCCTGCTATTTACATTTAGTGCAGTGCGTCCTGCTCACAGTGTTCAGCTAGATCCGTTCCTGCTATTTACATTTAGTGCAGTGCGTCCTGCTCACAGTGTTCAGCTAGATCCGTTCCTGCTATTTACATTTAGTGCAGTGCGTCCTGCTCACAGTGTTCAGCTAGATCCGTTCCTGCTATTTACATTTAGTGCAGTGCGTCCTGCTCACAGTGTTCAGCTAGATCCGTTCCTGCTATTTACATTTAGTGCAGTGCGTCCTGCTCACAGTGTTCAGCTAGATCCGTTCCTGCTATTTACATTTAGTGCAGTGCGTCCTGCTCACAGTGTTCAGCTAGATCTGTTCCTGCTATTTACATTTAGTGCAGTGCGTCCTGCTCACAGTGTTCAGCTAGATCTGTTCCTGCTATTTACATTTAGTGCAGTCAGTGCGTCCTGCTCACAGTGTTCAGCTAGATCCGTTCCTGCTATTTACATTTAGTGCAGTGCGTCCTGCTCACAGTGTTCAGCTAGATCTGTTCCTGCTATTTACATTTAGTGCAGTGCGTCCTGCTCACAGTGTTCAGCTAGATCTGTTCCTGCTATTTACATTTAGTGCAGTCAGTGCGTCCTGCTCACAGTGTTCAGCTAGATCCGTTCCTGCTATTTACATTTAGTGCAGTGCGTCCTGCTCACAGTGTTCAGCTAGATCTGTTCCTGCTATTTACATTTAGTGCAGTGCGTCCTGCTCACAGTGTTCAGCTAGATCCATTCCTGCTATTTACATTTAGTGCAGTCAGTGCGTCCTGCTCACAGTGTTCAGCTAGATCCGTTCCTGCTATTTACATTTAGTGCAGTGCGTCCTGCTCACAGTGTTCAGCTAGATCCGTTCCTGTTATCTTCCTACTGACAGGCAGGCTTGTCTGGTTACAGTATATAAAGCTACCTGAAGAAAATTACAGGTGTTCTATCCCAGCTTAGTGCAGCTACAGGCCATTAGTATGTCTGGAAGGCCAAGAAGGAGAGGCAGACAGTCACAAGCCAATAAGAGAGGGCAAGCAGGCTCTGTGTCTAGTGCTGGTCGTGGAGACGGTGCATCCTCATCAGCACGTGGCCATGGGACACGCTTGGCCTTTTTTTCGGCAGCTGGCCGTGTTGAGCCGCAACATGCAGAAAACTTGGTCGAGTGGATGACCAAGCCGTCCTCATCCTCCTCATCCTCTCTCACCCATGCCCAGGGTGCTTTGTCTGGCAAAGCAGCGGCCTCTTCCCTCAGCTCAATGTCATCAGTGACTCCTTCCCTAGCTCCACCATGTCCTCATGAGGATTCCCTCGAACTGTTTGACCACAGTGTTGGGTACATGCTCCAGGAGGATGCCCAGCGTTTGGAAGGCTCTGATGATGATACTGAGCTCGATGAAGGCAGTAACATGAGCACGGACAGAGGGGGTGCCCAAGAAGGACAGCAATCTGGCAGTCATGCTCCCCCTGCTGCAGCATACTGCCAGGTTTGCTCCAGTGATGAGGAGGGAGGGGATGATGAGGTCACTGACTCAACGTGGGTGCCTGATAGGAGAGAGGAGGAGGAGGAGGAGGAGGAGGCGGCACATCACCAACGAGGCAGGATGCCCTCCAGGGGCCAGCCTAAGGGCAGCACATTGACTGCATCACACCCCAAAGCTCCACATGTGCAGGGCGCTGCAGTCTCTGCGCGTTATTCAAAAAGTTCTTTGGTGTGGGCCTTTTTTGAGACGAGTGCATCAGATCGCACCGCTGCTATTTGCAACATATGTCTCAAGCGTATCTCGCGTGGCCAAAACATCTCCCGCTTGGGTACCACATGCTTGACCAGACATATGTTGACCTGCCATGCAGTTCGTTGGCAAGCATATCTAAAAGACCCACACCAAAGAACAAAGAGGATCTCTCCTTGCTCCTCATCAGCTGAGATTTCCAACCCCACTAGACCTTCAGTCCTCTCTGAGACCTGCAGTGAGAGGAATGAAGGTGTAGAATTAGGTGTGTCACAGCCAAGTACTTGTGGGCAATCTGCTTTTGGTACACCGACGCCAGATTGTACCAGGCAAATTTCCCTGCCCCAGCTGCTGCACCGCCGAAAGAAGTTTGCTCCCAGCCATCCACATGCCCAGCGGTTGAATGCTAGCTTGGCAAAATTGCTAGCACTTCAACTGCTGCCTTTTCAGTTGGTAGACTCTGCCCCCTTCCGTGAGTTTGTGGAATGTGCGGTTCCTCAGTGGCAGGTACCCAAACGCCACTTTTTCTCACGGAAGGCGATTCCAGCTCTCTACCGGCATGTGGAAGGCAATGTCCATGCCTCGCTGGACAGGGCGGTCAGCGGTAAGGTGCATATTACCGCTGACTCATGGTCCAGCAGGCATGGACAGGGACGTTACTTAAGTTTCACGGCGCATTGGGTGACTCTGCTGGCAGCTGGGAAGGATGCAGGACAAGGTGCAGTAGTGTTGGAGGTTGTTCCGCCACCACGCCTCCAAAATGCTGATTGTGACACACCTCTCTCCTCCACCCCCTCCTCTTCTTCTTCCTCCATGGCCTCTTCCTCGGAACCAGCGGTGCTCCGTAGGCGTTCAAGGGGCTACGCAAGTACGCAGGCCAAAAGATGCCATGCGGTGCTTGAGCTGGTGTGCTTGGGGGACAGGAGCCACACTGGGGCAGAGGTTCTGTCAGCTCTGCAGGGGCAGGTTCAGAGGTGGTTGACGCCACGCCAACTTAAGGCAGGAATGGTGGTTTGCGACAATGGCACCAACCTCCTCTCTGCCCTCCGACAGGGACAACTGACCCATGTGCCCTGTTTGGCTCACGTCCTTAACTTGGTGGTGCAGCGGTTCTTGGGCAGGTACCCGGGCTTACAGGATGTCCTGAGGCAGGCCAGGAAAGTCTGTGTGCATTTCCGCCGGTCATATAATGCCAGTGCTCGGCTGACGGACCTCCAAAAGGAGTTTAACCTGCCCAAGAACCGCCTAATCTGTGACATGCCCACCAGGTGGAACTCGACATTGGCCATGCTGCAGCGGCTGCACACGCAGCAGAGGGCCATAAATGAGTACCTGTGCGACTATGGCACCAGGACAGGGTCAGGGGACCTTGGTTTTTTTTCCCCACGCCAGTGGGCCATGATCAGGGATGCATGCACTGTCCTGTCACCATTCGAGGAGGCCACGAGGATGGTGAGCACTGACAGTGCATGCATCAGTGACACTGTCCCCCTTGTCCACCTGTTGGAGCACACGCTGCGTGGAATAATGGACAGGGCACTTGAGGCAGAACAGAGGCAGGAAGAGGAGGACTTCCTTAGCTCTCAAGGCCCCCTTTATCCAGACAGTGTTCCTGCGTGCCCGCCGATCACACAGGAAGAGGACGAGGAGGAGGAGGAGGAGGAGGAGGAAGATTGTGTCAGTATGGAGGTGGAGCCTGGCACTCAGCATCAGCAGTCTTTAAGGGATCAGTCCCAAGGAACACATGGACTTGTACGTGGCTGGGAGGAGGTGGCTGCGGACGTTGTTGTCCTTAGTGACCCAGAGGACTCCGGACCGAATGCCTCAGCAAACCTACGCTGCATGGCCTCCCTGATCCTGCAAAGCCTGCGTAAGGATCCTCGTATTCGTGGTATCAAGGAGAAGGACCAATACTGGCTGGCAACCCTCCTTGATCCACGTTACAAGGGTAAGGTTGCGGACCTTATCTTGCCATCGCAGAGGGAGCAGAGGATGAAACATCTTCGGGAGGCCTTGCAGAAAGGTCTGTGCAACGCGTTCCCAGAGACTGGGAGGTTACAAACTCCTGTTTCTGGACAACGTGTTGCTGAGGCTTCGGTCAGTCAAAGAAGGAGCGGTGGAGAAGGTGGCCGTCTGACCGATGCGTTCAGACAATTTTTTGGTCCGCAGCCCCAAGGTATGATCGGTTCCAGCAACCATCGCCAGCGTCTGTTTTACATGGTGCAGGAATACCTAGGGGCAAGATCAGACTTGGACACCTTTCCCACCGAAAATCCTCTGGGTTACTGGGTCTTGAGGATGGATCACTGGCCAGAGCTTGCACAGTATGCAATTGAGCTACTGGCCTGTCCTGCATCCAGCGTTCTTTCGGAACGCACATTCAGTGCTGCTGGAGGCGTGGTAACCGATCACAGGGTGCGTCTGTCCACTGACTCGGTCGATCGGCTGACCTTCATAAAAATGAATCAGTCTTGGATCACCACCAGCTACCAAGCACCTGATGCTGATGTAACTGAATAATTTTTTTCAGATCCCTTCAAAGACTGCCTATGCTGATGCTGAGTGACTATCCCTGAGTAATTATCCTCTTCCTCCTCAATCATCACGCTGATAGCTTGTAAGAACATTTTTGGTTCTGGGCGCCACCACCAGTGCCTAAGGCACAATTTTTCAGCCCCTGTATAACAGGGGCGTGTAATTACAATTTTTGATGTAATACTTTGCAGCAGGGCTCGTTCCTGCATTCCAACTAGAGTGTCTGTGAGGGGTTGCAGTGTTGTGGCACCAGCACCAGTGCCTAAGGCCCAATTTTTCTGCCCCTGTCTAACAGGGGCGTGTAATTACAATTTTTGATGCAATACTTTGCAGCAGGGCTCGTTCCTGCGTTCCAACTAGAGTGTCTGTGAGGGGTTGCAGTGTTGTGGCACCAGCACCAGTGCCTAAGACCCAATTTTTCTGCCCCTGTCTAACAGGGGCGTGTAATTACAATTTTTGATGCAATACTTTGCAGCAGGGTTCGTTCCTGCGTTCCAACTAGAGTGTCTGTGAGGGGTTGCAGTGTTGTGGCACCAGCACCAGTGCCTAAGGCCCAATTTTTCTGCCCCTGTCTAACAGGGGCGTGTAATTACAATTTTTGATGCAATACTTTGCAGCAGGGCTCGTTCCTGCGTTCCAACTAGAGTGTCTGTGAGGGGTTGCAGTGTTGTGGCACCAGCACCAGTGCCTAAGGCCCAATTTTTCTGCCCCTGTCTAACAGGGGCGTGTAATTACAATTTTTGATGCAATACTTTGCAGCAGGGCTCGTTCCTGCGTTCCAACTAGAGTGTCTGTGAGGGGTTGCAGTGTTGTGGCACCAGCACCAGTGCCTAAGGCCTAATTTTTCAGCTCCTGTTCAACAGGGGCATGTAATTACAATTCTTGATCTAATATTTCACAGCAGGGCCCTGTGAGGGCTTACAGTGTTTTGGCCACAGCAACACCTAAGGCCCAAATTTCTGCTGAGTATATAGGGCAGGACCCTACTTTCAAACATCTAACTTACAAACGACTCCTACTTGCAAACGGAAGGAGACAACAGGAAGTGAGATGAAATCTACCCCTAGGAAGGGAAATTCTCTCATGTAAGAGTTAATATGGGAAAACAATTTCTCCTTTCCACTGATGCTTTCCAATCCTTGTTCCACAAAAAAACCCAAATTTTCAAAAAACATTTTTCATTGGGACAAAAAAGTGAGGTGAAATCTTCTGAAGAGGAGGAAAGACGCAAAACAAATGTCACAGGGGTGATAACCCTTCCCTATGTTTTCCAAAAAGCTTAGAAAAGATTTTTTGGCTGGAGCTAAACACGTTAAAAATGTTCAAAATTACAAACAGATTCTACTTAACAACAAACCTACAGTCCCTGTCTTGTTTGCACCGCCTGTATACTGCTGTTCAGAGTATATAGGGACCTTTCCTTATTTTAATTTGGGTGCGGGGTTCCCCTTAATATCCATACAAGACCCAAAGGGCCTGGTAATGGACTGGGGGGTACCCATGCCGTTTGTCTCACTGATTTTCATCCATATTGCCAGGACCCGACATGACATTAAACCCGCAAGCAGTTTTAAATGAGATTTTTTCCTTTAAAAATGACATTTGGTGCAGGGACTGTTCTAAACATGGGAAACACGCGTCACTTTACAGGCATACTATAAACACCCCCCAGGTACGATATTTAAAGGAATATTTCACTTTTTTTTTTTTTACTTTAAGCATCATTAAAATCACTGCTCCCGAAAAAACGGCCGTTTTTAAAAGTTTTTTTTGCATTGATACATGTCCCCTGGGGTAGGACCCGGGTCCCCACACCCTTTTTAGGACAATACCATGCAAATTAGCCTTTAAAATGAGCACTTTTGATTTCGAACGTTCGAGTCCCATAGACGTCAATGGGGTTCTAACGTTCGTGCGAACTTGCGGTCCGTTCGCGGGTTCTGGTGCGAACCGAACCGGGGGGTGTTCGGCTCATCCCTACTCTAGGGGCAAAAGTGTCTAGCGTGTATATCCATTTGGATTCGAGCTGACTAAGGGTTCTTACTTTGTGGCTTCCTCGCCAGTGCCTAACATACGGTTCAATTCCCCAAAATCTTAATTGTGTGGGGTCTCTGTTGTGATGCAGCAGAAAGTGTTTTGAAACACTGTGTTTATCGTACCCCTTCAGGATGTTATTCACGTGTTCCTTAATCCTGACTCTGAGGGGTCTCTTAGTGCGGCCTATGTATTGTAGGCCGCAACTACATTCTAGGGCGTATACTGCTCCCTCTGTGTTACAGCAGATAAAATCCTTAATCTCGTATGTCTCTCCAGTGCTGTTTGATGCAAAATGGAATTTCTTCTCATTTGGGCGCTTGGTTCTCAGGCAGGCGAAACATCTTTTGCAGGGGTAAAAACCGTTTCGTGTGAAGAAAGAAATCGTTTTCTTTGGAGGGTCGATAACATTTTTTACGATTTTATCTTTAAGGGTGGGTGCTTTCTTGTATATAATTCTGGGGTTGCGCGGAAGTTTATCCTGCAGGTCTTTATCCGCTAGGAGTATGTGCCAGTGTTTCCTAATGATTTTCTCTATTCTTTTGTGTTGAAAATTAAAATCCAATATTAGTGGTGCTACCGCAGGTGCCATTTCTTTTCTGGTTTTATCTCTGATCAGCTCGTTTCGATTCATTTCTTTAACTTCTAATATCTTATTTCTTATAAATTGCTGGTCATATCCTTTGTTGGTAAATTTCTGTGCGATGTGCTCTGCCTGTTCTAGATAGGTGTTTAGGTGGGTGCAGTTCCGTCTGACCCTCATCAGTTGACCTTTGGGGACGTTGAACAACCAGTTTTTGTGGTGGCAGCTGTCTCTTGGGAGGTAGCTGTTTCTGTCCACAGTTTTGAAATGCGTGCTGGATGATAGTTTACCGTCTTCCTGTGTGATATCCAGGTCTAAGAATGTCACCTTTTCTTCGCTGATCTCCCAGGATAGTCTGATATTTCGATCATTAACGTTCAGATTCTCTAGGAAGCTGGTGAGTTGGTCTGCTTCGCCTTTCCAGAGTATAAAAACGTCATCAATATACCTCTTGTAGATGGCTAGTTCAGTGGGTCTGTTTTTAAAAACTTTTTGCTCCTCCCACTGGGCCATGAATAGGCCTGCCACGCTTGGGGCAAATTTGGCCCCCATGGCTACTCCTGTTCGTTGGTGGTAGTAATTTTTGTCAAACCAGAAATAATTATTCTTCAGACAAAAGTCTAGGCATTTCACTAGGAATTTTCTTTGCACACATGGTAACTTGGTGTATAATCTCAGGCCCCATTTAGTGGCTTCACATGCTTGGTGGTGCAATATCACTGTATATAAAGATGAGACATCTGCGGTAGCCAAAATTCAAGGTCCTTCTTCTTTCGGAATGTCTTCTAATATTTGTAGCATCTGCTTCGTATCTCTGAGGTATGCCTCCGTGTTCTGGACTGCTGGCTGTAAGAACACATCAATATATTGCCCGATCCTAGATGTTAAAGAATCTATGCCGTTTACAATTGGTCTTGGTGGTGGATCCGTTTTGTTTTTATGTATTTTCGGCAGTGTGTAAATAATCGGGGTTCGGCAGGAATCCGGTATCAGGTATCGGGCTTCTTTTTTATTTAGTATGTTTTTCTTAATTCCCAGGCACACTACCTTTTCCAGTGCTTTTCTGCACTTGAACATTGGGTTACTCAACAGTCTAGTGTAGGTCGTCTCGTCTTCCAACATCTTAATCATACTCCTGTAGTATTGCTCTTTAGATAAAATCACAATTCCCCCTCCTTTGTCAGCTGGTCGTATGACTAGATCTTTCCTTCTTGTTAGCTTCTTAATCCCATTTTTTTATATGGTTTGGTTCTTCTTTCTTTTTGATTTTTAAAACTTTAATATCATCTAAAACCACTTGTTTAAAAACTTCAGTGTACTTATTATTTTTTACAGGTGGATTAAAAACAGATTTGTTTCGTAATGCGCTATGGACAATCTCTTCATCACCAGGTTCTATATATCTCGGCCTTGCTGGGTTCCCTGCCATATACTTGGCAATATTTAATTTCCTCACAAACTTTTGGATTCCCAAATAGGTTTGGAATTTATCCATATTTTTATAGGGTGCATATTTCAATCCTTTGTCCAGAACTCCTATTTCTTCATGCGTTAAAGTCTGGCCACTCAAGTTGAAAATACCCTCTCCTTTTACACTCTTCTTCTTTTGCTCTCTCTTTCCAGATCGCTTTCCTCTCTTCTTTCTTGACTTCTTCTGTGGCTTCTGTTTTCGTCTAAATGTCTCTGAGGGGGGTTCTCCCGGCTTCTGTCTAAAAAAGGCCTGTTGTGGTCGGGGTTTCCATTTTGTGGGGGGTATTGTCTATACTGGTTATTTATTTCTTCCCCTCGATCGGTCAGTGGAGCATAATAGTTATAGGTGGGTACCGGACTTCGTTCATGGTCTCGGTGGTCTCTTCGTTGGGGTCCTCTTCTTTCTTCCTGTTCATAGTCTTGACCAGGACTCCTGCCTCTTGGTCCATGGTAGTCATATGCTGGTCCTCTATTGTCCCTATATTCATATGGCCTCCTTTGTTCTCTGTAGTCTTGTGTGTATCCTCTTTGGTCCCTATGATCATATGGGGGTTTGTGCCAGTTGTTCCAATTGTATGGCTTCCTGTTGTTTCTTCCATAGAACGGTCTCCTCCCTCCATTTTGTGGCGTTCTGTCGTTTTGTTGAGGTCTTCTGTTCCCTCTCTGGGGGGTATATGGATATTCATTCCTATACCCATTATCTTGATATTGTTGTCTGGGTATTGCTCCTTCATTTCCATCTCTTTGGTTGTAATGGCCTCTTCTTTGTGGACTCTGTGTGGGTGGTACGTTTGTCTGCTGTGAATACATCCTCACTACTTTCTCCGGTGTTGAATAAGTGGAGCTTACTTCTGTTTTTCCTATTTGGCTTTGCCATTTAAAAGCTTGGTCATTTCTAAAATCATTAATATCCCTAATGTATTTTTTACTTTTCCTTTGTTGTACCTCTTTGTCCTTCTTGGTTAGATCCTTATTTAGCTGCGTGGTGAGTGTTTTGAATTCCGTTGTGTCTTTGAAAGCTTCTAATTCCTCCTTAATCTCAGCTATATTCCGATTAATCATTTCGGTCTTCCTCTTTTTTCTTACTAATAGGAATCTGAGGAGTTCTAGGCCTTTATCATTAAAAAATTTGAACCATTCGTCAATTGACTCCTGGTCTACTAGGCCGTCATTTGGGGGGACATCCCATCTTAATCTCCTTGGGACAATGCTTTCTTTTAAATATGTCTCAAAGGTGTTGATGTCCCACCATAAGCTTACTTGTTTCTCCATACTATGTCCTAATCTTCTCATTAGACTCTCTAGGTCGCTTGTTTTATTTTTGCTCGGTTGACTGGTACTAAACACTTCTTCTAAGTTAATTTTTCTTTTTTCCAAGAATGATAACACTTCCATGGTTGCTGCAGGAATGTATGTATGTGTTGGAAACAGTAAATGGAAAAACGGGAGTTATTCCTGCGCTACCAATTTGGAAAAAAGTGTAGTAATCGTGTAGACTTCTAACTGCAATTCAGGAGGTATATAAACCATCTACACCCGGACAGCTGCATGCACCAAAAAAAGGGCCCAAACATAAGCCCGGAAAGAAAATTAAAAAGAGAAAGGGAGGGGTGCTGCGCTAACCAGAGGGTCTATACTTATTAGTTGTGGGATCAAAGGCCTCAGTATAATAAAATACATACACATATAAAATCGCATGAGTTGGAGTATATAAAACGCATAGGTAAAGGTGATATCTAGAAATTGGGGGGAGGGGTGGTTAGTGATAGAAGTATAAACAGTATATATAAAATGGTCCAAACAGGTGATAAATATAAACAATAAAACATTGACTAAAATTCATTCAGTCCAGTAATATCCAATATTTTAAAGTGCTGGTGCTCTCGTGCCTTAAGTGAAAATAATGCAATGTGCTATAGACCAATAAATAAATAGAACAATATTGCACGAGGGAAATATATCACATGAAAAAATGAGAAAGGTATAATCGCCAAAATCTTCGTGTTGCTACAGGTGCAAAAATAAAAGTTCAGTGTGGATAATCCAGTGAATGGACACAATACTTGCTAGTGTCCAAAAAAAAAATTATATCAAGTGTCCAAAACAAAAACAAAGTGCAACTCAGGGCAAATCTTATCAATGGTGCCCAAAAAGAAAGTGCTCAAACTCGGCAATATATAACAGTGAGGTGATGCTATGCAGACAAAGCACTCTGTGTCTTCTCCATGCAGCATGCGCTAGTGTAGGTAATGGCCCCTTACCTAGCGGTGCTAGGTCAACCGCATGTATGTTGTATAATCGCAAGGTCCTGGGTCTCTACTGCGTCCCTGTGTTCCCGCTTGCCGACTCTACAGGATCCTAATTGCTGGCTGGATGTATCTAGTTATGGTCCTGGAATAGTGCGGTTCCTAGCTCCTCCACATCTCCTCTCAAGTATATAAAACATAGGACAAGGTACCCAGATAGTGAAGTATGTATTGTAAGGGTCACTTTTATTCATATACACATATGGAAAGAGTACTCACATTGAGCAGTTAGTATCACAGCGTTATATCCAACGAGCGGCGAGCTCGTAATGCATTCAGCAGAGAAGAAAACTAAACAAGCCTATTCCGTCCCTACGCGTGACGTCACCGATCACGTGACTTCTTCAGGGGATAAACGAAATAGGCTAAAGTAGGTCTTAAATAGTCTCTCCCATAGGAATAGATTGGCGGCCATTTTCTTGTAGCCGCGCCGGCCATAACTCAAATTTCGATGTGCGCGGCCATGTTTTAGGTTTGATAAAGATTAAAATAGCTGTATTCGATGGGAGGGGACCGAATTGTTTGTGTGTTTCTATGGTAATGCGGCAGCCGAACCTCCACACAGTCTCATGTCTTTCAGGGAAGTGCATTTCCATGTCAGACTGAGGAGAGGCAGACTCTATAGGCTGCAGAAATTCAAACTCGCTGGCATATAGCTCCAATATTGCGCTGATGGTGGACTACTGCTATATATAAGATAAGAAAAAAGTATACATGTAGAATATGAGTTGCTTATAAAAAGAATCATTAGAAAGTTTATTAAAAAATGATTAAAAATGGTTTAAAAAATTGGTTTAAAAAATATTTGTAGGTTTAGAAAGTAGATTAAAAACAGACCCACTGAACTAGCCATCTACAAGAGGTATATTGATGACGTTTTTATACTCTGGAAAGGCGAAGCAGACCAACTCACCAGCTTCCTAGAGAATCTGAACGTTAATGATCGAAATATCAGACTATCCTGGGAGATCAGCGAAGAAAAGGTGACATTCTTAGACCTGGATATCACACAGGAAGACGGTAAACTATCATCCAGCACGCATTTCAAAACTGTGGACAGAAACAGCTACCTCCCAAGAGACAGCTGCCACCACAAAAACTGGTTGTTCAACGTCCCCAAAGGTCAACTGATGAGGGTCAGACGGAACTGCACCCACCTAAACACCTATCTAGAACAGGCAGAGCACATCGCACAGAAATTTACCAACAAAGGATATGACCAGCAATTTATAAGAAATAAGATATTAGAAGTTAAAGAAATGAATCGAAACGAGCTGATCAGAGATAAAACCAGAAAAGAAATGGCACCTGCGGTAGCACCACTAATATTGGATTTTAATGTTCAACACAAAAGAATAGAGAAAATCATTAGGAAACACTGGCACATACTCCTAGCGGATAAAGACCTGCAGGATAAACTTCCGCGCAACCCCAGAATTATATACAAGAAAGCACCCACCCTTAAAGATAAAATCGTAAAAAATGTTATCGACCCTCCAAAGAAAACGATTTCTTTCTTCACACGAAACGGTTTTTACCCCTGCAAAAGATGTTTCGCCTGCCTGAGAACCAAGCGCCCAAATGAGAAGAAATTCCATTTTGCATCAAACAGCACTGGAGAGACATACGAGATTAAGGATTTTATCTGCTGTAACACAGAGGGAGCAGTATACGCCCTAGAATGTAGTTGCGGCCTACAATACATAGGCCGCACTAAGAGACCCCTCAGAGTCAGGATTAAGGAACACGTGAATAACATCCTGAAGGGGTACGATAAACACAGTGTTTCAAAACACTTTCTGCTGCATCACAACAGAGACCCCACACAATTAAGATTTTGGGGAATTGAACCGTATGTTAGGCACTGGCGAGGAAGCCACAAAGTAAGAACCCTTAGTCAGCTCGAATCCAAATGGATATACACGCTAGACACTTTTGCCCCTAGAGGTTTGAACATCGAGTTCGATTTGAACTGTTTTATAAGCGATTTTTAATGCGATTTTTTAATGAGTAATATACATGACAATCTCTTCTCACCCTCTATTTTATGTAATCTATTCACCAGCATTTGCCCCACCTCTCTCCTCCCCCCCCCCACCTCTCCCCTCCCCCACCCTTTTTTCCCTCCCCCTTCCCCCTTCCCTACCCCCCTCCTATCTCCCTGTCACGTACCTTACAGCGGAGTCTGAAATGACGAGGGCGGCCTCTTGCACGGTCCCGGTCCTAGCGTCCCTGGAGGTTGAGACAGGGTTGCTAGGGCGGCGGAAGGGTGCAGGTGCCTGCTGGCAGGATCAGGAACCCAGAAGTCTTCGGAAGGAAGCTGAGGTGCTGATCCCCGGATGGATGCAAGAGAGGTCCAGCAGAGGAACTTGCAGGGTCAAGGCAGGCAGGAGTTGGCAACGTACTGGCAACGAGGTACACAATCGGCAGGCAGAGACGTGGTCAGGGACTGGCGGAGGTTGGCAACAAACTGGCAGCGGGGTACCGAATCAGGAGACAGAGCCGTAGTCAAGAGTCCAAGCCGGGTTCAATACAGGAAGCAAGGCAGGCAGAGATGTAGGGGTAATCCGAGGGGGTAGTCAAGGCAAGCAGAGGTTCAAGATCAGGGTCAAGTAAACAAGGCAACAGCAAGGGTTCAGGAACGAGCTGAGACAATCCAGCATTGATGCTAGTCTGCTGATCGTTTAAATAGGGCGCCTTGCGCCGTGATTCGTTAGTGTGCGAGCGTGCACGCGCTGACGTGCCCTCGTTCGTACGATCGCATTACGTGCGTGCCTAGTCCGGGGCTCGCTCGTTCTTATCGTACGTCCGGCTGGCACCCTGGAACGAGCGTTAGTGACGGTTCTCTGACATTGCCCCCTCCTTACGGGCAGCCTCCGGATGCCCACCTGAGACCTCCTTTCTGGATGAGCACGATGGAAAGCTTGTATGAGTCTTGGGGCATGGAGGTTCGTTTCCGGTTCCCAGGAGTTTTCTTCTGGACCAAAACCCTTCCATTTAATTAAATATTGATTTTGTCCCCGCCTTCTCCTGCAATCTACAATGGTCTCAATTTCAAACTCTTCTTCCCCGTCTACCATTATGGCCTCTGGGGGCCCTCTTTCACGACCAGGAAAGGGATTGACCACATCAGGCTTCAACAAAGAGGTATGAAACACAGGGTGAATTTTAAATGAATCGGGAAGTTCGAGCTCATAAGCCACTGGATTAATTTTTCTCTTGACCGGAAAGGGTCCTAGGTATTTAGGTCCCAATTTCCTGGATGGACAGGTAAGTTTTAGATTCAAAGTTGACAGCCACACACGATCACCAACCTTCAAATCTAGTTCTCCTCTCCTCTTCCTGTCAAAGAATCTCTTATTAACCTCTTGTGCTTTGGCAATGGTATCCTTTAACACTTGGTTATTGATAGCAAAGAAATTTAATCTGTCCTGAACTGCAGGCAAAGGAGAGTCCGGAATCAATGTAGGCAAGAAGGAAGGATGAAACCCGTAGTTGGAGAAGAAGGGTGATTGGTTGGTGGCGGTATGAGCAGAGTTGTTGAATGCAAATTCTGCCAGCGGCAGAAGTGAGGCCCAATCTTCTTGGGAGAAGGAGGTGAAGCAACGCAGATATTGCTCCAGCGTTTGGTTGGTACGCTCAGTCTGTCCATTGGACTGGGGATGATAAGCCGAAGAAAAGTTGAGTTTGATGCCCAGCGCTTCGCACAGTGCTTTCCAAAATTTTGAAGTAAACTGTACTCCTCGATCCGAGACGATGTCACTAGGGATTCCATGCAGTCTAACAACCTCTTTAACGAAGACTTCAGCAGTTTCAGTTGCTGATGGGGTCCCTTTCATAGGGATGAAGTGTGACATCCTGGAGAGGCGGTCTACCACTACAAAAATAGATGAGAACCCCTCTGATGGAGGGAGCTCTACGATAAAGTCCATTGCGATTTTATCCCAGGGTCTCTCAGGAATGGGTAGAGGTCTCAATAGTCCCCACGCTTTGTTCTTGCTGTTCTTGTTCCTGAGACAGATTGAACATGAGCTAACATATTTCCTGCAGTCTTTTGCTAAATTAGGCCACCAGAAATGTCTCTGGATCAAATCCATGGTTTTGTATCCCCCAAAATGGCCGGCCAGTGGGTAGTCATGACACACCTGTAGGATGGTAGCACGTAAATTGTGTGGTATGAAAATTTTATTACCCCGCCAATAGAGCCCATCGTTCTCCTGAAGGTCTGTATCTGGAGACAGAGAGACTTCCCTGGATGCTTGACGGATCTGTGACATTAGGTCGGTTTGAATAAGTAGAAAATTTCCAGCCTGCAGGATAGTATCAGTTTGAGGTGGGACTTCAACTTCTGTAAACATACGCGATAACGCGTCAGGTTTCACATTCTTGGAGCCGGGCCGGTAGGTTATGTGGAAGTTAAAGCGTGAGAAGAAAAGAGCCCACCTTGCTTGTCTGGGCCTGAGGCGTTTGGCGGTCCTGAGGTATTCCAAATTTTTGTGATCCGTGAAGATCAGTATTGGGTGTGTTGCTCCTTCCAAGAGGTACCGCCACTCTTCTAAAGCCAATTTGATTGCCAATAGTTCTCGGTCCCCCACATCATAGTTCCTTTCTGAAGGTCCCAACTTCTTTGAGAAGAAGGCCACAGGGTGCATTAGAGCCTTGGGTCCTTGGCGCTGGGACAGGATGGCCCCTACGGCGCTTTCTGAGGCGTCCACCTCCAGGATGTATGGAAGAGCGGGGTCAGGGTGCTTTAATAACGGAGCTGAGGTAAAAAGTCCCTTTAACTTGTCGAAAGCAGCTTGGGCTGCCTCTGTCCATTGAAAACGGTTCTGTTTCTTGGTGAGCTGGGTGATGGGCATGATGATACCGGAGAAGTTTTTAATGAATTTTCTGTAGAAGTTAGAGAAGCCGACGAACCGTTGTACCCCTTTCTTATCAGTGGGAGGTGGCCAGGACGTTATAGCTGCGACTTTTTGAGGATCCATTGCCATACCTCCTGTAGAAATCACCAGTCCGAGGAAGTGGATGGTCTGCCGCTCAAATTCGCATTTCTCGGCCTTGGCATAGAGTCCATTTTGTCTTAGCCTCAGAAGGACTTGTTTCACATGGACACGGTGAAGATCTAAGGAGGCTGAGAAAACTAGGATATCGTCTAGGTAGACGATCATGAATAGATCTAGAAAGTCTCTGAAAATATTATTCACAAAATGCTGGAAGGTTGCTGGAGCATTGCATAATCCGAAGGGCATGACGAGGTATTCAAAGTGGCCAAAACGAGTCCGGAAGGCCGTTTTCCACTCGTCTCCTTCCCTGATTCTGATCAGATTGTAAGCACCTCGTAAATCTAACTTGGTGAATATTCTTGCAGAGCGGAGTCTCTGGAGCAATTCTGGAATCAGAGGCAAGGGGTAGCGATTTTTAACGGTGATCCGGTTTAGCTCTCTGTAATCCACACATGGACGGAGCGAATGGTCTTTCTTTTCAACAAAGAATATTCCTGCCCCGGCTGGTGATGTTGAGTGACGGATGAACCCCTTCTTGAGGTTCTCATTCACATAGTCTTTTAGGACTGCGAGTTCAGGCTCTGACAGAGGAAAGATCCTCCCAAATGGGATTTCAGCCCCTGGTAAAAGTTCAATCGGGCAATCGTAGGCCCGGTGCGGGGGAAGAGTATCAGCTTTCTGCTTGTCGAAAACATCCAAGAAATCATGGTACACGGATGGGACAAGGTCTTGGGATTCGGATACTGGTTTGAGACACCCAATAACTGGAGCTGTGTGGTGGAGGACCTGGAGACAGTTCTTGAGACAGTAGGAGGACTGAAAGACTACCTGGCCGGTTGTCCAGTCTATCTGTGGGTTGTGTGCTTGCAACCATGGCATTCCTAAAATGATCGGAAAAAGTGGTGAGGATATAACGTCCAGGCACAACAGTTCTTGGTGATTGGGTAAGATGTTGGCAGGCAAAGGTTGGGTTTCTTGGATGATAGGCCCAGATTTGATATTGGACCCATCAGCTAATCGGATGAATAGTTTATGTTGCTTCGATCGCAGCGGAATGTTGTGTTGCAGGGCAAAGGCACGGTCAATGAAGCAACTGCAGGCACCGGAGTCAATTATGGCCTGGATCTGAAGCACCCCTTCTGGAAACTGTAGAGAGACAGGAACAGCAATGTGAGTCGTTCTTGCTAGAGTTAATGCATATCGATCAAGAAGAGGTGAGTCACACTTACGGGTCTTGTTGGGACACATATTGGCGTAATGACCGGCTCCCCCGCAGTAGAGACAGAGATTATTCATACGACGGCGTTGTTTTTCTTCCGGAGTCAAGGGTGCACGAAGCAAACCCAACTGCATTGGTTCTGGAGGTTCAGTGGTAGAAGCAGATAGTGGGGGTGTGGAGGTAGGTAGGCGACTGGGTACCCTGGGTAGCATCCACATGGGCCGATACTGGCTGGTCCTTTCGGATCTTCGCTCCCTCAGCCGGCGATCGATCTGAATGGACAGTTGAATTAGTTCTTCGAGGGAATCAGGGATCCCCACACGAGCTAGTTCATCCTTGAGTGCCTCCGAAAGCCCTAAACGGAACTGAAAACGGAGAGCGGCGTCGTTCCAATGTGTGTCGGTACTCCATCGTTTAAAGTCTGTAACATAGTCCTCCACGGGCCTACGACCCTGCTGGAGGGTGTGGAGGCTGGCCTCTGCTGTGGTAGTACGCTGGGGATCATCATACAGTTTGGCCATTTCATCCAAAAAAGAGTCCATGGTACCCAGCAAGGGACTGGCTTGTTCCAGTAAATGATGAGCCCAGGTCTGAGGTTCTCCCTGCAGTAATGAAATGATGAACCCCACCTTGGTACTTTCCAAAGAAAAGGTGCGGGGCTGAAGCAAGAAGTACAAATGGCAGGCATTCCTGAAAGCACGGAATTTGCTGCGGTCACCCATAAATTTCTCCGGAGCAGGAACTCGTGGTTCTGGGGGTGGCACCACTACTGTGGGTGTAGAAACTGGAGTTGATGATGCAGGTGCTGTGGTCAGAGGTGCTGAGGTACTTGGAGAGAGAGACTCCACTCGCTGTTCAAGTCGTTGGTAGCCATCTTGCAGGCCCTGAACTGCTTGAGTGAGATTTGCGATCTGTTGACACAGAGCGTCCATAGCTGAGGCCCCCCTTTCAGACTCCATTTCTGGCTGGATTGTACTGTCACGTACCTTACAGCGGAGTCTGAAATGACGAGGGCGGCCTCTTGCACGGTCCCGGTCCTAGCGTCCCTGGAGGTTGAGACAGGGTTGCTAGGGCGGCGGAAGGGTGCAGGTGCCTGCTGGCAGGATCAGGAACCCAGAAGTCTTCGGAAGGAAGCTGAGGTGCTGATCCCCGGATGGATGCAAGAGAGGTCCAGCAGAGGAACTTGCAGGGTCAAGGCAGGCAGGAGTTGGCAACGTACTGGCAACGAGGTACACAATCGGCAGGCAGAGACGTGGTCAGGGACTGGCGGAGGTTGGCAACAAACTGGCAGCGGGGTACCGAATCAGGAGACAGAGCCGTAGTCAAGAGTCCAAGCCGGGTTCAATACAGGAAGCAAGGCAGGCAGAGATGTAGGGGTAATCCGAGGGGGTAGTCAAGGCAAGCAGAGGTTCAAGATCAGGGTCAAGTAAACAAGGCAACAGCAAGGGTTCAGGAACGAGCTGAGACAATCCAGCATTGATGCTAGTCTGCTGATCGTTTAAATAGGGCGCCTTGCGCCGTGATTCGTTAGTGTGCGAGCGTGCACGCGCTGACGTGCCCTCGTTCGTACGATCGCATTACGTGCGTGCCTAGTCCGGGGCTCGCTCGTTCTTATCGTACGTCCGGCTGGCACCCTGGAACGAGCGTTAGTGACGGTTCTCTGACACTCCCCCTTGATTCAGGTGTGTGTGTTTTATGCTGAGGTACATGAAATAAGCCTATCCCGTTACCTCTCCGTGGATCTGTCAATCAACGTAACATCATCGTCCTTATTCCCCCCATCCCCTCATATATATATATATATATATGTATACGCTTCATATATATATTTCCTCCCTTGGATCAGTCATCATGAAATATCTCCTGTTGATTGTAGAAGCAAGTCCTCTCCATCCATCTATTTATATACCCCTAGAGCTCTACAGATGCTTTTACACAGAGATCTCCTTTTAACTAATTGAGTATTTTTGACAATTTATATTAGTACCTCTTAATCTACTTTCTAAACCTACAAATATTTTTTAAACCAATTTTTTAAACCATTTTTAATCATTTTTTAATAAACTTTCTAATGATTCTTTTTATAAGCAACTCATATTCTACATGTATACTTTTTTCTTATCTTATATATAGCAGTAGTCCACCATCAGCGCAATATTGGAGCTATATGCCAGCGAGTTTGAATTTCTGCAGCCTATAGAGTCTGCCTCTCCTCAGTCTGACATGGAAATGCACTTCCCTGAAAGACATGAGACTGTGTGGAGGTTCGGCTGCCGCATTACCATAGAAACACACAAACAATTCGGTCCCCTCCCATCGAATACAGCTATTTTAATCTTTATCAAACCTAAAACATGGCCGCGCACATCGAAATTTGAGTTATGGCCGGCGCGGCTACAAGAAAATGGCCGCCAATCTATTCCTATGGGAGAGACTATTTAAGACCTACTTTAGCCTATTTCGTTTATCCCCTGAAGAAGTCACGTGATCGGTGACGTCACGCGTAGGGACGGAATAGGCTTGTTTCGTTTTCTTCTCTGCTGAATGCATTACGAGCTCGCCGCTCGTTGGATATAACGCTGTGATACTAACTGCTCAATGTGAGTACTCTTTCCATATGTGTATATGAATAAAAGTGACCCTTACAATACATACTTCACTATCTGGGTACCTTGTCCTATGTTTTATATACTTGAGAGGAGATGTGGAGGAGCTAGGAACCGCACTATTCCAGGACCATAACTAGATACATCCAGCCAGCAATTAGGATCCTGTAGAGTCGGCAAGCGGGAACACAGGGACGCAGTAGAGACCCAGGACCTTGCGATTATACAACATACATGCGGTTGACCTAGCACCGCTAGGTAAGGGGCCATTACCTACACTAGCGCAGGCTGCATGGAGAAGACACAGAGTGCTTTGTCTGCATAGCATCACCTCACTGTTATATATTGCCGAGTTTGAGCACTTTCTTTTTGGGCACCATTGATAAGATTTGCCCTGAGTTGCACTTTGTTTTTGTTTTGGACACTTGATATAATTTTTTTTTTGGACACTAGCAAGTATTGTGTCCATTCACTGGATTATCCACACTGAACTTTTATTTTTGCACCTGTAGCAACACGAAGATTTTGGCGATTATACCTTTCTCATTTTTTCATGTGATATATTTCCCTCGTGCAATATTGTTCTATTTATTTATTGGTCTATAGCACATTGCATTATTTTCACTTAAGGCACGAGAGCACCAGCACTTTAAAATATTGGATATTACTGGACTGAATGAATTTTAGTCAATGTTTTATTGTTTATATTTATCACCTGTTTGGACCATTTTATATATACTGTTTATACTTCTATCACTAACCACCCCTCCCCCCAATTTCTAGATATCACCTTTACCTATGCGTTTTATATACTCCAACTCATGCGATTTTATATGTGTATGTATTTTATTATACTGAGGTCTTTGTTCCCACAACTAATAAGTATAGACCCTCTGGTTAGCGCAGCACCCCTCCCTTTCTCTTTTTAATTTTCTTTCCGGGCTTATGTTTGGGCCCTTTTTTTGGTGCATGCAGCTGTCCGGGTGTAGATGGTTTATATACCTCCTGAATTGCAGTTAGAAGTCTACACGATTACTACACTTTTTTCCAAATTGGTAGCGCAGGAATAACTCCCGTTTTTCCATTTACTGTTTCCAACACATACATACATTCCTGCAGCAACCATGGAAGTGTTATCATTCTTGGAAAAAAGAAAAATTAACTTAGAAGTGTTTAGTACCAGTCAACCGAGCAAAAATAAAACAAGCGACCTAGAGAGTCTAATGAGAAGATTAGGACATAGTATGGAGAAACAAGTAAGCTTATGGTGGGACATCAACACCTTTGAGACATATTTAAAAGAAAGCATTGTCCCAAGGAGATTAAGATGGGATGTCCCCCCAAATGACGGCTTAGTAGACCAGGAGTCAATTGACGAATGGTTCAAATTTTTTAATGATAAAGGCCTAGAACTCCTCAGATTCCTATTAGTAAGAAAAAAGAGGAAGACCGAAATGATTAATCGGAATATAGCTGAGATTAAGGAGGAATTAGAAGCTTTCAAAGACACAACGGAATTCAAAACACTCACCACGCAGCTAAATAAGGATCTAACCAAGAAGGACAAAGAGGTACAACAAAGGAAAAGTAAAAAATACATTAGGGATATTAATGATTTTAGAAATGACCAAGCTTTTAAATGGCAAAGCCAAATAGGAAAAACAGAAGTAAGCTCCACTTATTCAACACCGGAGAAAGTAGTGAGGATGTATTCACAGCAGACAAACGTACCACCCACACAGAGTCCACAAAGAAGAGGCCATTACAACCAAAGAGATGGAAATGAAGGAGCAATACCCAGACAACAATATCAAGATAATGGGTATAGGAATGAATATCCATATACCCCCCAGAGAGGGAACAGAAGACCTCAACAAAACGACAGAACGCCACAAAA
Source organism: Lithobates septentrionalis (assembly GCA_037952835.1). NCBI lineage: Eukaryota > Metazoa > Chordata > Amphibia > Anura > Ranidae > Lithobates > Lithobates septentrionalis. The sequence continues at coordinate 7,626,358 of JBBDGP010000821.1, forward strand.
TGGAGGGAGGAGACCGTTCTATGGAAGAAACAACAGGAAGCCATACAATTGGAACAACTGGCACAAACCCCCATATGATCATAGGGACCAAAGAGGATACACACAAGACTACAGAGAACAAAGGAGGCCATATGAATATAGGGACAATAGAGGACCAGCATATGACTACCATGGACCAAGAGGCAGGAGTCCTGGTCAAGACTATGAACAGGAAGAAAGAAGAGGACCCCAACGAAGAGACCACCGAGACCATGAACGAAGTCCGGTACCCACCTATAACTATTATGCTCCACTGACCGATCGAGGGGAAGAAATAAATAACCAGTATAGACAATACCCCCCACAAAATGGAAACCCCGACCACAACAGGCCTTTTTTAGACAGAAGCCGGGAGAACCCCCCTCAGAGACATTTAGACGAAAACAGAAGCCACAGAAGAAGTCAAGAAAGAAGAGAGGAAAGCGATCTGGAAAGAGAGAGCAAAAGAAGAAGAGTGTAAAAGGAGAGGGTATTTTCAACTTGAGTGGCCAGACTTTAACGCATGAAGAAATAGGAGTTCTGGACAAAGGATTGAAATATGCACCCTATAAAAATATGGATAAATTCCAAACCTATTTGGGAATCCAAAAGTTTGTGAGGAAATTAAATATTGCCAAGTATATGGCAGGGAACCCAGCAAGGCCGAGATATATAGAACCTGGTGATGAAGAGATTGTCCATAGCGCATTACGAAACAAATCTGTTTTTAATCCACCTGTAAAAAATAATAAGTACACTGAAGTTTTTAAACAAGTGGTTTTAGATGATATTAAAGTTTTAAAAATCAAAAAGAAAGAAGAACCAAACCATATAAAAAAATGGGATTAAGAAGCTAACAAGAAGGAAAGATCTAGTCATACGACCAGCTGACAAAGGAGGGGGAATTGTGATTTTATCTAAAGAGCAATACTACAGGAGTATGATTAAGATGTTGGAAGACGAGACGACCTACACTAGACTGTTGAGTAACCCAATGTTCAAGTGCAGAAAAGCACTGGAAAAGGTAGTGTGCCTGGGAATTAAGAAAAACATACTAAATAAAAAAGAAGCCCGATACCTGATACCGGATTCCTGCCGAACCCCGATTATTTACACACTGCCGAAAATACATAAAAACAAAACGGATCCACCACCAAGACCAATTGTAAACGGCATAGATTCTTTAACATCTAGGATCGGGCAATATATTGATGTGTTCTTACAGCCAGCAGTCCAGAACACGGAGGCATACCTCAGAGATACGAAGCAGATGCTACAAATATTAGAAGACATTCCGAAAGAAGAAGGACCTTGGATTTTGGCTACCGCAGATGTCTCATCTTTATATACAGTGATATTGCACCACCAAGCATGTGAAGCCACTAAATGGGGCCTGAGATTATACACCAAGTTACCATGTGTGCAAAGAAAATTCCTAGTGAAATGCCTAGACTTTTGTCTGAAGAATAATTATTTCTGGTTTGACAAAAATTACTACCACCAACGAACAGGAGTAGCCATGGGGGCCAAATTTGCCCCAAGCGTGGCAGGCCTATTCATGGCCCAGTGGGAGGAGCAAAAAGTTTTTAAAAACAGACCCATTGAACTAGCCATCTACAAGAGGTATATTGATGACGTTTTTATACTCTGGAAAGGCGAAGCAGACCAACTCACCAGCTTCCTAGAGAATCTGAACGTTAATGATCGAAATATCAGACTATCCTGGGAGATCAGCGAAGAAAAGGTGACATTCTTAGACCTGGATATCACACAGGAAGACGGTAAACTATCATCCAGCACGCATTTCAAAACTGTGGACAGAAACAGCTACCTCCCAAGAGACAGCTGCCACCACAAAAACTGGTTGTTCAACGTCCCCAAAGGTCAACTGATGAGGGTCAGACGGAACTGCACCCACCTAAACACCTATCTAGAACAGGCAGAGCACATCGCACAGAAATTTACCAACAAAGGATATGACCAGCAATTTATAAGAAATAAGATATTAGAAGTTAAAGAAATGAATCGAAACGAGCTGATCGGAGATAAAACCAGAAAAGAAATGGCACCTGCGGTAGCACCACTAATATTGGATTTTAATGTTCAACACAAAAGAATAGAGAAAATCATTAGGAAACACTGGCACATACTCCTAGCAGATAAAGACCTGCAGGATAAACTTCCGCGCAACCCCAGAATTATATACAAGAAAGCACCCACCCTTAAAGATAAAATCGTAAAAAATGTTATCGACCCTCCAAAGAAAACAATTTCTTTCTTCACACGAAACGGTTTTTACCCCTGCAAAAGATGTTTCGCCTGCCTGAGAACCAAGCGCCCAAATGAGAAGAAATTCCATTTTGCATCAAACAGCACTGGAGAGACATACGAGATTAAGGATTTTATCTGCTGTAACACAGAGGGAGCAGTATACGCCCTAGAATGTAGTTGCGGCCTACAATACATAGGCCGCACTAAGAGACCCCTCAGAGTCAGGATTAAGGAACACGTGAATAACATCCTGAAGGGGTACGATAAACACAGTGTTTCAAAACACTTTCTGCTGCATCACAACAGAGACCCCACACAATTAAGATTTTGGGGAATTGAACCGTATGTTAGGCACTGGCGAGGAAGCCACAAAGTAAGAACCCTTAGTCAGCTCGAATCCAAATGGATATACACGCTAGACACTTTTGCCCCTAGAGGTTTGAACATCGAGTTCGATTTGAACTGTTTTATAAGTGATTTTTAATGCGATTTTTTAATGAGTAATATACATGACAATCTCTTCTCACCCTCTATTTTATGTAATCTATTCACCAGCATTTGCCCCACCTCTCTCCTCCCCCCCCCACCTCTCCCCTCCCCCCCCCTTTTTTCCCTCCCCCTTCCCCCTTCCCTACCCCCCTCCTATCTCCCCCTTGATTCAGGTGTGTGTGTTTTATGCTGAGGTACATGAAATAAGCCTATCCCGTTACCTCTCCGTGGATCTGTCAATCAACGTAACATCATCGTCCTTATTCCCCCCATCCCCTCATATATATATATATATATATGTATACGCTTCATATATATATTTCCTCCCTTGGATCAGTCATCATGAAATATCTCCTGTTGATTGTAGAAGCAAGTCCTCTCCATCCATCTATTTATATACCCCTAGAGCTCTACAGATGCTTTTACACAGAGATCTCCTTTTAACTAATTGAGTATTTTTGACAATTTATATTAGTACCTCTTAATCTACTTTCTAAACCTACAAATATTTTTTAAACCAATTTTTTTAAACCATTTTTAATCATTTTTTAATAAACTTTCTAATGATTCTTTTTATAAGCAACTCATATTCTACATGTATACTTTTTTCTTATCTTATATATAGCAGTAGTCCACCATCAGCGCAATATTGGAGCTATATGCCAGCGAGTTTGAATTTCTGCAGCCTATAGAGTCTGCCTCTCCTCAGTCTGACATGGAAATGCACTTCCCTGAAAGACATGAGACTGTGTGGAGGTTCGGCTGCCGCATTACCATAGAAACACACAAACAATTCGGTCCCCTCCCATCGAATACAGCTATTTTAATCTTTATCAAACCTAAAACATGGCCGCGCACATCGAAATTTGAGTTATGGCCGGCGCGGCTACAAGAAAATGGCCGCCAATCTATTCCTATGGGAGAGACTATTTAAGACCTACTTTAGCCTATTTCGTTTATCCCCTGAAGAAGTCACGTGATCGGTGACGTCACGCGTAGGGACGGAATAGGCTTGTTTCGTTTTCTTCTCTGCTGAATGCATTACGAGCTCGCCGCTCGTTGGATATAACGCTGTGATACTAACTGCTCAATGTGAGTACTCTTTCCATATGTGTATATGAATAAAAGTGACCCTTACAATACATACTTCACTATCTGGGTACCTTGTCCTATGTTTTATATACTTGAGAGGAGATGTGGAGGAGCTAGGAACCGCACTATTCCAGGACCATAACTAGATACATCCAGCCAGCAATTAGGATCCTGTAGAGTCGGCAAGCGGGAACACAGGGACGCAGTAGAGACCCAGGACCTTGCGATTATACAACATACATGCGGTTGACCTAGCACCGCTAGGTAAGGGGCCATTACCTACACTAGCGCATGCTGCATGGAGAAGACACAGAGTGCTTTGTCTGCATAGCATCACCTCACTGTTATATATTGCCGAGTTTGAGCACTTTCTTTTTGGGCACCATTGATAAGATTTGCCCTGAGTTGCACTTTGTTTTTGTTTTGGACACTTGATATAATTTTTTTTTTGGACACTAGCAAGTATTGTGTCCATTCACTGGATTATCCACACTGAACTTTTATTTTTGCACCTGTAGCAACATGAAGATTTTGGCGATTATACCTTTCTCATTTTTTCATGTGATATATTTCCCTCGTGCAATATTGTTCTATTTATTTATTGGTCTATAGCACATTGCATTATTTTCACTTAAGGCACGAGAGCACCAGCACTTTAAAATATTGGATATTACTGGACTGAATGAATTTTAGTCAATGTTTTATTGTTTATATTTATCACCTGTTTGGACCATTTTATATATACTGTTTATACTTCTATCACAAACCACCCCTCCCCCCAATTTCTAGATATCACCTTTACCTATGCGTTTTATATACTCCAACTCATGCGATTTTATATGTGTATGTATTTTATTATACTGAGGCCTTTGTTCCCACAACTAATAAGTATAGACCCTCTGGTTAGCGCAGCACCCCTCCCTTTCTCTTTTTAATTTTCTTTCCGGGCTTATGTTTGGGCCCTTTTTTTGGTGCATGCAGCTGTCCGGGTGTAGATGGTTTATATACTTCCTGAATTGCAGTTAGAAGTCTACACGATTACTACACTTTTTTCCAAATTGGTAGCGCAGGAATAACTCCCGTTTTTCCATTTACTGTTTCCAACACATACATACATTCCTGCAGCAACCATGGAAGTGTTATCATTCTTGGAAAAAAGAAAAATTAACTTAGAAGTGTTTAGTACCAGTCAACCGAGCAAAAATAAAACAAGCGACCTAGAGAGTCTAATGAGAAGATTAGGACATAGTATGGAGAAACAAGTAAGCTTATGGTGGGACATCAACACCTTTGAGACATATTTAAAAGAAAGCATTGTCCCAAGGAGATTAAGATGGGATGTCCCCCCAAATGACGGCCTAGTAGACCAGGAGTCAATTGACGAATGGTTCAAATTTTTTAATGATAAAGGCCTAGAACTCCTCAGATTCCTATTAGTAAGAAAAAAGAGGAAGACCGAAATGATTAATCGGAATATAGCTGAGATTAAGGAGGAATTAGAAGCTTTCAAAGACACAACGGAATTCAAAACACTCACCACGCAGCTAAATAAGGATCTAACCAAGAAGGACAAAGAGGTACAACAAAGGAAAAGTAAAAAATACATTAGGGATATTAATGATTTTAGAAATGACCAAGCTTTTAAATGGCAAAGCCAAATAGGAAAAACAGAAGTAAGCTCCACTTATTCAACACCGGAGAAAGTAGTGAGGATGTATTCACAGCAGACAAACGTACCACCCACACAGAGTCCACAAAGAAGAGGCCATTACAACCAAAGAGATGGAAATGAAGGAGCAATACCCAGACAACAATATCAAGATAATGGGTATAGGAATGAATATCCATATACCCCCCAGAGAGGGAACAGAAGACCTCAACAAAACGACAGAACGCCACAAAATGGAGGGAGGAGACCGTTCTATGGAAGAAACAACAGGAAGCCATACAATTGGAACAACTGGCACAAACCCCCATATGATCATAGGGACCAAAGAGGATACACACAAGACTACAGAGAACAAAGGAGGCCATATGAATATAGGGACAATAGAGGACCAGCATATGACTACCATGGACCAAGAGGCAGGAGTCCTGGTCAAGACTATGAACAGGAAGAAAGAAGAGGACCCCAACGAAGAGACCACCGAGACCATGAACGAAGTCCGGTACCCACCTATAACTATTATGCTCCACTGACCGATCGAGGGGAAGAAATAAATAACCAGTATAGACAATACCCCCCACAAAATGGAAACCCCGACCACAACAGGCCTTTTTTAGACAGAAGCTGGGAGAACCCCCCTCAGAGACATTTAGACGAAAACAGAAGCCACAGAAGAAGTCAAGAAAGAAGAGAGGAAAGCGATCTGGAAAGAGAGAGCAAAAGAAGAAGAGTGTAAAAGGAGAGGGTATTTTCAACTTGAGTGGCCAGACTTTAACGCATGAAGAAATAGGAGTTCTGGACAAAGGATTGAAATATGCACCCTATAAAAATATGGATAAATTCCAAACCTATTTGGGAATCCAAAAGTTTGTGAGGAAATTAAATATTGCCAAGTATATGGCAGGGAACCCAGCAAGGCCGAGATATATAGAACCTGGTGATGAAGAGATTGTCCATAGCGCATTACGAAACAAATCTGTTTTTAATCCACCTGTAAAAAATAATAAGTACACTGAAGTTTTTAAACAAGTGGTTTTAGATGATATTAAAGTTTTAAAAATCAAAAAGAAAGAAGAACCAAACCATATAAAAAATGGGATTAAGAAGCTAACAAGAAGGAAAGATCTAGTCATACGACCAGCTGACAAAGGAGGGGGAATTGTGATTTTATCTAAAGAGCAATACTACAGGAGTATGATTAAGATGTTGGAAGACGAGACGACCTACACTAGACTGTTGAGTAACCCAATGTTCAAGTGCAGAAAAGCACTGGAAAAGGTAGTGTGCCTGGGAATTAAGAAAAACATACTAAATAAAAAAGAAGCCCGATACCTGATACCGGATTCCTGCCGAACCCCGATTATTTACACACTGCCGAAAATACATAAAAACAAAACGGATCCACCACCAAGACCAATTGTAAACGGCATAGATTCTTTAACATCTAGGATCGGGCAGTATATTGATGTGTTCTTACAGCCAGCAGTCCAGAACACGGAGGCATACCTCAGAGATACGAAGCAGATGCTACAAATATTAGAAGACATTCCGAAAGAAGAAGGACCTTGGATTTTGGCTACCGCAGATGTCTCATCTTTATATACAGTGATATTGCACCACCAAGCATGTGAAGCCACTAAATGGGGCCTGAGATTATACACCAAGTTACCATGTGTGCAAAGAAAATTCCTAGTGAAATGCCTAGACTTTTGTCTGAAGAATAATTATTTCTGGTTTGACAAAAATTACTACCACCAACGAACAGGAGTAGACATGGGGGCCAAATTTGCCCCAAGCGTGGCAGGCCTATTCATGGCCCAGTGGGAGGAGCAAAAAGTTTTTAAAAACAGACCCACTGAACTAGCCATCTACAAGAGGTATATTGATGACGTTTTTATACTCTGGAAAGGCGAAGCAGACCAACTCACCAGCTTCCTAGAGAATCTGAACGTTAATGATCGAAATATCAGACTATCCTGGGAGATCAGCGAAGAAAAGGTGACATTCTTAGACCTGGATATCACACAGGAAGACGGTAAACTATCATCCAGCACGCATTTCAAAACTGTGGACAGAAACAGCTACCTCCCAAGAGACAGCTGCCACCACAAAAACTGGTTGTTCAACGTCCCCAAAGGTCAACTGATGAGGGTCAGACGGAACTGCACCCACCTAAACACCTATCTAGAACAGGCAGAGCACATCGCACAGAAATTTACCAACAAAGGATATGGCCAGCAATTTATAAGAAATAAGATATTAGAAGTTAAAGAAATGAATCGAAACGAGCTGATCGGAGATAAAACCAGAAAAGAAATGGCACCTGCGGTAGCACCACTAATATTGGATTTTAATGTTCAACACAAAAGAATAGAGAAAATCATTAGGAAACACTGGCACATACTCCTAGCAGATAAAGACCTGCAGGATAAACTTCCGCGCAACCCCAGAATTATATACAAGAAAGCACCCACCCTTAAAGATAAAATCGTAAAAAATGTTATCGACCCTCCAAAGAAAACGATTTCTTTCTTCACACGAAACGGTTTTTACCCCTGCAAAAGATGTTTCGCCTGCCTGAGAACCAAGCGCCCAAATGAGAAGAAATTCCATTTTGCATCAAACAGCACTGGAGAGACATACGAGATTAAGGATTTTATCTGCTGTAACACAGAGGGAGCAGTATACGCCCTAGAATGTAGTTGCGGCCTACAATACATAGGCCGCACTAAGAGACCCATCAGAGTCAGGATTAAGGAACACGTGAATAACATCCTGAAGGGGTACGATAAACACAGTGTTTCAAAACACTTTCTGCTGCATCACAACAGAGACCCCACACAATTAAGATTTTGGGGAATTGAACCGTATGTTAGGCACTGGCGAGGAAGTCACAAAGTAAGAACCCTTAGTCAGCTCGAATCCAAATGGATATACACGCTAGACACTTTTGCCCCTAGAGGTTTGAACATCGAGTTCGATTTGAACTGTTTTATAAGCGATTTTTAATGCGATTTTTTAATGAGTAATATACATGACAATCTCTTCTCACCCTCTATTTTATGTAATCTATTCACCAGCATTTGCCCCACCTCTCTCCTCCCCCCCCCACCTCTCCCCTCCCCCCCCCCCTTTTTTCCCTCCCCCTTCCCCCTTCCCTACCCCCCTCCTATCTCCCCCTTGATTCAGGTGTGTGTGTTTTATGCTGAGGTACATGAAATAAGCCTATCCCGTTACCTCTCCGTGGATCTGTCAATCAACGTAACATCATCGTCCTTATTCCCCCCATCCCCTCATATATATATATATATATGTATACGCTTCATATATATATTTCCTCCCTTGGATCAGTCATCATGAAATATCTCCTGTTGATTGTAGAAGCAAGTCCTCTCCATCCATCTATTTATATACCCCTAGAGCTCTACAGATGCTTTTACACAGAGATCTCCTTTTAACTAATTGAGTATTTTTGACAATTTATATTAGTACCTCTTAATCTACTTTCTAAACCTACAAATATTTTTTAAACCAATTTTTTAAACCATTTTTAATCATTTTTTAATAAACTTTCTAATGATTCTTTTTATAAGCAACTCATATTCTACATGTATACTTTTTTCTTATCTTATATATAGCAGTAGTCCACCATCAGCGCAATATTGGAGCTATATGCCAGCGAGTTTGAATTTCTACAGCCTATAGAGTCTGCCTCTCCTCAGTCTGACATGGAAATGCACTTCCCTGAAAGACATGAGACTGTGTGGAGGTTCGGCTGCCGCATTACCATAGAAACACACAAACAATTCGGTCCCCTCCCATCGAATACAGCTATTTTAATCTTTATCAAACCTAAAACATGGCCGCGCACATCGAAATTTGAGTTATGGCCGGCGCGGCTACAAGAAAATGGCCGCCAATCTATTCCTATGGGAGATACTATTTAAGACCTACTTTAGCCTATTTCGTTTATCCCCTGAAGAAGTCACGTGATCGGTGACGTCACGCGTAGGGACGGAATAGGCTTGTTTCGTTTTCTTCTCTGCTGAATGCATTACGAGCTCGCCGCTCGTTGGATATAACGCTGTGATACTAACTGCTCAATGTGAGTACTCTTTCCATATGTGTATATGAATAAAAGTGACCCTTACAATACATACTTCACTATCTGGGTACCTTGTCCTATGTTTTATATACTTGAGAGGAGATGTGGAGGAGCTAGGAACCGCACTATTCCAGGACCATAACTAGATACATCCAGCCAGCAATTAGGATCCTGTAGAGTCGGCAAGCGGGAACACAGGGACGCAGTAGAGACCCAGGACCTTGCGATTATACAACATACATGCGGTTGACCTAGCACCGCTAGGTAAGGGGCCATTACCTACACTAGCGCACGCTGCATGGAGAAGACACAGAGTGCTTTGTCTGCATAGCATCACCTCACTGTTATATATTGCCGAGTTTGAGCACTTTCTTTTTGGGCACCATTGATAAGATTTGCCCTGAGTTGCACTTTGTTTTTGTTTTGGACACTTGATATAATTTTTTTTTTTGGACACTAGCAAGTATTGTGTCCATTCACTGGATTATCCACACTGAACTTTTATTTTTGCACCTGTAGCAACACGAAGATTTTGGCGATTATACCTTTCTCATTTTTTCATGTGATATATTTCCCTCGTGCAATATTGTTCTATTTATTTATTGGTCTATAGCACATTGCATTATTTTCACTTAAGGCACGAGAGCACCAGCACTTTAAAATATTGGATATTACTGGACTGAATGAATTTTAGTCAATGTTTTATTGTTTATATTTATCACCTGTTTGGACCATTTTATATATACTGTTTATACTTCTATCACTAACCACCCCTCCCCCCAATTTCTAGATATCACCTTTACCTATGCGTTTTATATACTCCAACTCATGCGATTTTATATGTGTATGTATTTTATTATACTGAGGCCTTTGATCCCACAACTAATAAGTATAGACCCTCTGGTTAGCGCAGCACCCCTCCCTTTCTCTTTTTAATTTTCTTTCCGGGCTTATGTTTGGGCCCTTTTTTTGGTGCATGCAGCTGTCCGGGTGTAGATGGTTTATATACCTCCTGAATTGCAGTTAGAAGTCTACACGATTACTACACTTTTTTCCAAATTGGTAGCGCAGGAATAACTCCCGTTTTTCCATATACCATACCCTTATCCTAGATGAAGAACTGGTATAGATATGAATAGGAACTCCACAAAAAATTACAAAAATGGCCTGGGATCCTCCAATAAATACATACCAGACCCAAAAAAGTGCACAGGGTCCATCCTAATCTTCATACCAGGCCCTTTGGGTCTGGTATGGATCTCACACAACAATCAAGAAAAAAAGAGTGGGAGTCACCTCTCATATTTATACCACTTCATTATCCAAGCATGCAGCTTGGCTGGCCAGGAAAGGAGTGGACAAGCGTTCTTATCAGCCTATGTACTTGCATTCCCTCTGTTCCAGATTGTGAGGAGCTCCACTCCCTTTGATGTAATATGCTCTCTTGTCATGCCCTTTCGTGCCCTAATTACTGGTTCATTGGGCTGTATTAATTTTTTTTAATAAATTCTTTGTAAACAAAAATTAACTACCTAAGACATCTTGGCTGTCCGGGCATAGATTCAAGAGTAGCATTGTCCAAGTGGCAGATTTACAATGCTGCTTCCTCCTTATAGAACCTTCCTACCTCTGGAAATGCCATCCTCCCAGTTTTATTTACATGCATGTCCTGTTGTAATTATATCTCTTTGTAAAAGTTTTGATATTTTTTTTTTTATCTTTTCCTAACAGAACATAACTCCTACTGTGCCCTTGAGGAAGCCCTTTTTTGGGCAAAACACGTTGAGATTTACACTGTGGAATATCCATGGCTCCATAGCAACACTATATTGGTCCAAATTGAGACAGTCATACTGTATATTTGGTGCCTCATTATAAGTGTTGGGATTAAGCATTCTGTACTTTCATTCATTATGGGGTTGATGTTTTGTATTGAGTTCTAAACAATCATTTTATGTATTTTAATCGAAGGAAAGAAGTTTACATACCCATTGAATGTTTTTGCAAAACACACAAATAAAGCTGATTGTTTTTACGCTGGTTTCAATGTTTCTTTGAGGGACCACCCACCTAAAAGGCCTCTATTTTGAGTTTTTTGAGTTAACCCAATAATAAAAAATGACCGAATACAGCTGCATCTGCCCCTTCTTCAGTTATCCGATAAGCACTCAAGGAGCAGAGCGCTCAAAGGAGAATGAGAACTGAGTGATTAGTAGTCATGTGATCACTGAGCTCTTTCTTGGTTCCATTTGACTGTCAGCTAGGGATTCCCAGCTGATAACTGAATGTAAACAAAGGACAGAATGGTGGTTGACATCACTGACCAAGTATGGCTATATCTGGACAATGACATTAGCCACTATCCCCATCCCTTTGTTTACAAACCAGCAGTCAGCAGATAATCTGCCATTCGGTGAGGAGAAGCATATGGGAGCATACTGTGTGTGTCAATGTATTTATTCTTTTATTGGATCAGTGGTTGTTCATCATGATAGTTGTGGATCTGCATTGATGGACAACATGATTGATGATGGATTTATATCAGGGGACATTTCTGGCGTGGGGTTCTCCCTTAAATCCATAACTGATCCTCATAAAAGATAAAGATTCTGGCATGAACACAGAAAGCTGAATTGCTGAATCCGATAATAAATACCGTATATACTCGTGTATAAGTCGAATCTTTCAGCCCCTTTTTTGGGGCTGAAAGTGCCCCCTTCGACTTATACACGAGTCACCGCCGTCTGCCTACATGATCAGCGTGTCATGCAGGCAGACGGCAGCCAGCGTGTGCTGCATAGACTCGGCAGCGGCTCTCACTGTTCAAAAGCCGCACCTCCTCATCTGTGATAGGCAGTCAGTGTACAGCCTATCACAGACATTCTCTCATTCTCGTCCGTGGTATGAGGATGAGAGAATGTCCGTGATAGGCTGACCGCTGACTGCTGGGCAATGGAGTTTTTTGGACAAGGAGGAGGCTCGGCTTTTGAACAGTGAATGGCCGCCGAATACTACACGCTGATTGGTGCAGAGCGGCGCACGGAGGATGCACCAGGGGCGGATCCAGGGGGGGCAACAGGGCAATTGCACCCCCCGAGAAAATATTGCTGACTCTGAGGCTGAGCGCGCCCGAGAATGTCCCACGGTCGGGACAACTCACAGCTATTCTCAGCATTAGGCATTACTGCACACACACTCGGAACTGCACTCTCCGCCCCCTGTACCTCCCCCAGCAGCTTTCCAGCCTCTCTTCTGCAGGCTGCTGCTTGAGTGGGAGGGAAGGGGATGCGCCTGACCCCCGAGATCGCGCCCGCCTGGAAGAGGGAGCAGCTGAGCAGAGGGAGCCGAGTGACTGTGAACTTTCTGGAGGTAAGCTCAGCTAGCAGTATATCCTGGATTAGTTTACAGGCACCTCTATGCTAAGTCTGCTGAGTTATTGCAGCTTAGCATAGAGGAGCTGTTAGCTGACAAATGGGACTGCAACTTTTCATGTGGTACAGTGAGAAATTGGGCTCAATAAAGCATTGTGACTGCCCCCTGCTGTGTGCCCTCCTGATCCTCCCAGTGTGTGCCCTCCTGATCCCCCCAGTGTGTGCCCTCCTGATCCCCCTCCTGATCCCCCCAGTGTGTGCCCTCCTGATCCCCCCAGTTTGTGCCCTCCTGATCCCCCCAGTGTGTGCCCTCCTGACTCCCCCCCAGTGTGTGCCCTCCTGATCCCCCCCAGTGTGTGCCCTCCTGATCCCCCCCAGTGTGTGCCCTCCTGATCCCCCCCAGTGTGTGTCCTCCTGACTCCCCCAGTGTGTGCCCTCCTGACTCCCCCCAGTGTGTGCCCTCCTGACTCCCCCCAGTGTGTGCCCTCCTGACTCCCCCCAGTGTGTGCCCTCCTGATCCCCCCAGTATGTGCCCTCCTGACTCCCCCCCAGTATGTGCCCTCCTGATCCCCCCAGTGTGTGCCCTCCTGACTCCCCCCAGTGTGTGCCCTCCTGACTCCCCCCAGTGTGTGCCCTCCTGATCCCCCCAGTGTGTGCCCTCCTGACTCCCCCCCAGTGGGTGCCCTCCTGACTCCCCCCCAGTGTGTGCCCTCCTGACTCCCCCCAGTTTGTGCCCTCCTGACTCCCCCCAGTGTGTGCCCTCCTGACTCCCCCCAGTGTGTGCCCTCCTGATCCCCCCAGTGTGTGCCCTCCTGACTCCCCCCAGTTTGTGCCCTCCTGACTCCCCCCAGTGTGTGCCCTCCTGACTCCCCCCCAGTGTGTGCCCTCCTGATCCCCCCAGTGTGTGCCCTCCTGATCCCCCCAGTGTGTGCCCTCCTGACTCCCTCAATGTGTGCCCTTCTGACCCCCCCCCAGTGTGTGCCCTTCCAACCCCTCCCCCAGTGCATGCCCTCCTGATCTCCCTGGTGTGTGCCCTCCTGACCTCCCCAGTGTGTATCCTCCTGACCCCGTACCATGCTCTCCTGACCTCCCTGGTGTGTGCCCTCCTGACCCCGTACCATGCTCTCCTGACCTCCCTGGTGTGTGCCCACCTGACCCCGTACTGTGCTCCCCTGACCTCCCTGGTGTGTGCCCTCCTGACCTCCCCCGTGTGTGCCCTACTGACCCCATACTGTGCTGTCCTGACCTCCCACCGGTGTGTGCCCTCCTGACCCTGTACTGTGCTCTCCTGACCTCCCTTGTGTGTGCCATCCTGACCTCACTGTTGTGTGCTCTCCTGACCCCCCCAGTTCTGTAAGCAACACCTTATTTTCTGGCAGTGCCCCTCCCGAGACTAGAATCTGGATCCGCCCCTGGGATGCACAGGACACAGGTAGGATGCACACATACACAGGACACAGGTACATATACACATGCACATATACACAGGTACATGACACAGGTACATATACACATGACACATGCATATATACACAGGACACATGACACATATGCACAGGACACAGGACACATGACACATATGCACAGGACACATGACACATGCACAGGACACATGCACAGTACACAGGGAGGTATACAGCTGCAGATGGGCATTGTTTTCCACTTGCAGTAGCTGCTGCATTTCTCACCCTCGTCTTATACTCGGGTCAATAAGTTTTTCCCATTTTTTGTGGTAAATTAGGGCCTCGACTTATACTCGGAACGACTTATACTCGAGTATATACGGTACTTTACTTGCCTGACTGTGACTTGTTGCAGAGGTGTGTAAATCATAAGATTGCCTGTAAGACAGATGGGTAAAACAGTAGCCATATACAAAATGAAAATGTTGCCAAATTCCACTTTATGTATTTCTTTGATGTTAAAAAAATAACTAAATAGTAAATGAAAAAAAAAAAAGAATATTGGATGAAAGTGATCACTAATCGGGGTCAATTTATAAAAAAAACCTGCTGTGTGAATGCCTCAGGCATTCCAATAGTCATTGTTAATAATGTGTTTATTAGGTGTATTTCCTATGATAATCACCTCCATCTTGTGTCCATAATGGAATATTTTCCTGAAATACCTCAATCGGAAAAATACTTCCTTATGGACACTAGAAAAAAACATATTGAACACATTACAGTGATCATTCATTTGCAATTGCTGTGCAAATGCAGAGGCATTCACACAGCAATTTCTTTTTTCTATAGACCCTATATATGTAATTTTTTTCCTCCAAAATTCAACTTCCAACCAGATTAATAATAAAGAGTATAAATATGCTTCAATCTATTCTGAAAAACTATTTAGGTAATGCATAAAAGAAAAATATTAATGCTATTGAGACACATGAGTAAGTTCATCCCTTTAGTTTCTATGAATAAAAAACAATCAATAAATGGCAGACAGTCACATTGGTGAAAGCTTCACCTCCTCCCTTAATGTAGAATTTTTCTTTCATTTAAGGTATATTACAGCTTCTGCAAATGAAAGAGGGGGGGGGGGGGGGGGGGGGGGAAATTGCTGGAATAGTCAACACTCTTGATGGGTGCAAATGACTGGTCCCTGGGTTCTATCAACCCCATCAGAAAATTATAGCTGCAGGTGTGGGGGGATCAGAGGGAGAAGATTTCAACGAAACCAGGAGCCGGCAACACAAGGGACACATCGCATTGATAGCAAGTAATGTCCCTTGTGCTGATTTTTTTATTTTTACTTTAGAGCTTTAGTTGTAATGCCGCGTGAACACGATCAGATTTTCCGACAACAAAACCGTGGATTTTTTTCCGAAGGATGTTGGCTCAAACTTGTCTTGCATGCACACGGTCACACAAATGTTGGCCCAAAATTCCGAACGGGAGAACGCGGTGACGTACAACACGTACGACGAGCCGAGAAAAAGGAAGTTCAATAGCCAGTGCAGCTCCTTCTGCTTGATTCAGAGCATGCGTGAACTTTTGTGCGACGGACTTGTATACACACGATCGGAATTTCCGACAACAAGTTTTGTTGGCGGAAAATTTGAGAACTTGCTAAGAAACATTTGTTGGCGGAAATTCTGACAGCAAATGTCCGATGCAGCATACACACGGTCAGACTTTCCGACGACAAGCTGACATCAAACATTTCCCGTCGGGTTCCTGCACATGGGGCTTTAATAGGCATTTTATATGCCTAGCTTTATTTTCCAGTGCTTTCCTATGTTTTCCCCATGCATGTGCATCACATGTGTTTTTTGCCATCATCAAAGTTGCATGTTCAGAAAATACATGCATGCATGTGTGAGTAAACAGATGCAAAGAAGCATCAGTATGTACAAGAAAAAAAAGCTGCATACAGCCATTCACTTGTACGTACCCCTGTGCATATTGAGCGCACTAAAACAACACGATTGGAGGCACAACAGCTAGGCTCCCTGCATGCAAGAACTTAGTTATGGAAGCTTATTTGGGCAGAGCCATCGTTGTCTCTGTTTTCCTGTTACCTTGTGTTGCTTTCTATGTAATGGTTATATAGCATGAAATCTGATCAATTACTGCAACTATCTGGTCACACTGCCCATGTAAGCAAAAAACATTGCTTAGCATTGGTACATACAGATGAGCATAGTGTGGGGTGACAGGACAGTACCAGGCACAGCAATGAGTCATCACAACAGCAGCAACATGAACTAAATTGTGTAATTGTGTAGGGGATTTGTTCCTGGGAAATTAACCAGTAATCTAATTGAAGTAATTGGGAGCATTGGAACTATTGCAACCAGCATATAACATTAACCATAAGTACGGTATATAGATACACTACCAGTATGGAAATAATATAAACTTTATATAAGAAAAGATTAATAATAGTACATACATCCAAATGGGTATTATCAGCAAAAGGCACAACAAGAGTCCTAGTGGAAATGTTCCCATATACCCGGGTATAAATAGTTGTTAAAAATTAGATAACTTCAGATGAATGTTGCAGCAAAAGTCCAGTTGCAGGGGACCCTGAGGATGATCACAATGTGGCATTCATCTTGGTGTTGGAGACCTGAAGACAAGATTTCTGGTGATGAGGAGACATTTCAGCCATTGTCCAACCAGCCTGGAATACAGAAACTGTCATGTGGCACTAGCACTCATTGTTAGCCTATTTCCTCTGAATCTTAGTCCCTAGTAGCTCTAATCTATCATGCAAGTGGACATCTAATTACCAGAAGCGGCCATTGGATGCCTAACCTAACCTGAGATCTGGGCTAAAAGTAGCTATAGAATCCCAGACCAGAAGGGACAGGGTTAACCATAATAACATGAACTGCAAAAAACTATTGCAAAAAAACTAATTGTTATAAACAGTCCCACCTGTTAACATACAGCAAGGTGACCACTACACACACACTATGACACAGACAGAACTATCTGGTGTAGTGAGCTAACAACAATGGAACAGATATACTTCAGTCACCAGGCATTAAGTGTATACTTATATACATACAGAAGTTATGGGTAACAATATTAAATACTTCAGCCCCGGAAGATTTGGCTGCTCAATGACCAGGCCATTTTTTGCGATACGGCACTGCGTCGCTTTAACTGACAATTGTGCGATCGTTTGATGCTATACCAAAACAAAATTGACACCCTTTTTTACCCACAAATAGAGCTTTCTTTTGGTGGTATTTGATCATCTCTGCAGTTTTTTTTTTTTGCGCTATTAACCAAAAAAGAGCGACAATTTTGAAAAAAAACGCATTATGTTTTACTATTTGCTATAATAAATATACCCAATTTTTTTAAAAAAAAGCAAATTGTTTTCTCATTTTAGGCCGATATGTATTCTTCTACATATTTGGTAATAAAAATCACAATAAGCGTATATTGATTGGTTTTTTCAAAAGTTCTAGCGTCTACAAAATAGGGGAACACGTGGTCTCAGCTCTTTTCTCTCTCTCCACTTCCTCCTTATGGGGTTTCCAAGCCAGCCTTCCAAAGACAGGAAGCGCAGATACATAATTATATACAGTATAACTCTGTGATAGCTGGCTTATTCACAAATTCAAATAGTAGAGGGCAGCAGATCCCTACAGTGGGAAAACCACAAGCTGACGGTGGCCTATAAGCAATGTAGCTGAGCTCGATAAATGGTCTTACCATCCCAGATCCAAAGCTGGTGCTAATCAAGTTAAACAGCTGATCACAGCTTTTATGGGGCTATTTCCAGTTATTAAAGCGGACCTTCAGTCATTTTTTCAGATTTCCATCTGTAGCGCTTACCCCCGAAGGAGCGGCTGATTAATTATTATATCCGTAATTCACGTTTACCACCTAACTCATCGCAGCCCATAAAATTCAAACACAATCCATAATGCTTTTTCTCTTGCTTTATTAATTAACATGAACTGGGATGGGAAAAGGACTTCTTTTGAGATGCTCTTTGGTTACATTATCATCTTTTCACTGTCTCTTACGGGAAAACTAGAATCATTTGCGGATAGTTAGGAAATCACTTTGTGTGATTTCCCCAATCAGGGAAGATGGAAGTAGATTTGATAGAGAATAATTGATAAAGAGTCACTCTTAATAACTTCTTCATCTGCATGACTTTTCAAGAACAGTCCGTATCTCTATATGTGTGCTTGCAGCTTCACCGCTACCTTTTTACCACTACTTCCCATCTGCATGGTACTTCCAAGTTGAGCCGAGAAAGAGTCACTCTGAATAACTTCTCCCGCCCGACTGATTGGAATCCCGGGGCATTGCTGAACCCAAAGTCACAGGCTTTCACTGCCTATCTTACTGACTTGCGTACCAACATCCCTCAGCCTCTGGTAGTACCCTTTCCCTTGGGCTTTCACTCACGTGATCAATAGTCCATGTGCCACTCATATACGATCGATCGCCCAGTTTCCTTCCGCTTTGCTGCTACTTCTTCCGCAATGATTCTTTGTTCCTTTTCCTGCTTTATGGCCCGCTCCCTTCCCCGCAGGGGCGGCCAATGACACCAGTGACTACATGCTGTAAGGTGTCATCTCTTCCTCCATGGAGACCGGTTCCCCACCCTTCTCGCCAGGGGGGGGAGCTCCGTTGGCTCCCCGGAGGGGGAACCTCTCCCCTCCGGGAACCAGGCTGGCTTCTCTACGTTAGAACCGGAAGACCCTTCTTTTATATGAGAGTCCCGGGATTACCAAGCAAATTAATGATTGGCCGAGACTAGCATACAAACTACCTGCCACTCAAATGAGAAATGAACAAGAACAGGCCTGCTGTAATAGCACAAGCCTGTCTAAATTTACCTGACATTGTAAACCACGAAAAAGGTCACCTACCTAAAAGTAGGTGCCCGCTACACATCTATTAAACCTTCTGCCCTTGTTGTTTTAACTTTGGATAGAAAAAGATTTTTTTTTTCTGCCAGTAAATACCTTATACAGCCCACTTCCTGTTTCTTGTCTGGTAAAAAGCCTTGGCTATGACATTATGCACAGCTCTCACTCTCTGAGAGTTTGCCAGGAAGGGAGGGGCAGTCATAAGAGGGCCAATGAGAGCTGCAGAGCTGGAGGTGTGTGTCTGTGTAAATCCAGGAAGTGAACAAGCAGCAGCTTCAGCTGCCCACAGTTAAAATGGTTGCAGCCAGTCTTAGTGGAGGGAGATTTCTGCAGCATATTTGGCAAGTACAGAATCACAGTATATTTAAAATAATATGCAACGTGGTTGGAGGGAAGCTTCAGAATGGAAAAGATGCTTTTATTACAAATTATGTGAGCAGACTGCAGTTCCTCTTTAAGCAGTTTTTAGGTTAAACTGACAAATAATAAAGAAACATCAGGCTGAGTCAGTATTGTCCAGGCCTGCACACCCTGCTTCTTTGGCAGAATTCTTTCTCTCCAGCAGTCATTTCTCAACATAAGCTAAAAATTGTCAAATAATTGGAAATGACCCAATAACAACAGTGGTCAGTTGGCAACCTTGGTCAGCTTGATTCACACCATGCATGGATCTGGCACAAGGAAACCATGAGATTGTCTAAGCAAACCAACACTGAATGTATTCCTGGCAGAGGGGAAGGTGGTGGGGGGTTTGCATAGATATGTCTGGAATGCAAAGTATATAGTGCTGGAAAATACTTTACTTTCATAGCAATACATGCTGTAATCAAAACCAGGGTTTATGCTCAGTGTTTCATCGTATAGCAAAATACCAGGTGAAAATGAATTACTTCAGAGTGACATGTTCTCCTGAGAAATGCATGTGTGTATAAGATTTTGTGTTTTGTGCTTTACCATCTCTTCCCATGGGGCTTGGATCTGTATCAGGGCAGTACATTTTTTTCAACAAAAGCATTGTCCTTTGAAGCTGAGACAATGCTACCAAAAAAGAAAAAAATCCCAGTGAGGCTCGATTCACATCTATGCAAGTTGCTTTTGAGTGATTCTGCAGTGCTTTTTGCTGTGCTTTCCATGTTTTCAGACATGCGTTTTTGACGCGTTTTGATGTGTTTTTGATGCATTTTTTATGTATTTTTTCTTTTTATTTGGCCAATTTGTTTTTGGGCAGATGAAATAATAAAAAATGCATTAAAAACACGCTAAAAACGCAATACGCGTTTAAGAAAAGTCTCTGACCCTTTCCAAAAATGCAGAGGCACAAAAGATGTGGTAGTAGATAGTGTCAGCACTTTTTTTATGTGTCAGTATTTTTTTCTTTTTTAATAATTGATTTTTTTACAATTTAATTTGTTTTTAATTTTTGTTCACAATGCTTTTTGGGGGGAGGGGGTTGGGGCAGTGGATAGTGTTGGTAGGGTAGGGGAGAGTGGTGTCAGTAGTTTATTTTATTTTTTTACACTTTTTTAGAATTTCTTTATAATATTTTTTTTTTATATTTTTTGGGGGGCTTTGGTGAGATGTCAGGGGTCTAAACAGAACCCTGACATCTCCCCTTTGAGACAGAGAAAGGGACTGAGGACACAGATTCCCCAGTCCCTTTCTCAGCACTAAAGATGAATGAACAGAAGACAGAGGCTCCTGTTCATTCATAAACTGAGCTATGTAAACACAATTTACTCTGCTCGGTTATCACAGGACACAGGAGCGATCTCGCTCACTGTGTCCTATTCCTGACTGTTCCCCCCCTTGCCCCCGCAGCCGGCAGAAGAGGAGAGGAGGGGAGCTGGCTGCGGGGGACAAGGGAGGGCGGAGAAGGAGGATAGGAGGGGCGGAAGAGAACACGGGAGCCAGAGGAGAACACGGGGCCAGAGCAGAAGAGGGGGGGGGGGTGGAGAAGGACACAGAGGGGGTCGGGGGAGGAGCACACAGAACAGCTGGGACTGATCGGTGCAGCAGGTGGGACAGCTGTGAACACCGATCTCCCTGTATAGCTTTTTAGCTAACAGCCACAGGAGGGAAAGAAGGAGAAGCGGCTGTCAGCTAAAAATCTATACAAAGGAGATCGGTGTTCACAGCTGTTACCCGCCGCACTGATCATTCCCGGGAGTTCGTGAGGCGCTTGCAGGGTGTGGGGGAGCCACCGCAGAAATGCGAGAGGCTCCCGCACCTCGCGGGAGACTCCCGCACCTCGCGGGAGACTTGAGATGTCTGGTATGCACTCAATACTTGGTCGGGGCTCCTTTTGCATGAATTAATGCATCAATGTGGCCTGGCATGAAGGCGATCAGCCTGTTGCACTGCTAAGGTGTTATGGAAGCCCATTTATTGCGGCCTTCAGCTTGTCTGCATTGTTGGCTTTGGTGTCTGTCATCTTCCTCTTGACAATATCCCACAGATTCTCTATGGGGTTTAGGTCGGGCAAGTTTGCTGGCCAATCAAGCACAGTAATACCATGATCATTAACTACTTCCCACCCGGCCAATGTACATAAACAGCTGGATGGGCGCTCCCTCCTTCTGAGTGGCCGTTCAGGAATGTCCCTCAGAAGGAGGGGGATCTTGCGCACGCAGAGGCGCGATCCCGATGCGCTCGTGTCAACCGATCGGCAGGAGGGCTCTGTGATTGGCCCTCCTGATCACATGACGGCCGTGTCCAATCACAGTCGTCATGTGATTTAAACACAGAGCCGGTTGCTAGGCAATCGGCTCTCCTCTCCTCACACAGAAGTTGTCGGTGAGGAGAGGGGATCGCTGCAGCCGGCTGGTGATCAGTGAGTATGAGCTGTTTTTTACAGCCTTTTACTCACTGATCACCAACCTAGTGTCACCACACAATGTAAAACACACATGTCCCCACACAATGTCCCCAAAACACATGTCCCTAAAACACATGTCCCCAAAACACATGTCCCCAAATAATAAAAACAACTGTCCCCCACATATGTCCCACTAAAATCACATGTCCCATTGATTATCTGCACACATATGTCCGTGATCACCTGCGCACATCTGTACATGATCATTTTCGTACATATGTGTGCTTTCGATTTCATTGGATTTCTTTTAAAACAGAAAGAAGAAAATATTGTTTTTTTCTCCCTTATATCGCAAAAAATAAAAAACGGAGTCGCGAATAAATACCACTAAAAGAAAGCTCTATTTGTGCGAACAAAATTATAAAAATTTCATTTGGGTACAGCGTAGCATGACCGCGCATTTGTCATTGAAAGTGCGAGAGCGCTGAAAATTGGTCTGGGAAGGAAGGAAGGCAAAAGTGCCCAGTGTTGATGTGGTTAAACCAGGTATTGGTACTTTTGGCAGTGTGGGCAGGTGCCAAGTCCTGCTGGAAAATTAAATCAGCATCTCCAAAAAAATTGGTCAGCAGAGGGAAGCATGAAGTGCTCTAGAATTTCCCGGTAGACTTTGGACTTGAGAAAACACAGTGGACCAACACCAGCAGATGACATGATTCCCCAAATCATCACAGACTGTGGAAACTTTACACTGCATTGGCAATGCAACTTGGATTCTGTGCCTCTCCACTCTTCCTCCAGACTCTGGGACCTTGATTTCCAAATGAAATTCAAAATTTACTCTCATCTGAAAAGAGGACTTTGGACCACTGAGCAACAGTCCAGTCCTTTTTTTCCATATTCAAGGTAAGATGTCTCTGACATTGTCCCTGGTTCAGGAGTTGCTTGACACAAGGAATGCAACATTTGTAACCCATGCCCTGGATAGGTCTGTGTGTGGTGGCTCTTGAAGCACTGACACTAGCCGTAGTCCACTCCTTGTGAATCTCCCCCAAATTCTTGAATGGCATTTGCTTCACAATTCTCTCAAGGATGTGGTTATCCCTGTTGTATGAAGGGGTGTTGAATATAATCGCAGCATCGATGCATCGCAATTCAAACGTTCGCGATTCTGCATCGATGCTGAAAGTCGGCCGAATCGATCTCCAATTACATCATCCGGCGCTCTATGTGCGGTGCTCTGCCTTTCCTGAAGAAACACAGAGACAGAGCCTGCCTGGTGAATAAAGCCCTCTCCCCTTCCCCTGAGGAGCTGACAGCCAGTAGAGTGCAGGGGGAGGAGCTCAAGTAGACCCCACGTCAGGAGAGGCTTCACTGGAGGCACCTGGAAGGGAGAAGAGAGGTAGAGACACATCCATCCCACCATCCCTCTGCCCCTGATCCCATCCATCCCATTATTCCTCTGACCCTGATCCCATCCATCCTACCATCCCTCTGCCCCAGATCCCATCCATCCCACCATCCTTCTGCCCCAGATTCCATCCATCCCCCTATCCCTCTGCCCCTGATCCCATCCATCCCTCTGCCCCTGATCCCATCCATCCCACCATCCCTCTGCCCCTGATCCCATCCATTTAACCATCCCCCTGACACTGATCCCATCCATCCCACCATCCCTGTGCCACTGATCCCATCCATCCCACCATCCCTCTGCCCCTGATCCCATCCATCCCACCATCCTTCTTCCCCTGATCTCATCCATCCCACCATCCCTCTGCCACTGATCCCATCCATGCCACTGATCCCATCCTTCCCACCATCCCTCTGCCACTGATCCCATCCATCCCACCATCCCTCTGCCACTGATCCCATCTATCCCACCATCTCTATGCCCCTGATCCCATCCATCCCTCTGCCCCTGAACCCATCCATCCCACCATCCTCTGCCCCTGATCTTATCCATCCCACCATCATTCTGCCACTGATATTATCCATCCCACCATCCTTCTGCTACTGATCCCATCCATCCCACCATCCTTCTGCCACTGATCCCATTCATCCCACCATCCCTCTCTCTGCTTGATCCCATCCCCCCAGGGCCAGATTAAGAGCATCATGGGCCTAGTGCTGAGGATTTTGGTGGGCCTTAAGGGCTGTGCATCTGCATGTGCCCTGAGGTGAAAGGGTTCAGCCACGCAAGCCTAACACTATGGAAGCCCCAGGCTTCCGTATGAGCCCTGCATGTGTGTGTGCGGTGAACCCTGAGGTGGAAGGGCGTAGCCTCGCAGGCCTAACACAACACTACGGAAGCCGAATACCAGGCTTCCATTAGGACTGGTCGCCTGGCACCTGTGTGTAAATGAGGTTTTGGGGCTCATTCACGTAGGTGCTGTGTCCTGTACAGTGTGAATCAGTGTGTTGCTTTTTACTGTAAATCTGGCTATTGCTGTGTGAAATTAGCCTATTTTAATTATTCTTTAAAAAATAATGTTTTAAATTACAATTTTTTAAATTACAATTTTTTTTTTTTCCAAATAGCAATTTTTTTTTATTATAGATTTTAGTGATACAGAATAAAGGAACATGAAGAATCACATACATTGTTCAATGTATCCATAAGTGGTATTAAACATATATCCTGTATGGCTTAGCTGCCAATAGTTCCTATGGTAAACAAGAAAGCAAATGCGAACGTTCATTTAGGTACTAAATTGTGATCCAGTCTTCTTGACTGGGATAGAACAACAACAACAAAAAAAACACATAAGAATAAAACAGATATTTGTAATAGAAAACAAAGTTGTGTAAACCTGTGATATATAGGGATTAGAAATAGGATAGGAAGGAAAGAGAGAAGGAAGGGGAAAGAGAAGAAGAGCCTTCTAGTTGATTTTATTACCTGGTCATGGTGGGTCCTCCCGGAGATGCCACAGCTCCCAAACCCTGTTGTGTGCCTCTAGTCTATCTTGGATTCTAGCTGTCATTTTCTCCATCAGTTCTACATCCCTGGTTCTAGTGTATAGATCTTCAGCAGAGGGTGGAGTAATGCGTTTCCAATTTAGGGCTATTAGACAGCGTGCTGCCGTGAGTATGTGTCGTACCAATTTTTTGTATGGTCTACAAATTTTAAGTGGTGATAGGCCCAATAAGAAGAATTTTGGAGTCGCCTGGACTTCGGTTTCTAAGAGGCGGGCAAGGAGGTGACTAACCGTCTCCCAGTACTGATCCAGTAGTGGGCAGGTCCAATACACGTGCAGAAGAGTGCCTTTAGCTTCCTGGCAACGCCAGCATTTATCTGAGCTATTAGGGAAGATTGTGTGTAGCACATCTGGGGTCATGTACCAGAAGTAGAGGATTTTATATGTGTTTTCTTTATATAGCGTACACATTGAGCTCTTCGCTGCCTGGTTCCATATTGTCTGCCACTGTGCTAATGTAATTTCTTCCCCTAGGATCTTCTCCCACTTGAGCATGTAATAATGTTTACCTTGTTCCTCTAGGGGGATGGCATTCAGGATCTTATAAATCCCTGATATAAGTCCCTTCTGCGTATTGCCTGCTAGAATAATGGTTTCGAACGGGGATGGGGGTGAAAATTGTAGGTCCGGGGCTATAGTTAGTGCATAATGTCTTATTTCTAGATATCCATAAAATGCTTGTCTTGGTATATCATGTTTGGCCTGCAGGTCTGAAAAGGACAAGAGCCTACGGGTTGTAGGGTCTACTATACTCCCAAAATGGAACAAACTCCTGGAGGACCAGGGGTGTACAATTTTTTTAAAATTATTTTTTACATCTAACATCTTTACATATATTATTATTTTTTACATCTAAACAGACCCCTGACATCTCATCTTTAAGAGAGAAAAAAAGAATCGAGGAAACAGATTCTTCAATTCCTCTTTCTCTGCAGCCTCAGCTGCACTACAGATGAATGAAAAGGAAACAGAGGCTCCTATTCATTCATAAACTGAAGTATAATAAATACAGTTTACTTTACTTCAGTTATGATTAATCACACTGAGTGATTGATCACTCACCGTGTTCATTCACTAAAGGAAGGAATGTGTAATTTACCGGCCTCTTCCCACGCTCTTCAACCTGAACTTCTCCCCTGCGTGTCCGCAGCAGCTGGCAGAAGAGAAAAGCTGGGGCGGGGGGGGGTCTACACAGCTGCCAGCAGGGGTTATCAGATGTGGGCAGGACAAGGAGGGGCAGTGTCAGGACAAGGTCAACCTGTGCCCAGGGCAAAGGTGCCAAACTGCGCCCCCCTCCTTTTTACGTTGGGTGGGAGTTGAGGGGGGGGGGGGCAGTTGATGATAGGGATGTGGTAGGGTGTAGAATGCAGCACGCTGCTCCAAAACATATGTAACATTCTATCCCGCAATAAATGATGGGGCTGACATTGATGTAGAAAAAAAGGCCCAGACATTGGCGTGAGGAAACATTGTCAATGCCTTGGTGGTTTAACTAAAAGGAAAATATGCCCCTGTGCCTGTGGTGTCACATGAGTAAAAATTGTCCCCAGGTCCGTGGTGTCACTAGAAAAAAAAATGCCTCTGTGTCGGTTTCACTCTGAGAAGGACTAATTTGGTGGTGGTATGAAGGGAGGAGGGGAGCTGACAGGATGGGGCTCTGTGGGTTGCATTTAACTAAGGGACTCTGTGTAGCTCTGAGGGAGGCAGGGCATATATGTTGTGGAGAGACAAGTTCTGTTGGGATGCTAAATATTAAGTGATGGCTCTTTCAGAGGGGCGACCAGAGGGGGATTAAAATGGATGGCTGAGCTGCAGTTTTACTGCCCCCAGCTGCCCATCTGAACTGTAACATAACAGGGCAGGGCTGTACACATGCCATGATCGCAATGCTTTGCGGCTGCAGCATTTTTAACTCAGGGTGCAGAGTTTGAGTGGCAATACCACCTGTCAAACTCGCCCATTGTGTATAATTGGGCTGTGCCACAACCACAAGCAGGGCCAGATTAATGCAGCCCAGCCAAGGCAAGTGACCGAAGGCACAGAACCCGGACGGAAGACGGGTGAAGATGGAAGTACCCAGGACCCGCCGGATTGATTTCAGCGCAGTGCTGGAGGGCTCAGTTTGACAGGTAAGTGTACCCTAATGTGCTAATATGCTGTGCATACCTGTACATTATGGCATAACCTACCTCAGGGCCTCTAAAAGTAGTAATGTTAGCGAAGTTTACTACCGCTTTAATATAACAGGATCCCAGGAGCCTCTCATGGGGCCCCCCACTGACCCGGTGGCCCTTGGGCAGTGCCCAAGTGCATAGTTGCTAACATTTCAAAAATATTTTCAGGGACACTTTTTTACCAGTAGTATATTTAGGGTATCTGAGATCCCCTATGATGTTCCTCTATACATCACAGTAGTAATCACAAAATTAAATGAGTACTAATAATGGGCAGAACAAATATGAGGACTGAGAAGATTTCCTTTAGTTGAACTATCAAAAGTGTGCCCATTCTAGAGCTGGTAATCTTGAGGATATTCAATATAATTATTAAAGAACTGTTTTTGTGGGTATAGGGGAGGAGGCATAGGGGAGGAGTATGGATAGTATAAAAGTGGGAAATATGTGCAGGTGAGGGAGAGGAATGTGGGGGGTATAACAGTGGGCACTATGTACAGGAGAGGAGTGTGGAGGGCATGGCAGTGGGCACTATGTACAGGAGAAGAGTGTGGGGGGTATGACAGTGGGCAGTATGTGCAGGAGAGGAGTGTGGAGGGTAAGACAGTGAGCAGTATGTACAGGAGAAGAGTGTGGAGGTTAAGAGAGTGGGCAGTATGTACAGGAGAAGAGTGTGGAGGATATGACAGTGGGCAGTATGTACAGGAGAGGAGTGTGGAGGGTATGACAGTAGGCAGTATGTACAGGAGAGGAATGTAGAGGGTATGACAGCGAGCAGTATGTACAGGAAAAGAGTGTGGAGGGTATGACAGTGGGAAGTATGTACAGGAGAGGAGTGTGGAGGGTATGACAATGGGTAGTATGTACAGGAGAGGAGTGTGGAGTGTATGTAAGTGGGCAGTATGTACAGGAAAGGAATGTGGAGGGTATGACAGTGAGCAGTATGTACAGGAGACAGGTGTGGAGGATAAGACAGTGGGCAGTATGTACAAGAGAGGAGTGTGGGGGGTATGACAGAGGGTAGTATGTACAGGAGAGGAGTGTGGAAGGTATGACAGTGGGCAGTATGTACAGGAGAGAAGTGTAGAGGGTATGACAGTGGGCAGTTTGCACAGGAGAGGAATGTGGAGAGTATGACAGTGAGCAGTATGTACAGGAGACGAGTGTGGAGAGTAAGACAGTGGGCAGTATGTACAGGGTACAGGAGAGGAGTGTGGGGGTATGACAGAGGGCAGTATGTAGAGGATAGGAGTGTGGAGGTTTTTGACAGTGAGCATTATGCACAGGAGAGGAGTGGGGAGGGTATGACAGTGGGCAGTATGTACAGGAGAGGAGTGTGAGGGGTATGACAATGACCAGTATGTACAGGAGACGAGTGTGGTGGGTAAGACAGTGGGCAGTATGTACAGGAGAGGAGTGTGGAGGGTATGACAGTTGGCAGTATGTACAGGAGAGGAGTGTGGAGGGTAAGACAGTGGGCAGTATGTACAGGAGAGGAGTGTGGGGGGTATGACAGAGGGTAGTATGTACAGGAGAGGAGTGTGGAGGGTATGACAGAGGGTAGTATGTACAGGAGAGGCATAGGCGTGCGCAGCCTATTGCATTAGGGTGTGCACCCCAAAGCTCAAGTATATAAGTATTGGGACGCCTGCCTTTACACGCACATGAACTTTAATGCCGTCTTAGTCCATAGGGTTCAATATTGAGTTGGCCCACCCTTTGCAGCTATAAAAGCTTCAACTCTTCTAGGAAGGCTGTCCACAAGGTTTAGGAGTGTGTCTATGGGAATGTTTGACCATTCTTCCAGAAGGGCATTTGTGAGGTCAGGCGCTGATGTTGGACAAGAAGGCCTGGCTCGCAGTCCCCACTCGAATTCATCCCAAGGGTGTTCTATCAGGTTGAGGTCAGGACTCTTTGCAGGTCAGTCAAGTTCCTCCACCCCAAACTCGCTCATCCATGTCTTTATGGACCTTGCTTTGTGCACTGGTCCAAATCATTTGATGGAGGGGGGATTATGGTGTGGAGTTGTTTTTCAGGGGTTGGGTTTGGCCCCTTAGTTCCAGTGAAGGGAACTCTTAAGGCGTCAGCATACCAAGACATTTTGGACAATTTCATGCTCTCAACTTTGAGGGAACAGTTTGGGGATGACCCCTTCCAACATGACTGCACACCAGTGCACAAAGCAAGGTCCATAAAGACATGGACTTAGCAGGGGTGGTGGGAAATTAACTTCAAGTGCAATAATTCACATTATAACTGTAACTAAAACATATACAATTAAGGGTAACACTCTAAAAAATAAACAATCCAAAGTGCTATAATGGTGTGAACCTCCCAACTAAAAAGTTGTTGCACTCGAAGGTAATTTGTTTTGCAATTATCTGTAGAGGGGTTTCCACCATCCCTGCTAAGGCAGCACTGATGGGCACTGATAGGCAGCACTGATGGGCACTAATAGGCTGCACTGATTGGCAGCGTTGATGGGCACTAATTGGTAGCACTGATGTGCACTGATAGGTGGCACTGATAGGCAGCACTGATTGGCACTAATGGGCACTGATAGGTGGCACTGATGTGCACTTATATGCATCACTGATGGGCTCTTATTGGTAGCACTTATGGGCACTGATGGGCTCTGATTCGCAGCACTGATTGGCAGCACTGATGGACACTGATTGGCAGCACTAATGGGCACTGGTAGGTGGCACTGATAGGCAGCACTGATGGACACTAATTGTCAGCACTGATGGGCACTGATAGGCAGCACTGATGGGCAATGATAGGCAGCACTGATGGGCACTGATATGCAGCACTGATGGGCACTGATATGCAGCACGGATGGGCACTGATATGCAGCACTGATGTGCACTGATTGGCAGCACTAATGGGCAGCACTTATGGGCATCTGATTGGCACTGATAGGCAGCACCGATGGGCACTGATATGCAGCACTGATAGGCAGCATTGGTTGGCACTGATAGGCAGCATTGGTTGGCACTGATAGGCAGCACTGGTTTGCACTGATAGGCAGCACTGGTTGGCACTGATAGGCAGAATTGGTTGGCACTGATAAGCAGCACTGGCACAGATAGGCAGTACTGGTTGGCACTGATAGGCAGCATTGGTTGGCACTGATAAGCAGCACTGGCACTGATAGGCAGCATTGGTTGGCACTGATAGGCAGCACTGGTTTGCAATGGTTGGCACTGATAGGCAGAATTGGTTGGCACTGATAAGCAGCACTGGCACGGATAGGCAGTACTGGTTGGCACTGATAGGCAGTACTGGTTGGCACTGATAGGCAGCATTGGTTGGCACTGATTGGCAGCATTGGTTGGCACTGATTGGCAGCATTTGTTGGCACTGATTGGCAGCATTTGTTGGCACTGATAGGCAGCATTGGTTGGCACTGATTGGCAGCACTGATGGGCACTAATTGTCAGCACTGATTGGCACTGATAGGCAGCACTGATGGGCACTGATATTCAGCACTGATGGGCACTGATTGGCAGCACTGATGGGCAGCACTTATGGGCACTGATAGGCAGCATTGGTTGGCACTGATTGACAGCATTGGTTGGCACTGATTTACAGCATTGGTTGGCGCTGATAGGCAGCATTGGTTGGCACTGATAGGCAGCACTGGTTTGCACTGATAGGCAGCACTGGTTGGCACTGATAGGCAGAATTGGTTGGCACTGATAAGCAGCACTAGCACAGATAGGCAGTGCTGGTTGGCATTGATAGGCAACATTGGTTGGCACTGATAAGCAGCATTGGCACTGATAGGCAGCATTGGTTGGCACTGATAAGCAGCACTGGCACTGATAGGCAACATTGGTTGGCACTGATAGCCAGCACTGGTTTACGATGGTTGGCACTGATAGGCAGAATTGGTTGGCACTGATAAGCAGCACTGGCACTGATAGGCAACATTGGTTGGCACTGATAGGCGGCACTGGTTTGCACTGATAGGCAGCACTGGTTTACAATGGTTGGCACTGATAGGCAGAATTGGTTGGCACTATTAAGCAGCACTGGCACAGATAGGCAGTACTGGTTGGCACTGATAGGCAGTACTGGTTGGCACTGATAGGCAGTACTGGTTGGTACTGATTGGCAGCATTGGTTGGCACTGATTGGCAGCATTGGTTGGCACTGATAGACAGCATTGGTTGGCACTGATTGGCAGCATTGGTTGGCACTGATTGGCAGCATTAGTTGGCACTGATAGACAGCATTGGTTGGCACTGATTGGCAGCATTGGTTGGCACTGATTGGCAGCATTAGTTGGCACTGATTGGCAGCATTGGTTGGCACTGATAGGCAGCATTGGGTGGCACAGATAGGAGAGATGGGGAGTTTCCCATTCAGGAGATCGTGAGAATTGTTAGAGCTGTTCAGTGTATGAAACTGTCAGATAATGACACTGCATGCAGGGAGAGACACCAGCTGTTAAAAGTCAGCGGTGATGCTGGTGGTGGGCGGGACTGAATAGTTACCAAACACCAGCCAATAGGATGGGTCTGGGCGGGCCGCTACATTTCTCTGGCTCCGCCCCCTCTCTGAAGCAGCCCAATCATTGGCTGGTGTTGGCGCTTGATCCCGCCCACCCCCGACATCGCGGCTGAGTTGTGATGACTTACAGCTCAGCCGCGATGTCGGGAGTGGGCGGGACCAAGCGCTATAAACACAAGCCAATGTTTGAGCTGCTTCAGAGAGGGGGCGGGGCCACATAAATGTAGTGGCCCGCCCAGACCCCATCCCATTGGCTGGTGTTTGATGGCCGTTCTGTCCCGCCCACCCCCGACATCACCTTGACATTTTGACAGCTGGTGTCTCTCCCTGCATGCAGTGTCATTATCTGACAGTTTCATACACTGAACAGCTGTGGCAATTCTCACACTCTGCTGCCTGTGAAACTGTTTCACAGGCAGCGCGGGCCACACACTCTCTTGGATGCAGCATTTTGGGGCAAATCTCTGGACACAGCACGGGGTGATTAGGGTGTGCCCAGGCACACCGGGCACACCCCGTGCGCACGCCTATGAGGAGAGGAGTATGGAGGGTATGACAGTGGGCAGTATGTACAGGAGAGAAGTGTGGAGGGTATGACAGTGGGTAGTATGTACAGGAAAGGAGTGTGGAGGGTATGACAGTGAGCAGTATGTACAGGAGATTAATGTGGAGAGTATGACAGTGAGCAGTATGTACAGAAGAGGAGTTACATTTACATTTACTGGTTACATTTAATGAAGGTACAACATTTAGCAACTCACATGGTTTATGATTAAAACAGGCACATCTAAGTATGCAGGCATCCGGAGTAAAGCTGTCCACATAGACCATCCTCCGCACCGCCATCGACATCACCCCTTCCATGCTGTGCTCCACGAGTGGTTCAAGCCACACTTTAAGATTGCTCTACTGCAGGGGAGCTTTCCCGGTCACGATTGCAGACTGACATCGGTGAGAGCTGGCGGTGCGGGGGATGGTCTATGTGGACAGCTTTACCCCGGATGCCTGTGCCATGTGCCAGTGGCGTAGCGTGAGGGGTGCAGGGGGTGCCATGGCCCCGGGCGCGATATTTAGGGGGGCGCCAGTATGTGTCACTGGCTGCCTCCTCCTAATTTCTAATTTTGTGTCCCCGGGCTCCGGCCGCCATGTTAAGTGTCCGGCGCCCTGTGATTGGGTGTATGGGGGTCATGTGAGGCGCCCCGCCTCCGCACATGACCCCCATACACCCAATCACAGGGCGCTGGATACTGAACATGGCAGCAAGCAGAGCGCAGGGAGAGAAGAAAGTGAGCCGCCGCTGTGTTCTCCTCCTCCTCCGGATCGATGCAGCCAGGAGAAGAAGGTAAGTGAGAGTCTTGTTACTGGGAGGGGGAGAGAGGGGGGGCAAGAGAGAGAGACTGTAGGCAGGACAATGTAGTTTAGTATAGTATGGAGGTCAGTGTAGTGTCACTATGGGGGGCAGTGTAGTGTCACTATGGGGGGCAGTGTAGTGGACAGTATTGGAGGAGACAAGTCAGTGCAGCCAAGTCCTGTCTCTGCCGATGCCTGACCCCTATCACAGGATCTGTTACACACACACAGATCCTCAGTGTCTGGGGGAGGGGCGCTGATGTCCTAACCTGCAGGAGCCCGGGAGGAAGGACATCTCCTATGCTGTTATGATAAGGTCAGTACATTTGTTAGATGGATGTTGTGTAATTATTGTGCTAGGGGACAGACTGCTGCTTCCCCCATGTAATGTGCTCTCTTGTGCCCAGTGCCCACCATGTCATGTGCCTTGCAGTGCCCCCCATGTAATGTGCTGTGCCCACCATGTCCTGTCATGTGCATTGCAGTGCCCCTATGTAATGTGCTGTGCCCACCATGTCATGTGCATTGCAGTGCCCCCCATGTAATGTGCTGTGCCCACCATGTCATGTGCCTTGCAGTGCCCCCCATGTAATGTGCTGTGCCCACCATGTCCTGTCATGTGCATTGCAGTGCCCCTATGTAATGTGCTGTGCCCACCATGTCATGTGCATTGCAGTGCCCACTATGTAAAGTGCTGTGCCCACCATGTCATGTGCATTGCAGTGCCCCGCATGTCATGTGCCTTGCAGTGCCCCCCATGTAATGTGCTGTGCCCACTATGTCATGTCATGTGCCTTGCAGTGCCCCCCATGTAATGTGCTGTGCCCACCATGTCATGTGCCTTGCAGTGCCCCCCATGTAATGTGCTGTGCTCACCATGTCCTGTCATGTGCATTGCAGTGCCCCTATGTAATGTGCTGTGCCCACCATGTCATGTGCATTGCAGTGCCCACTATGTAAAGTTCTGTGCACACCATGTCATGTGCATTGCAGTGCCCCCCATGTAATGTGCTGTGCCCACCATGTCATGTCATGTGCCTTGCAGTGTCCCCATGTAATGTTCTGTGCCCACCATGTCATGTCATGTGCCTTGCAGTGCCCCCCCATGTAATGTGCTGTGCCCACCATGTCATCTGCCTTGCAGTGTCCCCATGTAATGTGCTGTGCCCACAATGCCATGTCATGTGCCTTGCAGTGCCCCCATGTAATGTGCTGTGCCCACCATGTCATGTCATGTGCCTTGCAGTGCCCCCCATGTAATGTGCTGTGCCCACCATGTCCTGTCATGTGCATTGCAGTGCCCCTATGTAATGTGCTGTGCCCACCATGTCATGTGCCTTGCAGTGCCCCCCATGTAATGTGCTGTGTCCAGTATGTCATTTGCTGTACGTTGCAGTGCCCACCATGTAATGCGCTGTGCTGACCATGTCATGTGCTGTGCATTACATTGCCCTTCATGTGATGTGCAGTGCCCACTATGTCATGCTG
This sequence comes from Lithobates septentrionalis, assembly GCA_037952835.1. Taxonomy (NCBI): domain Eukaryota; kingdom Metazoa; phylum Chordata; class Amphibia; order Anura; family Ranidae; genus Lithobates; species Lithobates septentrionalis. The sequence continues at coordinate 7,661,048 of JBBDGP010000821.1, forward strand.
TGCCTTGCAGTGCCCACCATGTAATGTGCAGTGCCCACCATGTCATGTGCTGTGCCTTGCATTGCCCACCATGTAATGTGCAGTGCCCACCATGTCATGTGATGTGCCATCCAGTGCCAACCATGTCATGTGCAATGCCCACCATGTCATGGCTGTGCCTTGCAATGCCCGCTATGTAATTTGCAGTGTCCACCATGTCATGTGCTGTGCCATACAGTGATCCCACCATGTAATGTGCAGTGCCCACCGTGTAATGTGCAGTGCCCACCGTGTAATGTGCAGCGCCCACCATGTCATGTGCACTTCCCACCATGTCATGTGCTATGCTGTGCCCACCCTGCCATGTGCTGTGCCCAGCATGTAGTGTGTTGTGCCCACTGTGTAATGTGCTGTGCTGTTCAACAGTGCCCACCATGTCATGTGCAGTTCCTAACATGTAATGTGCAGTTGCATTTCCCACCATGAAACGTGCTATGCCATGCAGTGCCCACCATGTAATGTGTTGTGCCCACCATGTAATGTTATGTGCCATTCAGTGCCCACCATGTAATGTGCTGTGCCCACCACGTCATGTGCTGTGCCATGCAGTGCCCACCATGTAATGCGCTGTACCCACCATGTAATGTGCTGTGTCATACAGTGCCCACCATGTCATGTGCAGTGCCCATCATATAAATTGCTGTGCAGTGCCCACCTAGTATGGTGGACAGTGTAGTATGGTGGACAGTGTAGTATGGTGGACAGTGTAGAATGGTGTTCAGTGTAGTATGGTGGTCAGTGTAGTATGGTGGTCAGTGTAGTATGGTGGTCAGTGTAGTATGGTGGTCAGTGTAGTGTAGTATAGTGGACAGTGTAGTATGGTGGTCAGTATAGTGTAGTATAGTGGACAGTGTAGTATGGTGGTCAAGTGTAGTGTAGTATAGTGGACAGTGTAATGTAGTATAGTGGACAGTGTAGTATAGTGGACAGTGTAGTGTAGTATAGTGGTCAGTATAGTGGACAGTGTAGTATAGTGGACAGTGTAGTGTAGTATAGTGGACAGTGTAGTATAGTGGTCAGTGTACTATGGTGGCGAGTATAGTATAGTGGTCAGTGTAGTGGACAATGTAGTGTAGTGGACAGTGTAGTTCTCAGTGTAGTGGTCAGTATAGGAATCAGGTAGGTCAGTACTATTGTATTTGAAGGGACTCAGGGATAGCTAAAAGTCCGCAGGTGGGGGGGGGGGGGGGGGGGGCGCAAATTACTTGCCTTGACCCGGGTGCTGACAACCCACGCTACGCCACTGCCATGTGCCTCTTTTAATCATCAACCATGTGAGTTGCTAAATGTTGTACCTTCAATAAATGTAACCATATTGCTACACTTAGAGGCGCTTCTCTTTTATACTCTGTAGCTCCTGCTGGATTTTGCTTCTAATCCCCTTATGGAGGCTGCCATTTGTGGATGGACATTTTATGGCTACACCTATCACATTGCTATAATCTTTTTATATGGACTATAAACTGAAGGACCTAAGAATAAATGATTGTGGAACAAATCATTTGAGTTTCAATTATTTCTTATGGGAAAATTTGCTTTGATATAAAAGTACCTTGGATTACAAGCATGTTTCTGGAACGAATTATGCTCGCAATCCAAGCTTTTACTGTACTAAATGCTATGTACTAATCACATTGAGATATCAGAATACAGTGTTTTTTGTGATAACACTGTTTTAAATGTAGAGCTGAAATTGAATTGAAATCTTGATGGACATTGTAAAAGGACATGAATATAACAGGAGAGTTTTGGCAAGGAAATAAATTGTGCTTTACTTTTCACTTACGTAACTAGCATTATCACTTACTTAACTAACATTATGTAAATAATTTAATCTATTTGTGACACATCAAATATTTACTTAGAAGGTGGCAAAGGAAAATTTTTCGCACAGAAGAAGCCAGTTCACTCTAAATAACATGCCGTGTAACCTTGACAATAAAATGTTTTGCAATAATGTCATTTAGGGCTTCTTTGCCTTTTTATGCAGTGCAACCCACCGAAGAGCTTGTCACCGCTAGGGATGGGCCGAACGGACTCCTGTTCGGTTCAGACCAGAACTTCCGAACACCGCAAACGTTCGGACCAGAATAACGAACCCCATTAAAGTCAAAGGGACCCGAACGTCAAATATCAAAAGTGCTCATTTTAAAGGCTTAAATGCAAGTAATTGGGCATACAATGGTTATGGTCCGGGTCCTGCCCTGGGGGACATGGATCAATAAAAAAAAAGTTTGTGAAAAACGTCATTTTTAAATCAGCAGTGATTTTTTGATTTTTAAAGTGAAAGCCTAAAAATGAAAAATTCCTTCCAATATAGTGCAAGGGAAGTCCCCTTAGTCTAACTGTAAAGTGGCAGATCTGTACTGTCTAGAATCTGCTGCAGCAATAATTGAATTTATAAAGCCAAAAAAATGACATTTTTCCTGCAAGCTGCCTTTATTTTGCTCAGCAACAGCTGGGGAGCCAGTATGTATGATGAGGCCATAATGTAGTGCACTGGGAACAAGATTAGAGATTTTTTGGATACATTCTGGTGTCACTTTGACTTTGGATAGAAGTAACAGCTGCGTTAAATTTGGTCTTTGGGTGTTGGTGGTGCCTTCCCACTGTAACCCTATAGAGATAATCTTGATGTAAGCAAGAATTTGCCTTGCTGTAAAAAACTGCAATGATATGCACGTCAGACAGGTGCAGAAAAATTGGTCTTTGGGTGTTAATTGTGCCCATGAAACCTATACCTAAAAAAATACTTCCAGATGAAATGATTGAACACCCTCAAAGCAGAGCCTCGAAGTCCTGCAGAGATTCCACATCCCAAAAAGACTTAATCAGTGACATCGGCATCAGGGGCTTCATAGCTGGTGATCCAGGACTGATTCATTTTTATAAAAGTCAAACGGTCCACAGAGTCTGGACAGATGTGTTCTATGATCAGTAACGAAACCTCCTGCAGCACTGAATGCCCGTTCTGAAAGCACACTGGATGCAGGGCAGCCCAACAACTCAATAGCATACTGGGCAAGTTCTGGCCAGAGGTCTATTCTCATGACCCAGTAAGCCAGTGGATCATCAGCTGGAAAGCTCTCCATCTCTGTTTTGGCCCCAAGGTAATCGTCCACCATGTGATGCAGATGCTGCCGATGGGATGTGGAAGCTGACAGCCCAGGGCGGGGAGGACTAAAAAAATTCCGAGATGCCTTCTCCAACACTCCTTTCTTGACCAACAGAAGACTCAAAACGACGTTTTCCACCACACTGTAACCTACTAGAGTCAGGAAAAACGTTCAATAAAATCCTCTTTATTGTGTCCTCAAGAGATTTTATCCTCTGCACTCTCTGTGGGGACGGGATGAGTTCAGACACCTTCCCCTTATAACGGTGGTCAAGGAGGGTTGCCAACCAGTAATCATCCTTCTCCTTTATGCCACGTATTCTTGGGTCCTTTCGCAGGCTTTGAAGCATGAGGTTGCCCATGCGCCTCATATTTGCAGAGGCTTGAAAAGCAGACTCCTCGGGGTCACTCAGGATAACAGCATCTGGAACTTCCTCCTCCCAGCCACGTACTACTCCCAAGGGTCCTGGGGTTGGAAAGCCATTGCTTACAGATTGACGCATGTCTTCCTCTTCTTCAAAGCCTATAAAAGTGCCAGAATCCTCCTCCTGTTCTGTGACATAGGAATGGAGGTGTCTGCATAAAGTGGGCCTTGAGAGGAAAGGAAGTCCTCCTCTTCCTTTGCAAAAAAAAAAACCCACTGGTCATTGCACATAGTTTTAATGGACCCTAAAGCCTGGTACACCCGGGCAGAATGTTGAGAGACAACAGCTGGTTAAAAAAAAAAAAAACGCAGGTTAAATGAAAAAAAAACCCATTAGCTCCAGACAGAGCCGCTGTACTAACCATGCAAGGTTAGTCCAGTGATCTCCCCCACTGAGCTGTTGTGTTCTGACAAGAGGACAGATTCTGGTTTTCCAGCATGCACGTCCCACAGAAGTCGACAGACCGACATACACCCGGGCCGAATGTCAAACTTTTTTTGTCGAATGTCGAATGTCTCCCGACATTTGGCCCATATACCTGGCTTTAGTGCTGCTTTACTATCTGTTTTCCACCAAAAATACACTTTAATTTTTCCTTTTATTTCTTTATTTTACCCTGGTAATCCTGACGATAACAAACTTCTTGTTTGTTTGTTCTTGGTGACGGTAACATGTAGAAACAGTATTGTCCCATTAGGACAGGACTACAAAAACAAAACCTTCCATTCTCCTCATTTCCATTACATGGAGCCTGTGTCACATGGGTTTTCAATGGCGATTACCATGAAGTTTTTAACACATTATGCAGACATGGTCCACTGTTACTGCCAGTGGCACCCTATCCATTAGGGGCACACGGAGCCGCCCCCTCTTTTCTGGGCCACCCCCTATATCATTAATGGATAGATTCATGCATAGGCTCTAATAGGCTTCAACATTGGGTGGACTCGGAGCGCAGAGCATTGTGCCATGAGCCCACCCAGGTGTTATAAAAGCAAATGAATATTCGCTGTTGTAACACTGATCCTCAATCCGGCCAATCAGAAGCAGGTCTAAGACCCATTTTTCGATTGGCCGCCGAGGAGGAGAGAGGAAACAGAAGCCGCCAATGCCCATGGAGGGCAGAGGAAAGGAAAGCCATTGCAGCCACCGAGCAAGGGAAGCCACCAGTGAAGCGTGACATACATGGGGCAAGTGCACCTGACCCGCCCACTGACCGACGGGGTGGATGTTACTGTTTGCTGCCCACCCAAAGAAGATTACTACCGGCCGCCGCTGGTTACTGCCCTAAGACATGCCATGCAGCCAGGGCTGGGGTACATGTAGATGGCAAGTGGCAACAGGAAATCAGTAGTACGGAGGTACAACAAAGGATGAAAAAACGTGAAAAAGTGTATTTTACAAGTCTGGGGTCCATGGATCAGCTATTTGACTGGAGACCCCTGTGCGGCTCTGGTCTGATGGACCTTTGGGTGGTGTGGACCAGAGTTTGGGGTCTTCCCCCTCCCCCACTCTCTTTTCTCTCCTTTCTTCTCCCGGATTTTCTTCCTCTTGGCTGAATTATGTGCTCGACAGATTTTAACCATGCACTACTAGTGACAGAGGACAGGGGGTTTCTCCCCCCCCCCAGTGGGGCAGGGAGCACCCTTCCTATTATAGTCATGGAGTAACTCTTGGGCCCCACAGCTCCATGTTAACTATTATGAGACCACTATGGTGTTGCGAGTTGAGAGAGTGCTGGAAGTCTCTTTGTTGGATATTGCTACTGCCTTAGCAGGGCTTGGGCGCACTCTCACAAGCTCCCAGGTACATACCTCAGAGATGCCTGAGAGTGGCGATTTTGAGAGCTACTTCTCCAGTTGATGTGGGGCTTGGGGCCTTACGCCTTCTGCCTCCCCTCTTATGAATAATAATGTACACATTGTCTTTTCATCAGCAAACGAGCACTCTGGATTGTGCAAATTATATATATTATTTGATTATCTTTATTATTGTTTTTATACCTAATGTGAAAACAATAATAAAAACATTGAAACAAAAAAAGAGTATTTTAATTAAACATGGCACTCCTCAGCAGCAGCCACAGGGGAGAAGAAAGAAGCGATCCCCAATGCCACACATCCATGCAGTCCTACGATGGTGATGAGAGTGACAACATCAGCCGGAACTCCAACCAGGCCATGTGATGTTGTCACGCTCATCAACATCATAGGACTGCATGGATGTGCAGCATCAGGGATCACCTCTTTCTTCTCCCTTGAGCTATAGCTTATGGCCAGGATAGGCTCTGTTCCCTGCCAACACTCTTTCCAGCAGAGGCAGAGGAATCCATACATATATCCCATATCGGCGAGGCTGAGTGGCACACAACAGAATACAAGGAGACACAGCAGCCACAGGGGAGCCAGGGCTTCTGGATCCCATAACCGCATCAGATTAAAAAAAGTAATTTACACACATTTATTTTTTACAGGCTATGCAATATAAGAGATAAGAGAAGGGGGAGGGAGCATTTTTAAGAACACCTATAGTTAGGATCCATGCACACTGGCTTAAAAATGTGCTGTAAAAACAGGAGTTTTTTTTTTTGCCTGAAGAAGCAGCTCAATGTTATCCTATATGCCCATGCACATTAGGACAATTACAATTTAAAAACCACCAAATTACCTATTGTATGGCCAACTTAATAAAAGAAAACCAGACTAAAAACTTGTATGTTCATAGCTACTGGTTATAAACATAGTGAAAGTGTTAAACGTATGCAACCACTTTTTTCACATAACCTCATCCAACACAAATGGTATGGTAGTCAATGTTAAGGCAGCATTCCACTCTTTTTCTATCCCATTTGCTTCTGCTTGTGTTTCTTTTTGATGTTCTCTCCCACCCCACTATTGGATAGCAACATGGTCTAATGTCATATTTCTGGAGTTTCTCTGTCAATGTTACTGCGTTTATGGGTAACAATGTTTTGGTATTATCCAGAGTTTGAATTGGATCTGTCATAAATCCATTACATATCGGTTTCCTATTCCCAAAGATCACCCAGGGCTGATACTTGCAATTCCATGGTTTTAAAAGGGTTTCTTTCTGGTTGATACAACCAAGCATTTGCTTTCCTGGAGGCGGTCTGGAATGCCGTTTCTCAGCTCTTGGCTCCAGACCGTCTATTGCTATAATGCAAACTTGAAAGGGACCATGGCTGACAGGATGATTGATGACGGTGGGTGACAAAGATCAAAGGATCAACAGGCACCTAAAGATTGATATGGACAATGCTGCCTCTAGAGGCCAAATACAGCAGGACAGACAGTAATATAATCTGTTGAGAAGGACTGCCCATAAATACTGTGATTCGTCAAAAGTCTAGATGGGATGGCAATGGGGTTGGATGGTGTATGTTTGAAGTATAAAAGGACTGAACGAGTCCAAGAGCTCTCTCTCTGTCTCTGAGCCGCATGGTGTCAGGGCTGGGCTCAGCCCTTCCTTCTCTGAGCTGGCCGCTCAGCTGTCGGCTAATTGACAGCTCCTTTCTTTCCACAGTGACTCAGCTGTTGATGATCTGGTCGTCAGTCCTGACTACTTAAAGCCGTCCAGCTCACTTCATCTCTGCCTTCGCCTTTGGTCGCATCTCCGAGACTTTCTCCTGCGTTCCTGTTGAAGACTTGCTCGATTGACATCCTTCTGGCTCCTGATCCTGTCTTGCTGTACTACTACGTTGATCTCTGGCTCTCTGACATTGGCATTGGCTGACTATCCGATCTGGTCACTGAACTCTGGCTATGTATTGACTACGCTTACTCTGTTTACCTTTTTATTATTATTAAACAAGTGTGATTAACTGTACTTCTGTCTCGGTCTGATTCATGTTTCTGACACATGGCTCTATCCACCATTTTGAGCCACATGGCTCCCTCTCTACCATTTTGAGTCCAGCCAGGAGACCATGCGATAAGTATCTTTGATGTTCTTGTATTATATGTTCTGGTTATATGATTTGTAATATTGTAATATCTATTTAGTATTTTGTGTTAGCGTATTCCTATTTTCTTGGGAAATAAATAAGACTTTGTTATTAAGCAGTGTGCTTGTTTCATAACTAACCTTGTATTATTGTTATATCAATAGTAGCATGTGGTCAGAGTTTTAATAGACTAGCTAACGATAGGGATAGACAAATTAATACATAGGTACAATAATATTTATTGTACCATTTACTTCACCCACCATGCGTATTAATCACTGCTGCCTTATCCTATCTGGTGCACGCAACTTCAATAGACCAGTTATATCTGGTTAAGAAAATAAAAAGTAGCTACAGAGCCCACACCCTGCTTGTGAGACTCCATTCCATGGGACTCCTCTGCAGCAGCTACTGTTATGTAGACCAGGGTTGCCAACCTCCCGCAGCAAAATTGGAAAATTTACTGGTGGAGCACATTTTTTACTGGCAACCTGAGAAATTACAGAACTCCTATTGAAAACTAACACAGTGAATATTTGAACAGTATAAATATGATGTGGAAACACTGACAATACCTATAACAAAACAATTTGCTTGATTTACACTTCAAAAGTCAACACAGCATGAAATTATCAGCCCCTGATATTTACTGGTAGTTTAAAAAAAATCAATGATTTTTACAAACTGTCAGTAAATTTACTGGCGGTTGGCAACCCTGATGTAGACCAGACCATGAGAAATCCTCTGTAGCTACTGGTGTGTAGACCAGACCAACTTGTTCCTTAAAATCGAGTGAGAAAATATCAGGTCTCCTGACCCAGTAATAGGCTGCATGGTAGAGGGGTTTAAATCTGAGGACTAGATGGACAGAAACACAACACCTTTGGCAGGTAAAACTGGTCCCATAAGCACATTTTAAGTGGAGTGGAGAAAGGTTAGTATTCATGACAATGTTTTTATTGTTACAGAAACAACTGTTCCCTCGTTTCTTGTCCTGCTGTCAGAGGTAGAGCGAGGGAAAATCTCCTCAAGGGGGTCACAGACAGAAATCCTAACAGGAATGTTAACTCTTTATCAATCCACCCAGAATTATTGCATAATCAAACTGGAACAGAATGTTTGATGTTTGTGGCCCACTTCACTGCTTCACACATGACATTTCCAAAACTATTCAAAAGATGTCATCATTGGAACAGTCAAGTGTAGTATCAATCTCAACTACCGCAGTGAATTATTAGTCTTTTTTTTTTTTTGTTACATCCACTCATCCACCCACTTCTTCCCATATGTCTGATAATAAGGAATAAATAAGACTGGGGGAGGCCCTGCACTGCTGTCCTATCCCATTCAATGATCCTATTGTGTGTTTCATATTCCAGCATCAGACAAAGCAAAGCACAGCATTCCATGTCTCCAGACCATACACAATGACTGTTTTCCCTGGCTGCCAGCCCATTACCATACAGCGCCCTATTTCAGGAAGTACAGACCATTTTATATATATTTATGACAAATTATAATTTGCCCGTAAGTGTTTTCTTTAGATGCTATAAAATGCAAATGCAAAAATTGTTACTTTTGCAATAAAATCATGAAAAATAATATGTATTTATAGAGTTCTCTCATGTGCTGCTCAGATAAATTTTATGCAAAGCTGACCACACATTCAGTCATTCAAAGGAAAATATTTAAATTGCTTTTAATGGAATTCTCAAATTCTCAACAGCCAAAACTACAATTGCAAAAGCTCTACAAAGCTAAGTATAATCTATTGATAAGCTGATTATATTTGTCAAAAAGTCACTGTTAAAATTTTGAAAAAAAGTACTGTAAAGGGCACAAGCTTGATATTCACAGGTCGGTTTTGTAGTAAGCAATGTAGAGTTGCACAGAAACAGAGGGGAGGGTGGCCAGTGTTCTTTAATGTACTCCAAGATATAGAATTTACAGATATGTCAAAATTGCTGTTATCCTAATTGCAAAGTACAGGATATAGGCCTGATATTCATAAATCACAGGATGTCCCAAAGCAATTATTAAGAAGGGTGGGCAACAACAATAACAAGGATAGACCGATCCAACTTCAGAGTGCAGCTACAAACAACTTGCAGCTGAAGGCTACATCTACAGATTGGACATCCACCTGGTAGAACTTTGTAAAGGTATGAACAGAAGACCAGGTTTTGGCCCTACAAAGCTGGGCAACAGAAACTTGATATGCAAAAATTCAGGAAAATCCAACCAATCTGATGGGATAAGCATGTAATAGTGCAGGAGGAGCTTTTTCTTTTAGAGTGTAAGCTTTTAAGATGAGTTGTTTTATCCATCTAGCGATGGTGAACGTTGAAACAGGATGTCACTTGTGTTATCCCAAGGGTAGGACAAATAGGGAGACTATTGTCTTCCTGATAGAAGCTGTAGCTTTGTTGTGGACTCTGATGGCTCTGAACATGTTCAGGTAGTGAAGAACAGTTCCCTTTGGGTGCTTTGGAGTAGCGCACAAAAAAAGAGGAATGGCTCTTTACAAGAGAGAACAGCTAGCTCAGAGACAAGTCTGACAGACCTGATAGCCAACAAGAAGGCTACTTTGCCAGAGAGGTCATCCATAGGGATTTCCCTGATAGGTTCAAAAGGTGGTTTCTACAGGGCAGAGAGAATCAAGTTAAGGACCCAAGGAAGCTTTAAAGGGAGGTCTGATTTGAACAACACCCTGAAAAAAGGTGAATGCCGAATTCTGTCCTTTCAGAGTACTTAAACCGGAGTTCCACCCAAAAATTGAACTTTCGCTGTCCAGGTTCCTCCCCCCCCTCCGGTGTCACATTTGGCACCTTTCAGGGGGGAGCAGATACCTGTCTAATACAAGTATTTGCTCCCACTTCCGGCGAAAGATCGGCGCAGTATCCGCGGCGATATACGCCATGTCCGGCCCCTCCTCCATTCCCCTGCTGTCTTTTTGGAGACAAACAGGTTCCAGAAGACAGCAGGGACCACTCAGAATGTGCAGCGCGACTCACGCAGTAGGGAACCAGGCTGTGAAGTCACAAGGCTTCACTTCCTGATTCCCTTACTAGCAATGCCGGTCCCTCCACGCAAAAGATCGGCGCAGTATCCGTGGCGATATACGCCATGTCCGGCCCCTCCTCCATTCCCCCGCTGTCTTCTTGGAGACAAACAGGTCCCAGAAGACAGCAGGGACCACTCAGAACGTGCAGCGCGACTCGCGCAGTAGGGAACCAGGCTGTGAAGTCACAAGGCTTCACTTCCTGATTCCCTTACTAGCAATGCCGGTGCCTCCACGCATAGCTGAGTGATGGGTCAGCTTCAGGGGAGGACATCGCAGGTGCCCTGGACAGGCAAGTTTCCTAATTTAAAAGTCAGCAGCTGCAGTATTTGTAGCTGCTGACTTTAAATTTTTTTTTAGACGGAACTCTGCTTTAAAGCCAAATTCTGTTAAAGACCTGATTGTAGTAGGCCACAATGCCAGGAACAGAGTAATCTCTGGGATTCAAGTGCTTGTGTTAATACCAGGCAAAGAAGGAAAAGTTCAATAAGAAATCTTTTTTGGAAGTTACTTTTTTGTAGGAATGACAGATTCAGAGACCCCTCTGTCCCTTAAATAAGGTGCAAAGGCAGAAGGTTTTTTTTTTTTTTATCTTAATGCATCCTAAAACCTTGTGTGTGTAGCAGCCCCTCCAATTACTTACATGATTCCCTTCTCTCTTCAGAAAAAAAAACAGACTTTACAATCACTTTAGGACTTGGATTTCAACAGCCATGCTGTTAAAGCCCATGACCGAGAAGCAGGATAAGGTTTATCTGTGTACCATGTTATTGTGGGCCAGTTCAGTGCAATGAGAACAATTGGTTTCTACTCTCTATTTTGTGGAGCAGTCAAGGCAAAATTCACAGTGGAGTCAAGGCATAGTTTAGCCTGACCTGGATCTAAGGAATTATCATAGAATCTGATGCCAATGCTAGAAGATCCTTGGTTCTGGCCACAAATGGAGGTCATTTGTGGCTGAATCTGGAGACCAGGATATCCACATCTGGAATCCCCCATCCAGGGGCGTTGCTAGGTAGCAAAAAGACCAGGGGCTTCAGCCCGAAGTCAGAGCCCAGCACCGGGGGGGGGGGGGGGGGGTGTGTGATGGTGCAGCAGACTGAGGAGTTGTATGGAGGGGGGTGTTACCTACCTGACATACACTGACCTACCTGACGCACACTGACCTACCTGGCTGGCATACACTGACCTACCTGACATACACTGACCTACCTAACATACACTGACCTACCTATCTGACATACACTGACCTACTTGACACACACTGACCTACCTATCTGACATACACTGACCTACCTGGCTGACACACACTGACCTACATGACACACACTGACCTACATGACATACACTGACCTACCTGACACACACTGACCTGCCTGGCACACACTGACGTGCCTGGCTGACATACACTGACCTACATGACATACCTGACACGCACTAATCTACCTGACACACACTGACCTACTTATCTGACATAAACTGACCTACCTATCTGACACACACTGACCTACTTGATACACTGACCTACCTGACATACCCTGACCTACCTACCTGACACACACTGACCTACCTATCTGACCTACCTGACACACACTGGCCTACCTATCTGACCTACCTGACACACAATGACCTACCTATCTGACATACACTGACATACACTGACCTACCTATCTGACATACACTGACATACACTGACCCACACTGACCTACCTGACATGCACTGACCTACCTGCCCTTGCCCCCTTAAAGCCTAAGTTTATTTATTTAAAATTAGCCAAGGGGCAGTCAAATCATCAAATGCAGCCACTGTGCCCCGTCAAATGCAGCCACTGTGCCCTCGTCAAATGCCAGCCACTGTGCCTCCGTCAAATGCAGCCACTGTGCCCCGTCAATTGCAACCACTGTGCCCCATCAATTGAAACCACTGTGCCCCATCAATTGCAACCACTGTCCCCCGTGAAATGAAGCCACTGTGCCCGTCAAAAGAGAGAAGAGAGAGAATAGACACAGAGAGAAGAGAGAGAGGAGAGAAGGGAGAAAGAGAGAAGGAGAGCGAGAAACACAGAGAGAGAGTGACACCTTTTTTTTTTTTAAATCTTCGTTCTGTCCCACTCCCAGTCACAGCCACCATGGCCGTTATTCAGCGTGACTCTGGAGGTTGAGGGAGAAGGAGGCGTCGCGTTCTCCTGATCTCCTTCTGCTTTCCTCAGGCAAGGCGGCATATCACACCGCCTGTCAGTCAGTGCAGTGGGCGGCGCCGCAACGGCCGAATCACACAGGTAAATTGCAGCTGCCGCCGCTGCTGTCTAGCCTATTTTCTCTCCCTTTCTCTTCACTGCAGGATAGGGTTGCCCCCTTTTCTTTAAGCCAAACCTGTAAACTTTAGAGGTGCATGGCAAAAAAATTTTGGAAAAAAAGCTGCATGGCAAATATTAGCACAACACATTTTGGAATGGATTTACACCTCTATTCATACATTATTATATGTGTATGGCGACTGCACAGTATATGTTTAAATAAGATGGGAGTGTATTAATACTTTATCCTTTGCGGTTTCCACCATCATTCACTTTTTTCACATTTAAATTAATATACACTATAGGATTGTAAAGACCTGGGACACCTTTGGGTGCACTAAGGAGAGCAATAATGCAGGACGCTTATTGGTGAGTGTTACCCCCATAATACAGGGGTCAGTGTTACCCCTCTATAATTTAGATCAGAGTCCCCTTATATCAGTGCTTCTCTTAGAGACCCAAAAAAATTAAAATGGAAAAAGTGCAGCACAACCTCCCCCTATAATTATATTCATATATGAAAAAATAGTTGTAAATGATGGTGGAAACCCCCAAGGATAATCCAAGTATTAATACACTCCAGTCTTATTTAAACATATACTGTGCAATCTCCACACACATATAATGTATGAATAGAGGTGTAAACCTCCAATTAATTCCAAAATGTGCTAATATCCAATTTACTTTTTCGGATATTAGCAAAACACATTTTGGAATGGATTTACACCTCTATTCATACAGTATTATATGTGTGTGGCGATTGCACAGTATATGTTTAAATAAGATTGGAGTGTATTAATACTTGGATTACCCTTGGGGGTTTCCACTTTCCACCATCATTCACAATTATTTGTTCACATTTAAATTAATATAATTATAGGGGGAGGTTGCACTGCATTTTAATTTTTTTTTGCATAGTTTTTTTCGAGGAGTTTTAGTTTTATTTTAGGTGTTTTTTTTTTTTTTTTTTTAGACCAGAGTCCCCTATATCTGATCCTCTTTAGAGACAAACCGTCAGTCTCTAAGGGGGGTGCTGATATAAGGGGACTGTAATATAATGGGTTTCTCTGAGGAGAGGGAGGGGGAGGTAATATAAGGACAAACTGATCTAATGTGGGTGCTGATACAAGGAGAGTTTCCCTTATTTAGTAGAGGCTTCAAGCGAGGGGTCTCTTTGGTGCTGATCTAATGGCGGGTGCTGACTGCTGATCTAATGGGTCACCAGCAGTCAGCACCCCCTCTACATTAGCTCAGAGTCCCCTTATATCAGCACCCCCCTTAGATATCTCTAATAGATCAGTGACCCCCCCCATCAGTGTCCCCTGCCCCTAAAGACCCCCATTAGACTACCTTACAGTGAGCCGTTTAGAGTCCGGAAGTGTGGGTGCCGGAGTTTGGGGGCGGAGCAAAGCTGCTCTTCTGTGCCATTTTCCTTCCTTCCATTGTATGGGGGGCTTGGGGAGAAGGCATAGTAGAGGCAGATGCTGCATCGCTGTGTCGGCAGGACACATTTGAACTGGTACACTCACTCACAGGGCTGCTGTTAGGAATCATGGGGCCTCCACCCCTGAGGGGGAAAAGAGGTGAGGGGAGGGAGGTGAGTGAGGAGGAGGCAGGAGAGAGAGGGGGTGCTGACACAGAGGAGGGTGGGGCTGACAGAGAGGGGGAGGGCTGACAGAGAGGGGGAGGGCTGACAGAGAGGGGGAGGGCTGACAGAGAGGGGAAGGGCTGACAGAGGGGGGTGGGCTGACAGAGAGGGGTGTGCTGACAGGGGGGTGGGCTGACAGGGGGGTGGGCTGACAGAGAGAGGTGGGCAGACAGAGAGGGGATGGGCAGACAGAGGGGGGATGGGCAGACAGAGGGGGGGTGGGCTGACAGAGGGGGGTGCTGACGGGGGGGTGGGCTGACAGAGAGGGGGTGCTGACTGGGGGGGTGGGCTGACAGAGAGGGGGTGCTGACTGGGGGGTGGGCTGACAGAGAGGGGGTGCTGACTAGGGGGTGGGCTGACAGAGAGGGGGGTGCTGACTGGGGGTGGGCTGACAGAGAGGGGGTGCTGACAGGGGGTGGGTTGACAGAGAGGGGGGTGCTGACTGGGGGGTGGGCTGACAGAGAGGGGGAGGGCTGACAGAGAGAGGGAGGGCTGACTGGGGGGTGGGGTGACAGAGGGGGTGGGCTGACAGAGAGGGGGTGCTGACAGGGGGTGGGCTGACAGAGAGGGGGAGGGCAGACAGAGAGGGGGAGGGCTGACAGGGGGGTGGGCTGACAGAGGGGGGGGTGCTGACAGGGGGGTGGGCTGACAGAGGGGGGTGCTGACTGGGGGGTGGGCTGACAGAGAGGGGGGTGCTGACTGGGGGTGGGCTGACAGAGTGCTGACAGAGAGGGGGTGCTGACTGGGGGGTGGGCTGACAGAGAGGGGGGCTGACAGAGAGGGGGGTGCTGACTGGGGGTGGGCTGACAGAGAGGGGGTGCTGACTGGGGGGTGGGCTGACAGAGAGGGGGTGCTGACTGGGGGGTGGGCTGACAGAGAGGGGGGTGCTGACTGGGGGGTGGGCTGACAGAGAGGGGGGTGGGCTGACAGAGAGGGGGGGCTGACTGGGGGGTGGGCTGACAGAGAGGGGGTGCTGACTGGGGGGTGGGCTGACAGAGAGGGGGGCTGACAGAGAGGGGGGTGCTGACTGGAGGTGGGCTGACAGAGAGGGGGGTGCTGACTGGGGGGTGGGCTGACAGAGAGGGGGGTGCTGACTGGGGGGGTGGGCTAAAAGAGGGGGGTGGGCTGACAGAGAGGGGGTGCTGACAGGGGGTGGGCTGACAGAGAGGGGGTGCTGACAGGGGGGTGGGCTGACAGAGAGGGGGGTGCTGACTGGGGGGGTGGGCTGACAGAGGGGGGGATGGGCTGACAGAGAGAGGGGTGCTGACAGGGGGGTGGGCTGACAGAGGTGGGTGGGCTGACAGAGAGGGGGGGTGCTGACTGGGGGGGGGGGTGGGCTGACAGAGAGGGGTGCTGACAGAGAGGGGTGCTGACAGAGGGGGGTGCTGACCGAGGGGGGTGCTGACAGGGGGAGGGCTGACAGGGGGGTGCTGACAGGGGGGTGGGCTGACAGAGAGGGGGGTGCTGACTGGGGGGGGGTGGGCTGACAGAGAGGGGGGTGCTGACAGGGGGGTGGGCTGACAGGGGGTGCTGACTGGGGGTGGGCTGACAGAGAGGGGGGTGCTGACTGGGGGGGTGGGCTGCCAGAGAGGGGGGTGGGCTGATAGAGAGGGGGGTGCTGACAGGGGGGTGGGCTGACAGAGAGGGGGGTGCTGACTGGGGGGGTGGGCTGACAGAGAGGGGTGCTGACAGAGGGGGGTGCTGACAGGGGGTGGGCGGACAGAGGGGGGTGCTGACTGGGGGGGTGGGCTGACAGAGGGAGGGTGCTGACTGGGTGGTGGGCTGACAGAGAGGGGGGTGCTGACTGGGGGGTGGGCTGACAGAGAGGGGGTGCTGACTGGGGGGTGGGCTGACAGAGAAGCGGGTGCTGACTGGGGGGTGGGCTGACAGAGAGGGGGGTGCTGACTGGGGGGTGGGCTGACAGAGGGGGGTGGGCTAACAGAGAGGGGGTGCTGACAGGGGGTGGGCTGACAGAGAGGGGGTGCTGACAGGGGGGTGGGCTGACAGAGAGGGGTGGGCAGACAGAGAGGGGGTGGGCAGACAGCGAGGGGGAGGGCTGACAGGGGGGTGGGCTGACAGAGGGGGGGTGCTGACAGGGGGGTGGGCTGATAGAGGGGGGGTGCTGACTGGGGGTGGGCTGATAGAGAGGGGGTGCTGACTGGGGGGTGGGCTGACAGAGGGGGTGCTGACTGGGGGGGTGGGCTGACAGAGAGGGGGTGCTGACTGGGGGGTGGGCTGACAGAGAGGGGGGCTGACAGAGAGGGGGTGCTGACTGGGGGGTGGGCTGACAGAGAGGGGGGTGCTGACTGGGGGGTGGGCTGACAGAGAGAGGGGTGCTGACTGGGGGCTGGGCTAAAAGAGGGGGGTGGGCTGACAGAGAGGGGGGTGCTGACTGGGGGGGGTGGGCTGCCAGAGAGGGGGGTGGGCTGATAGAGATGGGGGTGCTGACAGGGGGGTGGGCTGACAGAGAGGGGGGTGCTGACTGGGGGGGTGGGCTGACAGAGGGGGGTGCTGACAGAGGGGGGTGCTGACAGAGGGGGGTGCTGACAGGGGGTGGGCGGACAGAGGGGGGTGCTGACTGGGGGGGTGGGCTGACAGAGGGGGGGTGCTGACTGGGTGGTGGGCTGACAGAGAGGGGGGTGCTGACTGGGGGGTGGGCTGACAGAGAAGCGGGTGCTGACTGGGGGGTGGGCTGACAGAGAAGCGGGTGCTGACTGGGGGGTGGGCTGACAGAGAGGGGGGTGCTGACTGGGGGGTGGGCTGACAGAGGGGGGTGGGCTAACAGAGAGGGGGTGCTGACAGGGGGTGGGCTGACAGAGAGGGGGTGCTGACAGGGGGGTGGGCTGACAGAGAGGGGTGGGCAGACAGAGAGGGGGTGGGCAGACAGCGAGGGGGAGGGCTGACAGGGGGGTGGGCTGACAGAGGGGGGGTGCTGACAGGGGGGTGGGCTGATAGAGGGGGGGTGCTGACAGGGGGGTGGGCTGATAGAGGGGGGGTGCTGACTGGGGGTGGGCTGATAGAGAGGGGGTGCTGACTGGGGGGTGGGCTGACAGGGCTGACAGAGAGGGGGTGCTGACTGGGGGGGTGGGCTGACAGAGAGGGGGTGCTGACTGGGGGGTGGGCTGACAGAGAGGGGGGCTGACAGAGAGGGGGTGCTGACTGGGGGGTGGGCTGACAGAGAGGGGGGTGCTGACTGGGGGGTGGGCTGACAGAGAGAGGGGTGCTGACTGGGGGCTGGGCTAAAAGAGGGGGGTGGCTGACAGAGAGGGGGTGCTGACAGGGGGTGGGCTGACAGAGAGGGGGTGCTGACAGGGGGTGGGCTGACAGAGAGGGGGTGCTGACAGGGGGGTGGGCTGACAGAGAGGGGGTGCTGACTGGGGGGGTGGGCTGACAGAGAGGGGTGCTGACAGAGGGGGGTACTGACAGAGGGGGGTGGGCTGACAGGGGGGTGCTGACAGGGGGGTGGGCTGATAGAGGGGGGGTGCTGACTGGGGGTGGGCTGATAGAGAGGGGGTGCTGACTGGGGGGTGGGCTGACAGAGAGGGGGTGCTGACTGGGGGGGTGGGCTGACAGAGAGGGGGTGCTGACTGGGGGGTGGGCTGACAGAGAGGGGGGCTGACAGAGAGGGGGTGCTGACTGGGGGGTGGGCTGACAGAGAGGGGGGTGCTGACTGGGGGGTGGGCTGACAGAGAGAGGGGTGCTGACTGGGGGCTGGGCTAAAAGAGGGGGGTGGGCTGACAGAGAGGGGGTGCTGACAGGGGGTGGGCTGACAGAGAGGGGGTGCTGACAGGGGGTGGGCTGACAGAGAGGGGGTGCTGACAGGGGGGTGGGCTGACAGAGAGGGGGTGCTGACTGGGGGGGTGGGCTGACAGAGGGGTGCTGACAGAGGGGGGTACTGACAGAGGGGGGTGGGCTGACAGGGGGGTGCTGACAGGGGGGTGGGCTGATAGAGGGGGGGTGCTGACTGGGGGTGGGCTGATAGAGAGGGGGTGCTGACTGGGGGGTGGGCTGACAGAGAGGGGGTGCTGACTGGGGGGGTGGGCTGACAGAGAGGGGGTGCTGACTGGGGGGTGGGCTGACAGAGAGGGGGGCTGACAGAGAGGGGGTGCTGACTGGGGGGTGGGCTGACAGAGAGGGGGGTGCTGACTGGGGGGTGGGCTGACAGAGAGAGGGGTGCTGACTGGGGGCTGGGCTAAAAGAGGGGGGTGGGCTGACAGAGAGGGGGTGCTGACAGGGGGTGGGCTGACAGAGAGGGGTGCTGACAGGGGGTGGGCTGACAGAGAGGGGGTGCTGACAGGGGGGTGGGCTGACAGAGAGGGGGTGCTGACTGGGGGGGTGGGCTGACAGAGAGGGGTGCTGACAGAGGGGGGTACTGACAGAGGGGGGTGGGCTGACAGGGGGTGCTGACAGGGGGGTGGGCTGACAGAGAGGGGGGTGCTGACTGGGGGGTGGGCTGACAGAGAGGGGGAGCTGACAGGGGGTGGGCTGACAGGGGGATGCTGACAGGGGGGGTGGGCTGACAGAGAGGGGGTGCTGACAGGGGGTGGGCTGACAGAGGGGGGTGGGCTGACAGAGAGGGGGTGCTGATTGGGGGGGTGGGCTGACAGAGAGGGGTGCTGACAGAGGGGGTGCTGACAGGGGGTGGGCTGACAGGGGGTGGGCTGACAGAGGGGGGTGCTGACGGGGGGGGGGTGGGCTGACAGAGGGGGTGCTGACTGGGGGGTGGGCTGACAGAGAGGGGGGTGCTGACTGGGGGGTGGGCTGACAGAGAGGGGGTGCTGACTGGGGGGTGGGCTGACAGAGGGGGGTGGGCTGACAGAGAGGGGTTGCTGACAGGGGGTGGGCTGACAGAGAGGGGGTGCTGACAGGGGGGTGGGCAGACAGAGAGGGGGTGGGCAGACAGAGAGGGGGAGGGCTGACAGAGGGGGGTGGGCTGATAGAGGGGGGGTGCTGACTGGGGGTGGGCTGACAGAGAGGGGGTGCTGACTGGGGGGTGGGCTGACAGAGAGGGGGGTGGGCTGACAGAGAGGGGGTGCTGACTGGGGGGGGGGGTGGGCTGACAGAGAGGGGGTGCTGACTGGGGGGTGGGCTGACAGAGAGGGGGTGCTGACAGGGGGTGGGCTGACAGAGAGGGGGTGCTGACAGGGGGGTGGGCAGACAGAGAGGGGGTGGGCAGACAGAGAGGGGGAGGGCTGACAGGGGGGTGGGCTGACAGAGGGGGGTGGGCTGATAGAGGGGGGGTGCTGACTGGGGGGTGGGCTGACAGATAGGGGGGTGGGCTGACAGAGAGGGGGTGCTGACTGGGGGGGGTGTGGGCTGACAGAGAGGGGGTGCTGACTGGGGGGTGGGCTGACAGAGAGGGGGGCTGACAGAGAGGGGGTGCTGACTGGGGGGTGGGCTGACAGAAAGGGGGGTGCTGACTGGGGGCTGGGCTAAAAGAGGGGGTGGGCTGACAGAGAGGGGGTGCTGACAGGGGGTGGGCTGATAGAGAGGGGGTGCTGCGGGGCGGGGGGGAGGGAGGTGGCGGTCCGATGGCTCAGTGCCTGTACATGCCTGCTTGTCTCTCCTCCACCTCCAATGCCGCCCGCCGCAGCCGCGACCCGCCCGCTATTTTCTCCTCCACACCCGCCGCTGAGACTCGGGGCTAAGGGTTCCACATTCGGGGCTCCAGCCTCGATAGCCACCCCCTGGCGACGCCTCTGCCCCCATCTATGACAGATCAGGCTGAAGGTCTCAGGGTGCAGGGCCCATTCCTCTTGGTCCAGGCAGTAACAGCTAAGATAATCCACCTTCCTGGGATGTGGACAGCAAAGCGCTGGACAGCATTGCTCCATCTATGAGAGGGTCTAGCTTGCTTTCTTCAAGGCTGCATGACTCCTGCTACTCCCTTATTAGTTTATGTAGGCCACAGCCGTAGCATTGTCTGATTACAACCCGATTGGATTCCCTGAAGAAGGGCGGTCCAGTGATGCATAGCCAGTTTGATCGGTTTGAGCTCCAAGATGTTGATGGGCTTCTTCTGGTGACCATGTTCCTTAGGGTGAGAGATTGGAACACCCCACCCCAGCAAGACAGATTGACATCTATTGTCATCACCTCTTAAGTGATGCCAGAAATTCCACCAAGCTAGGGAGTTTCTTGCTTGGCTGGATAAGAGCATGGGCAGGTAGAGAGAAGGTGAATGCTTGTTCCATGCCACTGTGTTTCTAGAAGTCTTGAATGAAATCATGTGAAATGGAACAGCTTCAAATTAACAACCATGCGGCCCAGAACTCTTATGGAGAATCTCATAGAGGGGTGTCTTTTTGATCTTAACCACTTGCTTACTGGGCACTTTCACTCTGTTCCTGACTTGGTCAATTTTCAGCTTTCAATGCTGTCTCACTTTGAATGACAATTGCGCAGTCATGCAGCACTGTACCCATATTCGATTTTTATAATTTTTTTCAGACAGATAGAGCATTATTTTGGTGCTATTTAATCACTGCTGAGTTTTTTAAGTTTTCCTAGACTAAAATAAGACCAAAAGTTGTGTACGCTAATGAGACTACACCAATGCGGAAGCACTGATGTGACTGCACTTAAAATGAAGGCACTAATGATCTGTGCCCTGACCATCAGTGTAAATGTGTGCTGTCACAGGATGGCCAGTTATCTGCTTTCCTTTTCAAACACAGCGACAGCTCTGAGGAAAGGAAATGAAGATAACCGCCATTTGTTTACATGGGATCAGCTGTGGCTGGACACAGCGGATCACATGGTAAAGGGCCACTGTGATTGAATTAATGATCTGGGACTCACGTGATTGACCCAGATCGCCTGTTTTTTCTGGACCTTGAACTGTTGCATGATGCTGGTTCAATTATTACCAGGAATCATTCCTGTAGGTGGCAACTCCTGCTTACATTATGCCAGCTGTCCCCACCCGGCATGGAAAAAGAACATACCCAAAGGTCAATTCCTTCAACTAAAAAGGAATTGTTCCAAGCGTCAGGATTATACACTCCAAAGCTAATTTTTTTTAAACAAAATTCAGAGAGAAAAGCTATCCAGATGACCTCCTCCAAGAAGCTTTTGAATCTTGCTTGGAAGATTGTTCTAATGATAAACCCCCACACCCCCAAAAAGAGCACAAGATTTATTACAGGCAAATTTGGAACGATTACCAGTGTTATCAAGAAACACTGGTATATCCTTCGATCCGACCCTACTCCATGTCCTGATCTTCCTGATGCACCCTGAGTGGTGTTTAGAAGGGCCCGTACATTGAAGAATCTGGTTGCACCAAGTATTCCCAAAAAAACTGTTTTTAAAAAAGCAATGGACATAAGAGGTTACTTTGATAATCGGGCTGGCATTTTTCAGTGAAGAAAAAGAGTCTGTTTCACCTGTTAATCCATCCCACATGGCCAGTCCTATCTCTCGGATAGCTCTGGAAATGTTTACTACATTAGACAATTTATTACTTGCTCAACCCAGTATGTCATATACGTCATGAAATGCCCCTGTAATCTACTCTATGTGGGCCGAACTATACGTACTTTATGTACTAGAGTTGGCAAACATCATAGGTCCATTAGGGAGGGAAAGGAGAAGCACAGTATTCCTTACCATTTCTCTACATTCCAGGAGAAGAACCATGAAGTTCTGACAGTCTTGGCAATTGAGAATATAACCAAAAGGGTCTCTCATGGACAACGAAAGATTCATGTTGCTACGTAGGAGAGAGACCCTGTGGATTTATAAGCTCAATACACTCTCTCCCCATGGCCTGAATGAGGAGTTGGACATCCATATTGTTTTATGAAAGGATTGTTTCCACTCCTCTTCTGACCAGGAGTCTATTTGTTCTTTCACCCCTTTACCATTATTTATAAGTAATTATTATCATATTTTATATATTTTCTATGTATTACTTTTTTTATTTATATGTTTGATTATTTTTGCTATATTGTTTTTATAATAACCCTTTTTGTAATGTATCTTAGCAACAGATGAAGCTTAAGGATATATAGATCTTCATGCATTTAGATATATTTTGTAATATATATATATATATATATATATATATTTCATATTGCCCTGCTGTTGTTACAGACAGAGGCGTAACTAGAACCTTCAGGGCCCCGGTGCAAGAAACCATGATGGGCCCCCCTTCCATTCGAGCCCTGGACTTCCAATTTTGGGAGGGTGTCCATGGACATCCTCCCAAAACCGTGCTTCCCACATGACCCCTGGGACATGCATCCAGCGCAATCACATCGGCCCTTTACCATGTGATCAGCTGATCACATGTAAACAGACTGGTTATCCACAGCCCTTTCCTCCCACGCTGTGTCTGTTATGAATGGACAGCCGTTAACTGTCAAGAATGTTAGTAAATTGTTTACACTGATAATCAGTGCCCCAATCATCAGTGCCATCTATCAGTGCTCATCAATGCCACCTATCACTACCCATCACTTCCACCTACAAGTGTTACCTATAAGTGATCATTAATGCCGCCTGTTAGTGCCCATCAATTCTGCCTATCAGCACCACCTATCAGTGCTCATTAATTCCACCTAACTGCATCCATCAGTACCACCTATCAGTACTCTTCAATTCTGCCCATCAATACTGCCTGAGTTCTGCCTATCAGTGTTCCTCAGTGCCCATCAGTACCATCTATCAGTGCCCATCAATGCCACCTATCAGTGCACATTAGTGCCTCCTATTAGTGCTCATCAATGTGGCCTATCAGTGCCTTCTATCAGTGTCCATCAGTGCCTTCTATCAGTGCCCATCAGTGCTTTCTATCAGTGCTCATCAGTGCCGTCTATCAGTGCTCTTCAGTGCCTTCTATCAGTGCTCATTAGTGCTGTCTATCAGTGCCTTCTATCAGTGCTCATCAGTGCCTTCTATCAGTGCTCATCAGTGCCTTCTATCAGTGCTCATCAGTGCCGTCTATCAGTGCCTTATTTCAGTGCTCATCAGTGCCTTCTATCAGTGCTCATCAGTGCCTGCTATTAGTTCTCATCAGTGCCTTCTATTAGTGCTCATCAGTGCCTTCTATTAATGTTCATCAGTGCCTGCTATTAATTTCCATCAGTGCTGTCTGCCTTCTCAGGACAGCACAGCTCTGAGCGGAGATCGTGTGTCATAGAACAATAGCACAGAGAGACACCGGCAGCAATAACGTTCTATTTGTCGGTCCTCTCTGGCACGGATGAGAGAGGACACACAGCTGATCTCACGGTTCCCCCTTCTCCCCCCTCCTATGTGTTCCGCGGGAAATGTGAGCTCTTTAGCTTCACACTTGACTGCCCACGGAACACACAGGAGGGGGGAGCCGTGAGATCAGCTGTGTGTCCTCTCTCATCCGTGCCAGAGAGGACCGACAAATAGAACATTAATGCCGCCGGTGTCTCTGTTGTGCTATTGTTCTATGACACACGATCTCTGCTCACAGTGTGTGTGAAGATCAACCCCGCTGGGCCCCCCCACAGTGGCGAGAATGCTGGGCCCAGTCGCAACTGTTGCGACCCTGGTAATTCCGCCACTGTCAGAGATACATCACAGACCGTTTGGCTTCTCTATCTTCTGTTGCCCTCACAGCACCCCCCCCCCCCCAGTGGAGCATTTCTGCCAGCTCCTGACATCTCCTCCAGCCCGAGGTGACTAGCTCCAACCGCGACTGTCACTTCCAGGTGCGCCGGGGCGTTGCTGGCTCTGTCCATCTATCTGGCCTCCATTGGGCTCAGCGCTCACCCCCAGGAACACCAGGCTCTGAGGAGCCAAGACAGGAAGATTATGGTGGCAAGTTTGGCATGATTAAAGAAAGATTTCTACTAACAGGAAAAGAATAAGCAAAAGGGGCACATTCTACTGACTAAGTTATTTCCCTTGTGCTGATTTTATGGTTTTTCATTCGAAAACCGAATCAAAACAATAAAAACATTGTTTTTTTCATTTGCAGTGTGACACTGTGAGCCTAGCATAATTTGTGAACGGTTTCACAGATGAGCCCTGTAAAAAACAAGTTATTTAGTTTGATACAATTATAACACTATCTTAAAGAGGAAGTAAACTTCCATTTTACCTATAGGTAGTGTAAAACATGCACCGTCCACTAGTTTACAGTTATTATGAGTTTCGTCTTTATGCTGGAATGGATACATAAAATGCATGGTTTCACTTCTTTCTTGGAGTTTCTTTTCAGCCATCTGGCTCACATTAAGAAAGTATCAGACATACAGTGCCTTGCAAAAGTCAATGTGCATAACTTGTCACCCTCCTAAAGTAAATACTTTGTAGAGCCACCTTTTGCAGCTATCACAGCTCCAAGTCGCTTTGGATGTCTCTATGAGCTTGCCACATCTTACCACTGGGATTTTTTTTCCCCATTCTTCCTTGCAAAACTGCTCCAGCTCCTTCAAGTTGAATGGTTTGCACTTGTAAACAGCAATCTTTAAGTCTGACCAGATTTTCTAGTGGATTGAGGTCTGGGCTTTGACTAGGCCATTCAAACATATTTACTTGTTTCCCCTTAAACCACTCAAGTGTTGCTTTAGCAGTGTGTTTGGGGTCATTGTCCTGCTGGAAGGTGAACCTCCATCCTAGCCTCAAATCACACACAGAGTGGTACAGGTTTTACTCAAGAATATCCCTGTATTTACCACCATCCAGCTTTCTCTCAACTCCGATCAGTTTCCCAGTCCCGACTGCTGAAAAACATCCCCACAGCATGATGCTACCACCACGTTTCACTGTGGGGATGATGTTCTTTGGGTGATGTGTTGGCATGCGCCAGACATAGCGTTTTCTTTGATGGTCAAAAAGTTCAATTTCAGTCTCATCAGACCAGAGCACCTTCCTCCATACATTTGGGGAGTCTCCCACATGCCTTTTCGCAAACTCAAAACATGCCATTTTGTTTTTTGCTGAAAGTAATAATGGCTTTCTTCTGGCCACTCTGCCATAAAGCCCAACTCTATGGGGTGTACGGCTTATTGTCATCCTATGTACAGATACTCCAGTCTCTGCTGTGGAATTCTGTAGCTCCTCCAGGCTTACCTTAGGTCTCTGTGCTGCCTCTCTGATTAATGCCCTCCTTGGTCGGTTCGTGAGTTTTGGTGTGCGGCCGTCTCTTGGCAGGTTTGCTGTTGTGCCATGTTCTTTCGATTTGGTTATGATAGATTTGATGGTGCTCCTAGGGATCATTAAAGATTTGGATTTTTTTTATAACCTAACCCTGACTTGTACTTCTCAACAACATTGTCCCTTACTTGTTTGGAGAGTTCCTTGCTCTTCGTGGCAGTGTTTGGTTAGTGGTGCCTCTTGCTTAGGTGTTGCAGCCTCTGGGGCCTTTCAAAAAGGGTTGTATATGTAGTGACAGATCATGTGACACTTAGATTGCACACAGGTGGACATCATTTCACTAATTATGTGACTTCTGAAGGTAATTGGTTGCACCGGAGCTTTTTATGGGCTTCAAAACAAAAGGGGTGAATACACATACGGACATACCAATTATCCATTTTTTTTTATTTCTGAAAGATAGTTTTATTTACATATTTTTCTAATTTTACTTCACAGACTATTGTGTTCTGATCCATCACATTTAACCACTTGCTTACCGGGCACTTAAACCCCCCTCCTATCCAGACCAATTTTCAGCTTTCGGCGCTGACGCACTTTGAATGACAATTGCGCGGTCATACAACACTGTACCCAAATGAAATTTTTATCATTTTTTCACCACAAATAGAGCTTTCTTTTGGTGGTATTTGATCACCTCTGCGGTTTTTACTTTTTATTAAAAAAATGTAAAAAACTGAATTTTTTTTTAAAAAAAAAGTTTATTTTTTTATATTTTGTTATAAAAAATTTTAAACGGGTAATTTTTCTCCTTCATTGATGTACGCTGATGAGGCGGCAGTGATGGGCACTGATAGGCGGCAGTGATGGGCACTGATGGGTGGCAGTGATGGGCACTGATGGGTGGCAGTGATGGGCAGCACTGGCAGGTGGCACTGATTGGCACTACAGGTGGGCATTGATAGGTGGTACTAGTGGGCATTGATAGGTGTCACTTGTGGGCACTGTTAGGTGGCACTGTGGGCACTGTTAGGTGGCACTGTGGGCACTGTTAGGTGGCACTGTGGGCACTGTTAGGTGGCACTGTGGGCACTATTAGGTGGCACTTTAATTGGGCACTGATGAGGCAGATGTGCCTCTTCCACTTGGGGACCGATGTCCCTCACATCCGATCCGGTGATCGGCTTTTTTTTCTACTCGCGCTGTCAGCGTGAGTAAAAAAAAAAACCGATTACCGATCTTTTGTTTACATCATGTGATCAGCTGTCATTGGCTGACAGCTGATCACATGGTAAGGGGCCGGGACCGGCCCCTTACACAGATCGGTGATCAGCCGAGTCTCAGAGACTCGGTGATCACAACGCGCCCGGCGCGCGCCCTACAGGGCGCGCGCAGGGAGCGTGCACAGGGGAGGCCGTCATATGACGGCCTCCCGGGAATGTAGGTCCGCGCTGTAGCCGTCATTCGGCTATAGCGCGGATGCCAAGAAGTTAATTCAGATTAAAAAAAACATTGAACTAAAAGGCTGTAATGTAACAAAATAGGTAAAAAGCCAAGGGGGTGAATACTTTTGCAAGGCACTGTATGTGGAGCATTGACTGCATGTCATTTATTTCTACTTTCTTCCACAGAGTCTTTGTTTGTTAAAAATATTTGCATGGTACATTTGCTTTAACTGGCAAATCACTTTACAGGAGACAGAAAAAGAAGCATGTACAGTTTACTATAGACAGTGATTGCTACAATTTTTTTTTTCTTTCTGCAAAGTCATTAAAAAAAAAACAACTATCTGGTATGCAAGCAACCACTTTAATATTTCCATCTGCCTGCCATTGTCTTAATACAGTGAGACTTTCTTCATCTTGATTCTTCAAAAGATAAAGTAACCAATGACCCCTGCATTTCCTGAGTATTTAATTACAGAGAAAAGCCTGGCACTGCATTTACCCCTGTTATTTGACATATGATATAGTGTAAAATAAGTGTGCTCAGCCCACCTAACTGCTAACACAGAATTATGAAAATTTGGGCACTTGAAAAGCAGCCAAGGAAAAACCTTCATATTTATTCACTAAAGTCAATGAACAGCCCATTTGTTTTAGTTTTCCAGCCAGTCCCCATCATCCTGCTGGATTTACTGCCTCATACAGCCCCCTCATGTACTACTTTACATAGCTTACTAATATGTATATGTGCTTTACATGATGTGCAGGATCTTAAAGGGGTTATAAAAGGCAGTATTTATTTATTTTTTTTTTAATCTTAATGCATTCTATGCATTAAGATATAAAAAGCCTTCTGTGTGCAGCCCCCTAATACTTACCTGAGCCCCCTCTCTATCCAGCGATGTCCACAAGTCCCTCGGCCGTCCTGGACTCTCCCGTCTGATTGGCTGAGACACAGCAGCAGCGCCATTGGCTCCCGCTGCTGTTAAAGTCAGTTAGCCAATCAGGGGAGAGAAGGAGTGGGGCCAAACCAGCTTTGTCTCTGAATGGACACACAGAGCTGCAGCATAGCATAGCAAGCTGCTTGCTGTGGGGGCACTCAACCGGAGGGAGGGGCCAGGAGCAGCGTAAAGGGACCTAAGACAAGGAGGATCCAGGTTGCTCTGTGCAAATCCACTGTACAGAGCAGTTATCACATTTTTTTATTTTTAAACGACTTTACAATCACTTTAAGTTACACGCAATTTACTACAATGTTCCTTAGTACCACATGTATTTAGACCAAACCCAACAGTCATGACATGCATGCTGCTGATTCTGTGTAATTGAATCATTAAAAGAAGATGTCAACCCTCCATATACAGAGTGAAGTGAACAGCCTCAGGTGATACACAGGGATGAAACAAATCTCCCTATATAAAAGTTTTACATGTATATGTTCTGTCTTCACCTTGATATACGGTTTAGAAAGTGCACGTCCTGTTAGAATTTTTACTTCCTGGTTCCCCTGTAGGAGGAGATCATTCCTGGACACTGAGAAAGCCGATTGGAGGAAAGGCACACACCCCCTCTCCACACATGCAGAGGATGTCTGTGTATTGTTTAGCTGGCTGCTAATCTATTTAAACCTCCTCCGACACACACTTCTATCTCCGTAGCTCCGGGAGAGCTTGTCAAAGTTCTCAGGCTGATGACAGATAAATGGAGCAGGACAAAGCTATAAGACACAGGACTTTGAAGAGAGATAACAAAACTCTACAGATATATGTGCCCAGCTCAAATTTCATGAATCGGGTTTACATCCACTTTTTTTGAAAACGCCACTTTCAATTAGTGTGGAGGTCAATTAGTGAGGTCATTCTGTCTGTGAAAAAACAGGTGGCCCTTATTTAAGAACGAAGGCAGCAAATGTTATACATGCTGCGTATAGTGCATTTCTCTCTAAAAATGGGTTGTCCCAGACATTGTTCAGAAAAACAGCGTACTTTGTTCAAAAAGTTGATTAGAGAGGGGAAATATACAGTCCCTGACAAAAGTCTTGTCGCTTGTGTACAAATTGACCTGAAGTGCCGCTAAAATATATTTCTAATCAAGATTTTGTTACAAGAAATGGGTCATTTTAATCCCAACAGCTTTTGTAATAAGGTTTCAGTGCAAAACGAAACTGACAAAAAGTATTCTAATATTCACAGCTTGGTAAAGCCCATTGCGTCAATTTTTGCCAAGACATAAGTGTTGTCGCCTTGTTATATGAGCTTCACCTGTGACTAATAATGGATCGATTAGGTCTCAGGTGTGTATAAAAAGAACACCAGTACACCAGACCTTCCCAACTGCAACTAGACCTCTGCAAACATGCCTAATGCCGCGTACACACGAGCGGACTTTACGGCGGACTTTGCCCGGCGGACTTTTCGACGGACTTTCTGAATGAACGGACTTGCCTACATACAATCCACCAAAGTCTGTCGAATTCGTACGTGATGACGTACGACCAGACTAAAACAAGGAAGTTCATAGCCAGTAGCCAATAGCTGCCCTAGCGTGGCTTTTTGTCCGTCGAACTAGCATACAGACGGCGGACTTTTCGACCGGACTCGATTTCAACGGATAAATTTTAAACAAGTTTCAAATCTAAGTCCGTCCAACTTTTGAGAAAACAAAGTCCGCTGGAGCCCACACACATCGAATTGTCCGACGAAATCCAGTCCACCGGGCAAAGTCCGCCGTAAAGTCCGCTCGTGTGTACGCGGCTTAAGATTCACCCGGAGACTAAAGTGTTGATTATCAAGAGGCTGAAGACCAGATCCACTGCTGATGTGGCAGACACCTTCAATGTGTCTCAGCATCAAGTTCAGAGGATAAAAAAAAGATTTGAAGAGACTGAAGACATTTGGACAAGGCCAGGTCAGGCCGACCCCGCAAGACAACTGCTCGAGAGGACCGTTTGTTGGCTCGAAAATCCAAGGCCAGCCCATTTTCCACTGCAGCAGCCCCCCGCGAGACCTGGTCACCTGAAGTCCCTCTGTCAACCAGAACAGTTTGTCGGATTCTGTCTTGAAATGGCCTCCATAGTCGAATCAGTGCCCATAAGCCAGCACTAAACAAAAGACAATTGAAAAACCGTGTGGCATTTGCCAAGGGCCACAGCCTGCTAAAAGGATGGACTTTGGAAAAGTGGCAAAAGGTGGAATTTTCAGATGAATCTTCTGTTGAATTACACCACAGTCGCCGCAAATATTGTAGGAGACCTACTAGAACCCGCATGGAGCCGAGATTTACCCAGAAAACAGTGAAGTTTGGTGGAGGCAAAATCATGGTCTGGGGTTACATCCAGTATGGGGGTGTGCGAGGGATCTGCAGGGTGGAAGGCAATAGTCTGATGATTGCGTCATCAGGATGGCCTTCTGGGTCTCGTGGTCTGTGTAAGGTCGTGTGGTGTCAGGAGTGGTCTGAGCATTTATCCAATCATCCAACGATCCAACCTCCAGTCCATCAGCTGATCTTCCTCACAAGCAAAGGCCCTGGCCGGGTTTAAGCGATTTGCCCGATTTGGCCTGCCAGCTGGTAAGCAGACTTTTCTTAAGGTGGTGGCACGTTTGATTTAATTTTGATTCACCCTGGTGTTCATCATCAGGACTGAATTGTTCACCGTTTATCCACAAGCAATTGCATGGACTTTCCATTTAATAGCGCGGCTTTTTTCCCCTTTATACAGTTTATTTGTGCTATCACATATTGAGCTGCTGCTTTTTGGACTACACTTATTTGTTTTATAGTTATTGTGAATTTTCAATTTATTTTCACACAATTTTCAATGTGTGTATATATATATATATATATATATTTGACCTAGCGCATTTTTTTCCCTGTTAATAGACTAAAATACCAAGAAATCTTAGCTACCTCTTATATTCCCAACCACAAAAAAGGCCAAATTTTGCAGCAGGATGGTGCTCCATCGCATACTTCCATCTCCACATCAAAGTTCCTTAAGACAAAGAAGATCAAGATGCTCCAGGATTGGCCAGCCCAGTCACCAGACATGAACATCATTGAGCATATGTGGTGTAGGATGAAAGATGAAGCATGGAAGACGAAACCAAAGAATATTGATGATGAACTCTGGGAGGCATGCAAGATTGTTTTTGCTATTCCTGATGACTTCATTAATAAATTGTATGAATCCTTGCCAAACCGCATGAATGCTGTCCTTCAAGCTCATGGAAGTCACACAAGATAGAAAAATTTGGATCTCACAGCACCACTACTTAATTTGCTGACATATTTTTGGATTTTCAGTAAAGTTGTTCAATTTCTGTATAGGCGACAAAACTTTTGTCTTGCCAAAATTTGACCTGTCTGTCTTGATTAAATGATAAATCTTTTTTCAGTGAAACTAATTTATTTCAGTGCATTAAATATCATTTGGGAGGGCTTTAGCTTTTCATATGAGCGATTTCTAACACCAATTGATTAATTAAAAGTCAGGTTAATAGCAGGAGTTTCTACAAAATAGAGAAGCGACAAGACTTTTGTCAGGGACTGTAAAGTGGAGAAAACTGATAGGCTGCTCAGCTAAAATGATGTCAAATGCCGCTTTAAAATGGCAACTAAAACCAGAAAGACGTGGAAGAAAATGGAAAACTACCATTTAAATGGATTAAAGAATAGCCAAAATGGCACACTCAGCCAATGATCAGCTCCAGAGTGATCAAAGAAAGTCTAAAGTTACCTGGGAGTACTGTAACAATTACAACCCCTGGCAAAAATTAAGGAATCACTAGTCCCTTATGATGTTCCTTCAGTTGTTTGTTTATTGTTGTAGAAAAAAAGCAGATCACAGACATGGCTAAAAACTAAAGGCATTTCAAATGGTAACTTTCTGGCTTTAAGAAACACTAAAAGAAATCAAGAAAAATAATTGTGGTGGCCAGTAACAGTTAGATTTATAGAACAAGCACAGGGAATAAATTATGGAATCACTCAATTCTGAGGAAAAAATTATGGAATCATGAAAAACAAAATAACACTCCAACACATCCCTAGTACTTTGTTGCACTACCTCTGGCTTTTATAACTGCTGCAGTCTCTGAGGCATTGACTTAATGAGTGATAAACAGTACTCTTCATCAATCTGGCTCCAGCCTTCTCGGATTGCTGTTGCCAAATCATCTTTGCAGGTTGGAGCCTTGTCATGGACCATTTTCTTTAACTTCCACCACAGATTTTCAATTGGATTGAGATCCGGACTGTTTGCAGGCCATGACATTGACCTTATGTGTCTTTCTTCAAGGAATTTTTTCACAGTTTTTGCTCTATGGCAAGATGCATTATCATCTTGATAAATGATTTCATCATCCCCAAACATCCTTTCAATAGATGGGATAAGAAAAGTGTCCAAAATTCCAATGTAAACCTGTGCATTTATTGAAGATTTAATGACAGCCATCTTCCTAGTGCCTTTACCTGACATGCAGCCCCATATAATTGACTGTGGAAATTTGCATATTTTCTTCAGACAGTCGTCTGCATAAATCTCATTGGAACGGCACCAAACAAAGGTTCCATCACCTTGCCCAATGCAGATTCGAGATTCATCACTGAATATGACTTTCATCCAATCATCCACAGTCCACGATTGCCTTTCCTTAGCCCATTGTAACCTTGTTTTTTTGTGTTTAGGTGTTAGAGATGGCTTTCTTTTAGCTTTTCTGTATGTAAATCCCATTTCTTACAGTTCGGTCACAGATGTTGACTCCAGTTTCCTCCCATTTGTTACTCATTTGTTTTGTTGTACATTTTCTGTTTTCAAGGCATATTGCTTTAAGTTTTCTGTCTTGACGCTTTGATGTCTTCCTTGGTCTACCAGTATGCTTGCCTTTAACCACCTTACCATGTTTGCATTTGGTCCATGTTTTAGACACAGCCGACTGTGAACAACCAACATCTTGTGCAACACTGCGTGATGTACCCTCTTTACCTACATACTAACAAGCAGATTTAATCTGATGCAGGTGTTAGTGTTTGTAATGAAAATTTACAGGGTGATTCCATAATTTTTTTCCTCAGAATTGAGTGACTCCATAATTTATTCCCTGTGCTTGTTCTATAAATCTAACTGTTACTGGCCACCACAATTATTTTTCTTGATTTCTTTTAGTGTTTCTTAAAGCCAGAAAGTTGCCATTTGAAATGCTTTTAGTTTTTGGCCAGGTCTGTGATCTGCTTTTTTTTCTGGAACAATAAATAAACCGAAGGAACATCCTCAGGGACTGGTGATTCCATAATTTTTGCCAGGGATTGTAGTAGATGCCTATATGAAACCAAGCTATTGGCAAGAAGCCCCCGCAAAATCCTATTGTTGAAAAAAACAATATGAGCTGAAGAGGTTACAATTTGCCCAAGAACACATTGACTGGCCTAAAGAGAAATGAAGCAACATTTTGTGGACTGATGAAAGCAAGATGGTTCTTTTTGGATCTAGGGGCCACAGAGTTTGCCAGACGAGCCCCAAACATTGAATTCATACCACAGTAGACAGCGAAGGATGGTGGTGCAAGCGTCATGATTTGGGGATGTTGCTCTTACTATGGTGTTGGGCATATTTATCGCATACCAGGGATCCTGGACTAGTTTGAATACATCAAAATGCTAGAAGAGGTCATATTACCTTATGCTGAAGAGGAAATGGGTGTTTCAACAAGACAACAAACACATCAGTTAGCATTGCAGCATCTTGGTTTCAGACCAAGATTAACGATATGGAGCCCAAACCCTGGACCTCAGTCCAGTAGAAAACTTGTGGGGTGATATCAAAAATGCTGTTTCAGCAGTAAAACCAAGAAATGGAGAGGAATTGTGGAATGTAGAGCAATCATCCTGGGCTGGAATACCTGTTCACAGGTGTCAGAAGTTGGTTGACTCCATGCAACACAGATGTTAAGCAGTTCTTAGAAACAGTGGTTGTACAACTAAATATTAGTTCATCGATTCACAGGAAAGCTAAATCTTCAAGCATTTTTTTTTTTACAGTAAAATGTTTGCGTTTGTAAAGAAAAATGCAAACCACCTTTTTTTCTGGAAAAAGCCCAATATTCCTTATTACTTTACAGAAAGTGAAGATAAACAAATGTGAAACATTTTTTTTCACATTTTGATTTGGAATAGACTGTGCAGTGTTCCCTGCTTAACTCACGTTTTTAAACACACTGCTATTATTTTGAACACAACTGTACACACACACAAACACACACACACACACACACACACACACAGATCAGACATAACATTCTTGTTACAATGGCATCTGAAAGTCACTGGGAAAGATTAAGCAGCAAGTGATCATGTTGTCCTTGACTTGATGTGCTGAAAAAAAATAAATAAATAAAATGGGCAAGTGTAAGGATTTGAGCAACTTTGTCAAGCCCCAAATTGTATTGAATAGACAACAAGTCAGAGCAGCTCTTGTGGGATGTTCCTAGGCTGCAGTGGTCAGGACCTAACAAAAAGTGGTCCAAGGAAGGAAACCTGGCAACAGGTTTACAGGCAGCCAAGGCTCATTGGGGAACAAATGATGGCCAGCGTAGTCTAAACGAAAGTGGCTCTTCTATTGGATCAAATTGGTTAGAGGTTAACTCCACTTTCGTGGGGGGGGGGGGGTACCAGGTACCACAGCTTACAGTAAGAGGTCTATTATAGTCCATTCGTCCACATATACACACAGTATATATACACACACACGCAGTACATAGACAACTACGTGGTTGCTATGCATCTATTATTACAGTTGCACATTTAATTTTTGCCTAATTAAAATAAAGCTATAGCGAGTGAAAAATCCTAAACAGTGAATTTAGAAGAAAAAAAAAATCTGAACCATTTACAACTGTATTAGGTCAATTAACCATGCTTGATTATATTGGATATTTTTTTTTTTTTTTTTTTTTTTTTTTTTTTTTTTTTACACACTCTTCAATTGAGACAAAAGTAACAGAAGAAAAAATATAGCTCAAAAACACAGTGTATGTATTTATATTAATATATACAATAAAGCAAAATTTATTTTTCCAAAAATTCTGCAAATAAGAAATTTGAAAATAGATGCTGAAGCTCATTACCAAAAGGACTAAAGAATTTTTTTTTTTTGTTTTAAGACATACTTTTAAACATTTCCAAAGTTATTAACAAAATATATTTTAGATCATGACAATCTTCCATCTTTTTGAAGATCATGAGTGAAAATACAGCTGCTCTTCTTGCAGATGTATCTCGCCTTTCCAAATGTGATCAGTGCTTTCAGGTCAAATCATCCCATTGGGTTTAGCTGTTCTTGAAAAGGTCAATGCAGCTTTGTAGTAATGAGATGTTATTCTGTTAAAATCAGAAAAAAACCAAAACAAAACACAACAGTACTAGTTACACACAGTGCATCAAATAAGTATTTGTATAATGAATACACTTATGACACAAGCTGATTTGTTACCATGAAAAAAGGCTTATGCCATTAAGAGTTGCAAGAAAAATAATATATTCATAAACAGCAAGCATATACAACTGCGCCAGCACTGAAGAAGTGTACGGGCAGTGTTGAAATGTATTCTTTAAAGGCCCACAGGTCATAAAAGATGAGCATAGTGCTGATTATAACTTATGCATAGGCTAAATATGTATACCAGGTTAAAAAAAGAGAAAAAAAAAAAAAAATTCCTTTTGGATACAGCACCATATACATTAGGCATGTGTATGGCAGGCACGCAGTGTAAATTTCCAGATTAGGAGATTTCTTCTGTCAACATTCACAGCGCTGGAAGACAGTAATTCAGGGTAATATCAGGAGGCTGTAAAGGGGACACAGCATGGAAGGGTTTTAAACAGAAGCAGGTGCTTTCATCTTCTCCCAGTATTCCTTCTGGGTTTGGACACTTCAACCACTCCAGTGGCTGGGCCATACTCTGACGTATGTGTGGCTCAGGGTTCATTTACAGTGACAGGAAGGGAGAAGCAGTTAAAGCGGAGGTCCGCTGAAATAAAAACATTAAAAGCCAGCAGCTACAAATACTGCAGCTGCTGACTTTTAATATATGGAGACTTACCTGTCCAGGGAGCGTGCGATGTCGGCAGCCGAAGCCGATCATTCGGCTCTCTGCTGCTGCCATCCTCGGTAAGGGAATAAGGAAGTGACCTGGTTCCCTACTGCCCATGCTCGAGTCACGCTGCACTTCCTCTCTGGTCCCTGCTGAATACAGCAGTGGAGGAGAGTGTAGGCGCCAGAAGTGGCGTAGGTCACCTCAAGCGCTGCGGTGATCTATGCCAGGAAGTGGGAGCAAATAGCTGTATTAGACAGGTATCTGCTCCCTCCTCCCCCCTGAAAGATGCCAAATGCGACACTTCTCATAAAAATCCTACATCATCAAAAATTATATTATATATATATATATATATATATATATATATATATATATATATATATATATATATATATATATATATATATATATATATATATATATATATATATATATATATATATATAGTCTAATCATGAATTGCACTCCATGCAAACTGCTGCAAAAACAAAAAACTGAAATAAAATAATGCAAATCAGTCCTGCACCCAACAGTGCACACTAAGTGACAATCTCTTCACTTCTTCTCGTGACTTGTGCTCATCCACCACCAGGTGAAAAACCTGCTCACCTCCGACATCTTCAAAACACTCATCTGTGTCCTCCAACTTTTTTTGACTCCAAAAATGGCATAGAGAAATGAGTTTTTCTGGATATTTTTGTTGTTATTCTGTCTCTCACTGTTAAATAAACCTACCATTAAAATTATAGACTAATAATTTTTTTTGTGAGTGGGCAAACATACAAAATCAGCAGGGGATCAAATACTTTTTTTTTCCCTCACTGTACCTCTCTGGATGGAGACTCCTGATTCCACACCAGCTTGTATATCCACCATGTATTATATGGGACAAAAAGGCAACATCATAGTGCTCTCAAAAAAAAAAAAAAATTATCCCCCCTCTAATTAAAAACACTAATGCCCCGTACACACGGTC
The DNA here is from genome assembly GCA_037952835.1 of Lithobates septentrionalis. NCBI lineage: Eukaryota > Metazoa > Chordata > Amphibia > Anura > Ranidae > Lithobates > Lithobates septentrionalis. Next base: position 7,698,186 of record JBBDGP010000821.1, read on the forward strand.
GGATTTTCCGACGAAAAATGATGACATTTTGTGATTGAATGATTTGATTGGATAGATTTTCTATATTTTTGGATGCATAGAATGCACTTTTTGGTTAAGTTCTATTGGCAGATAGCATGTCTAATTTTATTTTTAGGCAGTTCAGTTACATTTAAAAAAATACAATGCAAAATGGACAAGGGACCCCAACATAGTTGTATCTTTGATCTTAAAAACTACGGGATAATGGTGTTGTGGTAACTTGCCAAAAAAAATATTATTCTTGATATAACTAGAAAAAAAAAAAAGCCTTTCAAAAAATTGGTTTGCAATAACTCCATCAGTATCACCAGCAAAGCAGCTTCATTATTATCCCATTAAAGAGATTTCATAATTTGCCACGTCACGAATGTTAATTCTCCATTATGAACACTAGTTTACAAGACCGACCGCTTCTGGCTCGTCCTTGCTTCCGAACATGCGTGTTTGTACTTCAGTCCGACGGACTTGTGTACACACGCTCGGAAAATCCGACAAACATTTGTCCGTGGAAAATTCTAAAACCTGCTATCAGACATTTGTCCACGGAAAATCCGACAACAATTGTCCGATGGAGCATACACATGGTCGGATTTTCTGCCAATAGCCTGTCATTGCACATTTCCCATCGGAAAATCCCATCGTGTGTACGCGGCTTAAGAGGTATGCTGTTTTTGGAATCAAAACCAGTTGGACACAGATGTGTGTTTTGGGGATAATCAGTTTTTTCGCCTGGTCGTGGATGAGCACAAGTCACGAGAAGAAGTTAAGCGATTGTCACTTATTGTGCACTGTTGGGTGCAGGACTGATTTGCATTATTATATAATTTTATTCTAATTTACGAATGGACTATGTTTGATATAACGTTTTCACATAATTTGAGTTTAATGTAGTGTTGCGATTCACTTTAATTTGATTAGATTTGTGGTACAAGTTGGGGTGGAGTCACCTTTTAGTGTTATAGCAACACGGTAGTTTATATATTTGGCTGCACAGAGAAAGTATTTCTTTATAAAAATCCTACCTGTCAGCTGCTTTTCAATGTTTAAGTTTAATTCCGCGTTAAGCATTTACACCCTCAGTGCAGGGGGACCCCACTGCAAGGCTGCTTTTTAAAATAGTGGTTCAGGTTTATTATGACAGTTTTCTAACATACAATGACCAAAGGTTTGAAGTGCCGGAACACCAACTCAAGAGGTCTGATATCAAAAGGTTAACATTTTAATTGCTTAAATCTTCATGAAAAAGGTTTAACATTTTGATTTCTGAATGCCTGCGTTTGGCACTCCTACATCTCAACTATTGTTGAGTTATGAAAATCCTGCTTTTGAAGGCCAGCTTGTCTTTGTGAGTAGCAGAGACTGAAGCCTACAAACTTCCCAGTGAATCAGCTAGAACACATTTTCCCTCTACACAATATAAAGAAGAAGATCGGTATGAACTCGGGGTCCGCTAGTAATTGTGCCAGCTAGTACACAGGTCTGGCATGCGTTTTATATTGAAAGGTCCTGCTGTACCCATCATGTCTGACAAATAGCACAGGCTTCTATTTAAGTGCTGTCAAAAGAATGACTGATGTATAAAAACTCTCCTCTTTCAAGTGGCAGAGAAAATTGAGCACTGTCCGTGATACTTTTTTATTTGCACTAACATACAATTTTTCAGGACAAGCTTTCGGGGTATGTCCCCTTCTTCAAGGTCCAAGCAGTACCGATTCACAAATTTTTAAGCAGAATGTTAAAAAAAATAAAAATAAATAAAAACCTCTCTGAACTCTTTCAAGTGGCAAATTTAGAGGCCACTATAATATTATTCCATTAATGCACATACCTATTTCTTCTACTAATGTCACTGAGTGCAGGCTGACACTTGGTTCATGCATGTGCAGGAGGACCAGTATATCTTAGTTTGTTTACAACTGCCATAGTGTTCAAGCGTGCCTGTTTTAAGACCCAGGCTGTTTGAGCTTTGAGGTTTAACCACTTGAGGACCGGGCCTATTTTTCAGATTTTTGCTAGAAAATTACTTAGAACCCCCAAAAACATATATTTTCAGACACCCTAGAGAATGAAATGGCAGTTGTTGTAATACTTTATGTCACACCGTATTTGCACAGAAGTCTTACAAGCGCACTTTTTTTGGAAAAAATATACTTTGAATTAAAAAATAAAGCAGTAAAGTTAGCCCAATTTTTTTATATTGTGAAAGATAATGTTACGCCGAGTAAATTGATACCCAACATGTCACGCTTCAAAATTGCACTCGCTCGTGGAATGGCAACAAACTTTTTCCCTTAAAAATCTCCATCGGCGACGTTTAAAAATTTCTACAGGTTACCAGTTTTGAGTTACAGAGGAGGTCTAGGGCTAGAATTATTGCTCTCACAACAACGATTGCGGTGATACCTCACGTGTGGGTTGAACACGGTTTTCATATGCGGGCGCGACTTACGTATGCATTCGCTTCTGCGTGCAAGCTCGCGGGACGGTGCGCTTTATCTTATTTTAATTTTTTTTCCTTATTTATTTTAGTTTAGTTATTTTGACACAGTCTTTTTAAAAAAAAAAATTTGGGTCACTTATTACAAGGAATGTAAACATCCCTTGTAATAGAAAAAAAGCATGACAGAACCTCTTAATTGTGAGATCTGGGGTCAAAAAGACCTCAGATCTCATATTTACACTAAAATGCAATAATAAAAAAAAAAAATTCCCCTTTAAGAGCATTGGGCGGAAGTGATATTTGACATCGCTTCCACCCTCCAATGCTATGGAGCTGAGCAGGGGCCATCTTTCCCTCACTCTGCATCCAGGCAGTGAGGGGAGAGGAACCGATCGGCTCCCAATGGCTCCGGAGCGCGGCGAGAGGGGGGCCCCCCAGTCTCCCGCCCCTGGATAAAAGTAATCTTAAGGCGAATCTCAAGGACAGTCTGCCGTTTTTTAAAATAATTGGGGTTATGGCAGCTAGCTGCTGCCATAACAACGGTATTTAACGTCAAAGTAGCGACGTATAATGACAGTGACTGGTCCTTCAGTAGTTAAAATGTTCAGCCAATAAAATACTTGAAACATTTTCAGATTTATTGGTAGGAACCCTGGGATTCCTCTCTCAAAACTCCATCAACTCAGTTCCCAGACATTTACAGGAGTTGTTAAAAAAAAAAAAAAAAAAGGGAGGGGATTTTACACTGTGGTAAAACATGGTACTGTCGCAACTTTGAGACAGGTTGCTGCCATGAATTTCAAAATGACCTATATTTTCTTAACTACTTCCAGCCCAGACCAAATGCTGACATTTCTCTGCCACATGTAAAAATCATAATCTTTTGCTATAAAGTTACTCAGAACCCCCAAACTAAAATCTAAATTTATAATAAGAGTTTATAAAAATAATTTATAATAATAATTTAGATATATCTATCTCTATATATCTATATCACACACGCATATACATATTTTTTTTTTTAGCAGGGGTCCTAGACCTAGAGAATAGAATAAACATGGTATTTGCACAGCAATTTTTCAAATGCAATTTTGGAAAAAATGTACACTTGTTAATTTTAATGCAAAACAAATATATAACCCAATTTATCTTTTAATATAAAAAAAAAAAGAGGTTATGCCGAGTAAAGATACCCAACATGTCAGACTTTAAAATTGTGCACGCTTGTAGAATTCACTTCTATGTGTTAGCACAGAAGGGATAGGGTGCTTAAAAAATATACATATTTTTATACTGTCCCTTTACATTTCTTGTAATAGAAAATTAAACAACTCTTGTGATAGAAATAAGGCATGGCAGGTTCTCTTTATGGAGAGATCTGGGGTCTATACCCCACCTTCCCTGGAAAGCATGCGTTTAACCACTTTCCCTCTGGAAGATTTACCCCCTTCATGACCAGGCCCTTTTTTGCGATACAGCACTGCGTTATTTTAATGGACAATTGCGCTGTCATGCGACGCTGTACCCAAATAAAATGTGTTGTCCCCCCCCCCCAAATATAGCTTTCTTTTGGTGGTGGTATTTGATCACTTCTGCATTTATTTTTTCACGCCATAACAATAAAAAACAAAAAACATTTTTTTTTAAAAAAAAAAAAGAAGAAGAAGAATTTACTTTCTGCTATAAAAACGTATATAATAAAAAAAACTTTTTGGGGACCAGTGAAAAAAAAAATGCACTGTTACTGTACTAATGACACTGGCTGGAAAGAACTTAACTTCAGGGGCAAACAAAGGGTTAACTGTGCGCCTAACCAGTGTTTTTCTAAACTGTGGGAGGTGCTTTTTACACTACTTTGCAGAGACACAGGATCTATGCCTTCCCCCCCTCAGAACGGCGATCTGCCTTTTTTTTTTTACATGGGCAGATTGCAGTTCTGTCTCTGTGGATGATAATCGGCACCCCCCACCCGGAAGTGCAGGATCTCTCTCTCTCTCTCACACACACACACACACACGTGATCCTGAGCACAGTTTCTGCCCTGTAGCAGTAAAACTGCTACAGGGTGGTCGGCAAGTGGTTAAACATTTGATACGTTTTCTACTGGGACTAAAACATGGGTTTATGCGATTTATTGCACTCAGTTTTTAGGTATATTTTACACAGAAACGCAACGCCTTTGAAATTGTGGTCCTGCCAAAAATACAGTGCAGTCTTGTGCATTCTGCAATTTTATTTCATGCGGTCTCATCTTCCTGCCCAGGTTACCTCTATAAACCAATACACCTTCCGCACCCATGTTATGGAGATGTGGAGAGGGGTACTATAGAATTAACATGCTTCCTGTCCTAGGGGGGAACAGATACAGTACAGTGAGTGCTGTCTCCAAAGGACAGGAAGTTTTACTGGCAGAATTACTAGATGAAGAAAAAAAAATAAAATTAAAAAAATAGAAACAAAACAAAGAAAAAACAGCTAATGCAGCCACCACATCTTTAGATCTGTAAGCTGCATGATATTACATGTTATTCTTGGATTTAGATACACTTTAATAGAAGTGCTGACTATCAAAAAAAAAAAAAAAAAAAAAAAAAAAAGTAGCTGGATGCCTTTCAGCAAGCATCAAGTAGTGCTTGAGCCTACTTGTGGCTCCTCTAGATAAGGTTCTATAGTTTCTTTGATTTCTTTGATATGATACTTTGCATTGTTTTGTGACTACAGTGTTTACAAGAATAAAGTATTATATGGGTGGTGGTAACAAACCTTGGCATGCTTAATTTCTAGTTCTGTCATTTCTACCAGGTTTTTCCGAAAGGCAGACACTCTCTTTTTCTTGAAGCCAATAAGCTCTGCAAAACAAGGTCATTGTAACACATCAAAAAAAACACACAGAACAATGTAGGCATTTCATCTTTAGAATATTAGAATGCAGGAGACTCCTGTATAGAAAAGAGCTGTAGGTCAAACACACTGCTCAATACAGAACTCCTATTTCACCCCTTTAAAAGTCCTTAGGATACATTAGGAGTCTGGGTATTTATTACAATATAGGCGTTTTCACATGTATACAAATTAAATCTTAACTAGGACACATTAGATCTTAGCTTTATAACCAACTGTTCTCAGGTAGGCGCTTACCAGATTCCACAAAATGATTGTCTTAAAAGCTGAAAATACAGCATTGGCATACAAAACCATTGTTTCAGAATTAAAGAGGTTGTAACCCTAAAGAAAAAAAAAGAAAAAAAAAAAAAAAAAAAAAAAGGATCCTTTTCTTTTAAGGCTGGGTTCACACTGAACTATGGGAGCAGCTCACAGCAGGGGTGTGGTGTGTCCCTGATCACCATTTCAGGTCTGATTTCAGTCAGAATTTTTGACTGAATTCGGACCTGAAAATGTACCAGAAGACGCTGAGGACACCTGTGCAAAATCGCTCTGGAGATGTGTGAACCGGCTCCATAGAGAGCCGGTCACAATCTCCTGACATGCGAATTGGATGCGGGGAAATCCGCACCCAATTCGCAATAGCAGGTTAAACTGCATAGTGCTTGTGCGGTGCCATTTGTCCCTTTTCTATGCTATAAAATGCCTGGTTTATCCTGCCTGATATTGCGTCCCCCCAGGTGTGCTGACCACGACAATTATAGCTGCTGATTTATGATACTGTGGTCAGCTTACGTGCCTCCATCATCGCGCTGTGTTTAGAATCTCTCCCAATCTCCCTCTAGACCGCTGTCGGTCACTTCCTAGTGTGTAGGCCGATCGACAAACCCGCCCCCCCCGCCCGCTATTTCGTGTGGCAGTAAAGTTAATGATCGCAATTACTGCCAGCACCTCTGTTATAAAACAATATACCACCCAGTGTGCGTTTCTTTTAACTTCTGCAGCTAAATACTTTATTTCACATCACCAACGTGTAGTCACGTGACCTTCCGGCTGACAGAGGAGAATCTCAGGCCCATTACTGTAGTGCTTAGATCGAGGAAGGAGAGCAGCGGGTGGTCACGTGACGGCACATCAGCAACGTGTAGTCACGTGACCCCCTGGCTGACAGAGGAGAATCTCAGGCCCCATTACTGTAGTGCTTAGATCGAGGAAGGAGAACAGCGGGTGGTCACGTGACGGCACATCAGCAATGTGAAAAAAGTTATTTAGCTGCAGAATTTAAACTTAGTGCCAGCGCTTCCCGGCCCCTTAAAAAGGTTTATGTCGTCGGGAGGCGGGGCTTAAGATCACGTGACAGCCAGTCACGTGATCTAAGAACTCCCAATCCTAAGGAGCGATCAGGAGCTGTTAGGCGACAACTGTGCGCGCTCTCGACTCAGGTTTATTGGCAGCAATTCACAAATACGTGGCCCACCCGGCACCAAGGGGTTAAAGAAAAAAAAAAAATTATACAGACATTGTGTAGTTTAGCTTGTTTTAGCAGAGGGGCTGACAGTAATTGTGAGCGGATATTCAGTAATTTTTTAATTACTTTATTTAATTTAATTTTTTTAATCTTAAATCTTCTACCCCGGTTTTAACTTTGGATAGTAAAACATTTTTTTTCTGCCAGTAAATACCTTATACAGCCCACTTCCTGTTTCTGGTCATTAGCCTAGTTTATGACATCATGCACAGCTCGCAGTTTAACTCTCGTGAGAGTTTGCCAGGAAGGGAGGGGGGATAAGTCCTAAGAGGGCCAATGAGAGCTGCAAAGCTGGAGGTGTGCCTGTGTATGTTTGCTTAAATCCAGGAAGTGAACAGGCAGCAGCTTCAGCCACCCACAGTTAAATGGTTGAAGCCAGACAGTGGAGGGAGATTTCTGCAGCATATTTGGAAAGTACAGAATCACAGTATATATATATATATAAAATATGCAAAGTTGTTGGGGAGAAGCTTCAGAACAGCAAAGATGTTTTTATTACAAATTATTTTATTACAAATGTGATCAGACTGCAGTTCCTCTAACTACAAAGAAAGTTGAAAAGGTATGTTTATGTGAGCTGGTCATACAAGTCAATGGACATGCAAAAGTCGCTTACAAGATCTGAGACCGGTCCAACTCACTTAAATGCAAAAGCATCCCAAAGCCAATTAAATGTTCCCGCACGCTGCATCCGCCCAATAAAGATTATTATGCAAACAGTGAATCTAGATTCTCTTAATGTATCGTACTCCTTTGACACTTAAAGTTTGTACCTCGGTATGAACATCGAGCTAGAGAAAGAGTCTGCAGGAGCCTAGGATTGCACCTGTAATTCCAGATCACAAGTGCAATTTTTTTTTGCAGAAGGAAGGACTTAACCCAGGGGTCGAAAAATCATCCAAAAAACGGTCAGTTCGACAGGAACCAGGCAACTTTTCGGCTCACGTGTACAGCAGTCTGTTCTAGAGAAGCTGGTCTTACGACCGCTATCTGTCAATCGGGCATGCTGAAAAACTAGCATCCGACCAGCATCTGATCAATGCTGGCAGCCAACGCAAAGGCACCGACACAAAAAAGGCACAGCAGGGAGATTGCCACACCAACATTGCTTGTATTAGTTTGACGACCCCCCCCTCCCCTTCAGTCAGCTGGGTTGACAAAAAAACAAACAAAAAACCCCTTCTAGTGTGTACCCAAGCTTTAAATGAACGAAGCCTATTGGGTTGACATTGTTTTCTTGTTTCCCTTCTCCATAGCTGGTTAAGCACTTTCCAGAGAAAACAAAACAAAAAAAACTCAGAAAATATAATTGTCCCTCTGGGGTTATTCCCCTTCCTCCCTCCCTTCTCTTCATTCTCTTTCTTGCTCCTGCTTTGCTCTCCCTTCCTCTCCTCTACCTCTTTCTCCTTAGTTGATTTTTGCTGGCTCCCTTGGCCGGATTGGTGGGCTTTCCCATTTTATCCCCCCTTATCTTCTTTCCACCAACTTCAACTTGGGGCCACATCTCCCTAACCATCACCAGCAAGATGATCTGTGACTTATTAAAGCCTCATCTGCCAATTTTCCAATGGCCTTTCTAGGGATATTATTCCAGTCATTTCCATAGGTTATAATGTTTAAGACCAACATGAATAAGTTAGACTTATCTAACAATATCAAATTGGTTATTTATGATACCTGCTTCAAAAGCCTTAGGCCAGCTCCACCGGTGAGTAGAGCATATCATGTTTTAGCACTATTGCTAAATTGTCTGTATAATAACCATCTATACTGAAAGTACTTTAGGTCAAAACGTACAAAAATACTAGTTGCACTTTTTATTGCAAAGGCTGAAGAAACGTACAAGAAAATACACAGTTGTGCTCATAAGTTTACACACCCTGGCAGAATTGACTTCTTGGCCATTTTTCAGAGAATATGAATAACAAAAAAACATTTTTTACTCATGGTTAGTGTTCGGCTGAAGCCATTTATCAACCGTGTTTACTCTTTAAATCATAATAGCAAGACAAACTACCCAAATGACCCTGATCAAAAGTTTACATACCCTGGTAATTTTGGCCTGATAACATGCTCACAAGTGAACACAAAGGGATTTGAATGGTTATTAAAAGGTAACCATCCTCAACTGTGATCTGTTTGCTTGTAATTAGTGTGTGTGTGTATAAAAGGTCAATGAGTTTCTGGACTCCTGACAGACCCTTGCATCTTTCATCCAGTGCTGCACTGACATTTCTGGATTCTGAGTCATGGGGAAAGCAAAAGAATTGTCAAAGGATCTGCGGGAAAAGGTAGTTGAACTGTATAAAACAGGAAAGGGATATAAAAAGATATCCAAGGAATTGAGAATGCCAATCAGCAGTGTTCAAACTCTAAATCAAGAAGTAGAAAATTAGGAGTTCTGTTGAAACCAAACCACGGTCAGGTAGACCAACTAATATTTCAGCCACAACTGCCAGGAAAATTGTTTGGGATGCAAAGAAAATCCCACAAATAACTTCAGGTGAAATACAGGACTCTGAAAACGTGGTGTGGCCATTTCAAGATGCACAATAAAGGAGGCACTTGAAGAAAGATGGGCTCTGTATGGTCGAGTCGCTTACAATACACCAAACAGCACAGAAACAAGCCTCAAAAGGTACACCATTCCTACTGTGAAACACGGAGGTGGATTGCTGATGTTTTGGGAATATGTGAGCTACAAAAAGCACAAGAAATTTGGTCAAAATTTATGGCAAGATGAATGCAGTATGTTATCAAAAAATACTGGAGGAACATTTGCATTCATCAGCCTGGAAGCTGTGCATGGGACATACTTGGACATTCCAACATGACAATGATCAAAATAAAAAGGCCAAGCCAACCTGTCATTGGCTACAGCAGAATAAAGTGAAGGTTCTGGAGTGGCCATCTCAGTCTCCTGACCTCGATATAATTGAGCCACTCTGGGAAGATCTCAAACGTGCAGTTCATGCAAGACAGAAGTTACAGGAACTGGAGGCTTTTGGCTAAGAGAAATGGGCAGCTTTACCATCTGAGAAGATAAAGAGCCTCATCCAAAATACCACAAGAGACTTCAAAGCTGTCATTGATGTTAAAGCGGCAATACACGGTATTAAGAACTGGGGTATGTAAACTTTAAACCATAATGACAACAGAAACTACCCAAATGACCCTGATCCAAAAAAAAAAAAAAAAAAGAGTAAACACAATTGATTGATAATAAATGGCTTCAGCCAAACACTAACCATGAGTATAAGAAAAATTTGTGTCATTCATATTCTCTGAAAAATGGCCAAGAAATCAAAAATTCTGCCAGGGTATGTAAACTTATGAGCACAACTGCAATTGTCTACTTATGTACATCACAATTTTTCCTTTCACAAATGCCCACATGTATTCCCTTGTCAGTAACTTAAGAGAACTTCGCCTAATCTGAAAGAGTAGGGAAAAAAACCCAAATGTCATTTTAAGAAGCAAAATGTCAGTAAACACTTTTTCTACATATTTCCTGCCAGAAGCCAGGGAGAATGTTAACATCAGAGATGGAGTTAGTGAAGTATAGGACGTGGAAGCTGAAGCAGCACTCATCTACCTTGCTTTCCAGATTCTGAGAGCTTCTCAAATTTCTGGCAGCTCTCTTGCTGATGCAATTCGGCTTGCTTCACGTCTTTGCTTTTTAACCGAGCTTTATCGAGAGCTTTATTGGAATTTTCATATTCCACCTGACTTTTTGTCCTCCTGTGCAAAAGGTCCTGTAAGAGTAATTGAACATTACACAAAAACCCACTTCTATTCATCCTGCAATTTTTCTTTCAACATTACTGAAAAATCTGGAATAAAAATGAATTACCTTGGCTGCCTCAATATTAAGCACGTAGTATCTTAAGAGCTCAGAAAGTTTTAAGTCTTCGTCTGATGCAACCCTTGCTTCTACTTTCTGCAGACAGATTGTGACAAAACACACAGATAGTCACAAAGCACAATCAGAGACACTTGGCATTATGCAAAAAAAGTTACAAAACAAAAAAAAAAAAAAAAAAGACAACTTACTTTGAGCTTTTCAAATAACTCTGCAAGTTTAAGTAAGGATCTGGAAAGAAAGCACATTTGACATATTAGTACTGATAACTAAAAAAACATTCACTGAAATAAAAAAGTGTGTCCACCTGTTCTTAACCTTAAAGTCAACTCGTCACAAAAGACGGCATACAATTAAAAGAATAGGTTACAGTCAGCATACACTGCTCAGCTATAACTTTATGACCAACCAACCATATAATACAGAGTAGGTCCCCCTTCTGCCACCAAAGCAGCTCTGACCCATCAAGGCATAGACACCATTAGACCTCTGAAGGTATGCTGCGTTATCTGGCAGCAAACCATCAGTGGCAGATCCTTTAAGTCCTGTAAGTTGTGAGGTGGGGCCTCCATGGATCAAGCTGGTTTTTCCAGCACATCCCACGGATGCTTGGCCTGGCCCTCAAATTTTCCAGATCTCAACCCAGTCAACACCTCAAATTCATGGTTGTGCACATCAAACCATTCTAAGAACCATTTTTGCAGTGTGGCAGGGCGCATGATCTTGCTAAAATAGGCCATCTGGGAATACGGTTTCCATGAAGGAGTATACTTGGTTAGCAACAATGTTTAGTTTAATGGTACGTGTCAAAGCAACATCCAAGTGAAAGGACCAAGGATTCCCAGAAGATTTCCCAAAGAATCCTCCTGCTTCTTCCAGCTTGCCTTCTTCCCATACTGCATCCTGGTGTGATGTAAAAGAAAACTTGCTGCATCAGACCAGACCACCTCTTTCCTTTGCTCCCTGGACTAGTTCTGATGCTCACATGCCCATTGTAGGTGCTTTTGGCTGTGGACAAGGTAGAGCTGCACAATTCCGGGAAAAACGAGCAACACAATTTTTTTGCTTCAAATAAAATCACCACAATTCTCACAGCTTAAAATTCCACATACCAAAAAAATTGGGCTAATTTTACCGGTTAGGTTTTTTTTTTTTAAATTCATTTAAGTGTAATTTTTTCGCAAAAAATTGCATTTGAACGACTGCTGCGCAAATACAGTGCGACATAAAATATTGCATCAACAACCATTTAATTCTCTAGGGTCTCTAATATATATACCGTATATACTCGAGTATAAGTCGAATTTTTCAGCACTTTTTTTTGTGCTGAAAGTGCCCCCTCGACTTATACTTGAGTCAAGCACTTTTCTGCAGCAAAAAATTTCATTTTCCGAACCGACTTTGGGGCCCCATATCTCAGGGCCACTTGGTGCTAGGAACCCCAAATTTGGTGTGGAACTGGTACCATAACATATCCAAAGCTGGGGTTCCTAGCACCAAGTGGCCCTGAGATACGGGGCCCCAAAACCGGTTCGGAAAATGTCATTCTCTGCTGCAGAAAAGTGCTTGACATTTTCTGAACTGATTTTTGGGGCCCTGTATCTCGGGGCCACTTGGTGCTAGAAACCCCAGCTTTGGAAATTTTATGGTGCTAGTTCCACTGGGTTTTCACACCAAATATGTGGTTCCTAGCACTAAGTGGCCCGAGATACGGGGCCCCAAATTTGGTCAACTGTGTCCATCTGCAGCAATGTCATTTCGGGACCCCAAATTTTGGCTGCAGCTAGGGGGCATCTAGGAACCCTTAACTACAGAGTTTGAAGTTCGGGGGGACCTATGGCTGCAAATGGGCACAGTGATGCTGCAAATGGGCATTGTTGACCCTCTTTTCCACGTACAGTAGCTGTGCATTTCTCACCCTCGTCTTATACTCGGGTCAATAAGTTTTTCCCATTTTTTTGTGGTAAATTAGGGCCTCGACTTATACTCGGACCGACTTATACTCGAGTATATACGAATATATATATATATATATATATATATATATATATATATATATATATATATATATATATACATACATACATATACATATATATATACATACATATATATATACATACATATATATATATATATATATACACACACACACACACACACACACACTTGGGGGTTCCAAGTAATTTTCTAGCAAAAAAAAATAGATTTTAACTTGAAACCAACAAATGTCAGAAAAAGGTTTAGTGTTTAAGTGGTTAAACTTTCCTCATTTCTCATTTTCACACAGAGTATATTCATTTGATCTAAGGGTCAAATTGTTACAATGTTTCTACTTAAGTTCCACTGCTAAAGAACGTTGTGGTTCTTGCCCGGCTTTTTTTTCCTTTCTTTTGACGGCTGGCGCCTTTAGCAGAGCAGAGAGAATTCTCTGCATAGAAAGAATCGGGAAACACTTTTTTCAAGATCGCAACTGGAAAAAAAAAAGCGCTATGGCTCATTGGTGTATACCAAAAATGCTGAAATGATTATTAGAACCAGAGAAAGCGTCAACTAAAGTTTTATGCATATCTTGATCCCACCAGAGCCACCCTTACATGCCTGCTTGTGGCCTACAGCTCTAAAGGAAGATGCTGACTGTGTGGACATGCACAGGCAGCTGGGAAGGACACTAAAAAGATCGAACCACCTAATGCTGCTCCTCCATGTGATGCAATTGACAGCAGAGGCAGCGCTGTCAGGAGAGCTCGACTAGCTTTTGTTGTCCTTTCAGCATAGGCAGAGTCCTCATAATGACCAAAGAGGCTCAACATGCGCAGATGCATACTAGCACAATATGCGTTATCTTGCAGGGAGGATTTTTTAATTTTTTTTGTTTATTGTAAGTCTACTACCGCTCCAAGTGTTAAAGTGGTTGTATATCATATTCATGGAATTCTCTGATACATGAGATAACTTGAGCTAAAAATGTGTCGGGCGTGGGCTTAGAAGGAGATTAGCAGAGAGCTTGTCTATTCAGACTACAGCTCTGCATGTTCCTTTGTTCCTCTGCCTATGTGGAAGGGGGGGGGGCACTTTGATTGAAAATGAGGTTTTGGGAGAAATAAGCCTCCAAGTCATGGTCAGATTTTACACATATGCCGGCGTTTTACTAGTCATTCAGAAATTGCAAGCCATAGCATGCCGTGTCCATTGGAGCAACTTTCTTGATATGGAGGAGCCTCCGGTGCAGCCCACATCATTAACCAGTTCAGCCCCGGAAGGTTTTACCCCCTTCCTGACCAGAGCACTTTTTGCGATTCGGCACTGCGTTGCTTTAACTGACAATTGCGCGGTCGTGTGACATTGTACCCAAACAAAATGGATGTCCTTTATTTTCCCCACAAATAGAGCTTTCTTTTGGTGGTATTTGATCACCTGTGCGTTTTTTTTATTTTTTGCGCTATAAACAAAAAAAAAAAGCGACAATTTTGAAAATAAACGCATTATTTTTTACTATAATAAACATCCCCCAAAAATATATATATTTTTTTTTATGTTTCCTCAGTTTAGGCCAAAATGTATTCTTCTACATATTTATGGTAAAAAAAATCCCAATAAAGGGTATATTGATTGGTTTGCGCAAAAGTTAGTGTCTACAAAATAGGGGGATTGTTTTATGGTATTTTTAAATGTTTTTTTTTTTTTTTAGATTAGTAATGGCGGTGATCTGCAATTTTTATTGACTATATGGCGGACAAATCAGACATTTTTGACACGATTTTGGGACCGTTGTCATTTATACAGCGATCAGTGCTATAAAAAAGCATCGATTACTGTGTAAATGACACTGGCAGTGAAGGGGTTAACCACTAGGGGGGTGATGAATGGGTTAAGTGTGTCCTAGGGAGTGATTCTAACTGTGGGGAGGGGGGCTACAACTCACATGACAGCGATCACTGCTCTCGATGACAGAGCAGTGATCGCTGTCCTGCCACTAGGTAGAATGGGGAAATGCTGCGTTTACAAAAACATCTCCCCGTTCTACCGCTCCATGACACGATTGTGGGCACCCGGCGAACAGAGTCTGCCGGACCTGCAGTCTTGGAGAACGTGGTGCGTGCCCGCAGCGCCACTTCTCAGAGGGGACGTACTTGTGCGCCCTTTTGCCCACCAGGGCCAAACATACAATTCAGTGAATGTTTATTGTCAGCGATAACAGACAACAGGATGTAAGCAAAGACTATGGGCACGACACAAGAGCTGGTCAGAGACTGTAGACAAAATATAATAATTCTATAATCAAATAGACTGATGAGTAAATATTGCAGAGTGCTCTAAGCAAATACGCAGTGAGTAATGAAATGCTTTTTAAAGCAAGTCCACAGTGAAAGTAATTGATATTGAAGTTATAATGTCCCATATAGTGACTGAGTGATGATGATCCAAGCAATGATACAGTGACTTCACACACGTGCTCCCCCTGTGTGATTGTGCTCACCTCAGTGTGTGACCGCACAATTAAGTTTGGTCTGGAAAAGCAGCTGAACCACCTCTGGGCTCTGAGTATGACAGACTCTCTAGGATCCCCAAGGAAAATCTAACGATGCTTTCCTCAATTCAAGTAAAAAAAAGGCAAGATAGTGCATTATCATTTAGATATAAAATTTATTAAAGATAAAAACCATCATCAGGGTACTCACTTTTATGGTGCTTCCAGCGCACCAATCTACAGCAAACAGAAAATATAAAATCCATCCCAATAGGCTTGTAAACTTTTGTGTATCAGCAACTGCTCAGGGAGAATGTGGACGTCTCCTCAGTCACTATATGGGACATTATAACTTCAATATCAATTACTTTCACTGTGGACTTGCTTTAAAAAGCATTTCATTACTCACTGCGTATTTGCTTGGAGCACTGTGCAATATTGATATTTACTCATCAGTCTATTATTGTTTGATTACATGTATTTTAATACACTATGTACTTTAGTATTTGACACATTTTTTATTTATCACCGCATTGAGGATATAATTCCACAGCGCTGCATTTTTGATTTATGTAACTTTAGCACAAACTATGGGAGTGTAATTTATGCTAGCGGCTGTGCATTGGTTTTCTATGATTATTCACCATTATTACGCACGATTATAGGTATATCATTGGTTTGGTCATTTCTTATGGTAGCCTGCAAGATTTTTATTTATATGATATACGAGTCAGACAAGGGATATGCTTCAGGGACAGTCAGACCGGGGACCTATTACAGGAGCGTGCTAAAAATCACTGCTCTAACAGGGAAATAGGGAAACACAGATTAGTGTCTGCAGAGGCCCAGAAGGTCGCATGTTTTACGCCAGAGCTCTACATAATGCTGCGACGAGCGCTCCATTATAGAAGAGAGTTTGGCCATATGACGTGGCTGGGCTTTCCTACCAGCAAACTTCACCCCCCTTTCCCATATCCATTAGAATGAATTCACTTAATTTAGAATACCAATTTAACTGAAAAGGGTTGCTTATTTGTAAAGCCCATCATTGTCCTTTAAAAGTTTGCCAGTGACTTTTAAATTAGCAGTATGGCTATGGTAAGCTCATCACATTAAAACGCTTTGATAAGAGTTACATTAAAGTGGTATTAAACTCAAAAGCAAACATTTATTGTACTACAGCTTGCCAATTCTTAGGTGTGATTGCTGCATTCATTTTTTTTTTTAGGCTCCCTTTATCTTATTTTCACCTGGCGATCAAGCCAGTAAGTCAGTTTTTCAAAAGAACAAGCTGTCCTGCAGAGGTGGCAGTTACAGGGATGAGAAACTAACACCAACAGAGGTACTTACAAATGATCAGCTTTTATATATGTAAAACCTTTATTCCAAAAAGGAAAAAAAAAAAAAACGATTTGCTGTAACTGCTTGTAAAGTATTAGCTGCAATTTGGCTTCAATTTTTAGTGTATCTAAATCTGCTAGTGCATTTAACACTCCCATCCCCTCCCCCTTTTCCGCTGTCCAAAGGTGCCCCCTGTGCTCCTTCATCCAGAGCAGAGGCACTCTAAATACAGTGTATTACTGGCCAGATCACCAGGTGAAAACATACTGAAAAAAAGGGAACAAATGCAGCAATAGAATACATTTTTGGTTATGGGTTTAGTACCACTTTGGCATCTAATAAAAATGAAAAAACAAAAAAAAAAAAACCACACACACACACTAAACAGTGAAATGAGTAGGCCACGCAAAACTAGATAGGAAAAAAAGGGGGAAATAACTGTGCTACGGTGAAGTACATAAACAATTATAATTACAGCTGCGATTCATTTGTGACGCAAACAATAAAATTAGATGAGAAAAAAGAAAGGGGTTGAATCGCGCTAGAAAGGATTGGTGATCATACACATCACCAAACCAAATGATTAGAACTGAGTGTAAGGTTCCCCTTTAGTGCATTGATAATGAAATTCAAAAAACACATATCAAATTAATAAATCAAAAATGAAAAAACTAAAATGATAAATAAGAGTCCATATACAAAAAAAAAGGAGGGTCACCCAAGTGATATAAAAATATATATAAAAGAGAAACTCAAAAAAGTTCCAAAAAACATGAATTCTTGCTGTAAGAAGAGAAAAGTGCTTGTTCCACCGCCGTAAAATTAGACTGGCCGCTTACCAGAAACTCATGATCCCCCGTTACAGAGGATCAGAGAGAGCTGTTTATCAATACTGATTCGAACCACGACCCATGGACCAGAAGCCTTATACCGAGATGAGACATCAAAGACTTTGGGATCATACTAGGGATGTTCACACTGGCAGGTGCTCAGACATCAGCCCAATGCATTACGGATATGGCATGAAAGGAAAAAAGGCTCCATATAGTGTAAAATCGTTGACTTTATCAAAATAAGTAAAAAATTAAACTCACATGTAGGTAGACAATAGTAGGCATGTAATGTAGTCTGGAGTGCCGGCCGGAAGCCCACAGACAGCCCGTCCTACTGGAAACAACAGCAGCAATGGGAGGTGACGAGAACAACTCGCTCTGCCCTACGCAGCGTTTCGTGATAGAGTCACGTCATCCAGGGGGATGACATCCCTAGTATGATCCCAGTGTCTTTGATGTCTCATCTCGGTATAAGGCTTCTGGGTCCATGGGTCGTGGTTCGAATCGGTATTGATAAACAGCTCTCTCTGATCCTCTAACGGGGGATCATGAGTTTCTGGTAAGCGGCCAGTCTCATTTACGGTGGTGGAACAAGCACTTTTCTCTTCTTACAGCAAGAATTCATGTTTTTTGGAACTTTGAGTTTCTCTTTTATATATAATTTTATATCACTTGGGTGACCCCCCTTTTTTTGCATATGGACTCTTATCATTTTAGTTTTTTCATTTTTGATTGATTTTTAATTTGATGTGTGTTTTGAATTTCATTATTAATGCACTAAAGGGGAACCTTACACTCCGTTCTAATCATTTGGTTATGATGTGTATGATCACCAATCCTTTCTAACGCGATTCAACCACTTTCTTTTTTCTCACGCAAAACTAGAGTATCGGTCAAGCCGGTGTTTCTTTGTACTTTTATCAAGGTTGAAAGTATGCAATCTGTTGCATAAATAGCAATATTTAGACAAAAAAAAAAACACAATGTTTCTGAATATCATTTTAGGACATCTATGACGACTGCTACTACAACCAATGCATTATTGGTTTGGCAGTTACTTTTTTTTTTTTTTTTTTTACAAAGGACACGTCTTCACAAAGTGTTCAACGTTATTTGTTCTGCCTCGGACTTTGTATTTCCCGTGGGCGGTCACACAGCGTTCAACATTTCTATTTTTTTTTTCTGATTACGCAGATTGAATATTTACAATGGACTAGACTATACAGTAAAACCTTGGATTGCGACTAATTCCTTTCCGGAAGCATGCTTGTAATCCAAAGCACTCGTATATCAAAGCAAATTCCCCAATAAGAAATCATGGAAACTCAAAGGCGGCTCGGCTGCGCAAACAGACGTACCTGTACGTCGGTCCGTGCATGTGGTATTATGGGCGTGGGGGCCCTCCCGTGGGTCCCGTAGACTGGATTGTCCACCAGCCACCCGCAATAAAGAGGCAGAACGGGGACCTGCCCATGTAAACAATCCCCGTTCTGACAAGTGACAACTCAGATCTGCTGTTCCTAGTGATCAGGAACAGCAATCTTGTCCCAGCAAGCCCATCCCCCACACAGTTAGAACACACCCTGGGAACACAGTTAACCCCTCGATCGCCCCGTAGTGTTAACCCCTTTCCTGCCAGTGACATTGATACATCAGTGCATTTTTTTTAGCACTGATCACTGTAATAATGTCTATGGTCCCCAAAAAGTGAAACCTGGGATCAGATTTGTCTGCCGCAGTCCCGCTAAAAATCGCAGATCGCCGCCATTACTAGTAAAAATAAAAATTTTTTTAAAAGTTCCTAAATCTATCCCCTATTTTGTAGATGCTATAACTTTTGCGCAAACCAATCGATATACGCTTATTGCGATTTTTTTTATCAAATATATGTAGAAGAAAATATATTGGCCTAAACTGATAAGTAAATTTTTCAAAA
>JBBDGP010000821.1:7722500-7790000 GCA_037952835.1 Lithobates septentrionalis
CCCTGTCCCAAATGTTATGAGACAAGTTGCTGCCATCAATTTCAAAATGATCTTATTTTTTTTCTTAAAATGGTATCTTTTCTCAGTTTAAACATTTGATAGGTTTTCCATTGTGAATCAAATATGGGTTTAGGAGATTTTAAAATCATTGCATTCTGTTTTTATGTGAATTTTATAGTGTCCCAACTTTTTTGGAATTGGGGTTCGACATTAAATGAAGAGCTGCATTACATGCCATTTTTATTATTATACAGGATTTTTATAGCACCCACAGTTTGCACAGTGCTTTACAATATAAAGGGAGACAATACAATAGGGTTAGAAGGGCCCTGCTCCTACAAGCTTACAATCTAATAGGGAGGGGCTGGTAAAACAAAAAAAAAAGTAGTAACTGAGGGAAATAGAAGATTTGGTTGTTAGCTGAAGGCAGGATAGGCCTCCCTGAAGATATTTTTTAGGGATTGCCTAAAAGTGGACAAAGTAGGCAGATTAGGGTAGTGAGTTCCAGAGGATGGGAGAGGTTCTTGAGAAGTCCTGGAGACTAGCATGGGGGGGGGGGGATACAAGAGAGCTAGAGAGGAGGTGGTCTTGGGAGGAGCAAAGAGGACAGTTTGGGTGATATTTGGTGATAGGACTGGTGATGTAGCTTGGGGCAGAGTTGTAAATAGCTTTGCAGGTTATTGTTTTGAATTTTATTTGTTGGGCAATGGAAAGCCAGTGGAGGGATTGGCAAAGAGGGGTCGCGGACACTGAATGGTTGGTAAGGTGGATGAGTCTTGCAGCGGCAATAATGATAGACTGAAGAGGGCCAAGCTTGCAGAGAGGTAGGCCAATGAGGGGGGAGTTACAATAGTCAAGGCGAGATACAAAAAGGGAGTGAATGAGTTGCTTAGTGCTTTCAAGGGTTAGAATGATCTGCCTAGAGTTCCTCTTTAACCCTTAAACCCCCCCCCCCTTTACCTTAACATTTCACTCCAACACCCAAAATGTACTTTTCTTTATAATGTTACTTAGCTGCCTCATTGCACTGAATCAGACTGATTTTTAACAGTTGGAAGACCGCAATGCTATCCAATCTGTTTGAACTCACTGAATGTAAGCAAATGCTCTCAATTCCTTCCACATATATTTCTATAATTTTGTGTCCTGTGTTTGATTTCATTATAAAATAGCCTCAATCACACAGAAAATAACTAGACAGATTGTTCACATTACCACACAGCATTTCTAAGGCAATGATAGGCCACATTTAAAAAACTAAACCAAAAACAACACTGCCCCCCTGTGGTGCATTCTAGATGACAGACATTCCTTTGCTCACTAAAGAACTTTGAACATTGGGTGCACTAGATGAGACCATTGTGAGAGTTCTGGGCCTCTGCTGAATGGAATGTGTTTATCCAACAAAGGGGAAGTCATTAAAACGACTTCCTACTCCACATTCTTTTCCGCCCACAGCTGACAGTTACACTTACTTTCTAAGTGGCGTGCTCTCCGATTCAGCTACAGAGACCAGGGCAGCCGAAACATGGATGTGATCATCAGCAACATCTGCAAAGAAAGCAGGAAGCAATAATAGAAAGGCATAGAGGGTCACGACACTACTGGTAGACAATAACGGCAAGGAACGAGCAACTCCCAGTGCAGCAATAAAAGCAATCTCGCTTTTTATCGTTTCTTAGGAAATTTAACGCTTTGTTATAACTGTACATAAAAAAAAATATATATATTTTGTCAGAATCTTGAAAAAGGGAATATACCCACTGCCTAAACTACAGTATATCGCTGCACCAAGAGCAGCGATATACATCTCTGCATCTCACTTTTTTTCTACAATCTGACGTGTAGTTAACAGGATTATTTATTCTACCTAGCAGACAGTTATTTGTTAAATGGGATTAGACTTTGGCTAAGCAAATGTTCTGCTATATAGGAAAGGGTCAGTGCCAACATGAAAAGATTGACATGTTGTTACAACAGATACCATTGACCACTATTTACACCTCTGTTGCGTGGATGGGAGAATTTGCAGTTTTTTTAAATTCAGGATGAAAAAAAAAAAAAAAAAAAAAAAAAATTCTGGACCATGAATGGCCAGCTTTAGTGTCAGAAGACACAAAGCCACAGTAATTACTATGTGGGTTATATAGGCACCTTTAGGTGATAGACACTGGCCAACCCTAGACAGGAAGTTTAGATCCCTATTATAACCCCTCCCCATACTGGGAGTACCTCAGTTTTGTAGCAAAGCAATACACGTGTAATTAGAAAGAGGGGAGGGACCTCTGTGTCCCGTGATGTACTCCAAGAAAAGGATTTTACAGGTAAGCGGTTATATAAATTGTATTTTCTTTATCGTACATCACGGGACACAGAGCCACGCTATCTGAGGGGAGAGAGACACAAACAAAAGTAGGGTGCAATCAGACCTGAGGACCTATACTGCTGCCTGCAGCACACTGCGCCCAAAGGCGATATCCTCGTGCCTTCTTACATCCACCTGATAGAATTTGGTGAATGTATGGACTGAAGACCAGGTTGCGGCCTTACAGATTTGAGCCATGGAGGCTTGGTGATGCACTGCCCACAAAGCACTAACAGCCCTGGTGGAGTGCGCTTTGATTTGAAAATGTGGAACTTTCCTCTTCAAACCATAAGCTTGAATAATTACTTGACAAATCCACTTAGCAATAGTAGATTTCAACACTGCCTGTCCTTTCCTAGGACCTTCAGGCAACAAACAAAACATCTGTTTTCCGAATCTGAGCAGTCGCCTCCAAATAGATTTTGACTGCTCTCACTACATCCAGAGAACGTAGTGACTTATCTTCCGTAGAACAGGGTTCTAGAAAAAATGAAGGTAGAACAATATCCTGGTTTGAAAGAAAACCTGACACTACCTTTGGCAAAAAACTAGGATGAGGACGCAATACTACTCTATCTTTGTGAATGATTTAATATGGCTCTTTACGAGAAAGAGCAGCCAATGATACCCTTCTTGCAGAAGATATGGCCAACAGAAAAACTAGCTTGTCAAAAGGACCAAGGGAATATGTCGTATCAGCTCAAAAGGCTGTTTCTGTAATGCCGACAGAAGGAAATTCAAACCCCAAGGGTTCAGGGGTGACCTAACCAGTGGATTAAGCCGCGTTACCCCCCGTATAAGGCTACAGACCAAAGAATGCGAAGCAAGTGGTCGTTGAAACAATACCGATAAGGCCGAGACCTGGCCTTTGATAGTACTCAAGGCCAGCATAATCTCTCTTTGCAGAAAGGCAAGGATTCTACCTATAACATTTTCTAGGATGCCAACCCCTGGATTCACACCAGGAAACATGCCTTCCAGATTCTATAATAAATGACTCTGGAAGCTGGCTTCCTTGCATTAATCAATGTAGATATCACTGAGCCCAAAAGCCCATGATTCTTCAGAATGTGGGTTTTAATAGCTAAACCGTTAAATTTAGCGTTTGAAAGGTAGGATGGAACACTGGTCCCTGCGATAGCAGGTCTGGATGTGGTGGTAGGGTCCATGGGGCCCCTACTGCCATTTTTATGATCTCTGCATACCAAGATCTTCTGGGCCACAAGCACTACCGACTTCCTTTCCTGCTTGATCCTGCGAAGAAGTTGTGGTAGCAGCAGAATAGGAGGGAATGCATAAATCAGTGAGAACTGATCCCATGGGGTCACCAATGCATCTGTTCTGTATGCGAGCGGATCCCTTGTTCTTGATAAAAAGTTGTCGACTTTGTTGTTAAACCTGGAAGCAAACAGATCTATGTCCGTGATCCCCCATCTTTGGCATATAGGGGTGAAGAGAACATTCCCCCAGAAACAACTGCTGGCGACTTAAGTAGTCCATCTGCCAATTCTCTACCCCTGGAATGAAAATTGCTGAAATGCAGGGCACATGCTTTTCTGCCCAGATTAGGATACGGTTTACCTCTCCCTGGGCTGCATGACTTCTGGTGCCCCCTTGGTGATTGATATAAGCCACTGCTGTGGCATTGTCAGATTGAATCCTGACAGGACAATATCGCAAACGGAATGTCCATGCCTTGAGGGCTAGGTACGCTGCCCGAATCTCTAGAATGTAGGATGGGCAAGGTCTTTTCAGTTCTTGACTATTTCCCTTGGACAGTCGCCTCTTCCAGGACTGCTCCCCAACCCGAAAGACTGGCATCTGTTACCACCTTCCAGGTAACCGAAAAGGAGGATTTCCCCTTCAACAGATTCTCAGATATCCTCCACCAACTGAGGCTCTGGTGCACTTTTGGCGACGAAAATCTAGCGCCTGGACCTTCTTGTTCCAGGCAGATAGGATACTGTTTTGCAGCAGCCTCGAATGAAACTGAGCATAGGGAACCGCTTCGAATTAAAGCCATTATCTTTCCCAACAACCTCATGCAGAGGCGAATAGAAGGACCCTTCTTCGCCCTGACCCAGCTCCTTTATGGCGCTGATCTTTGCCTAGAGTAAAAACACCCTCTTCTGGGCTGCATCTATAACCAGACCCAAGTACTCTAGTATTCTTACTGGCTTTAGAAGAGTTCTCTAGGTTGAGGACCCAACCTAGGTATTCCAGGTAGTTGACGGTGGTGACCATGCTTTGGGCTAAGTGGGCTACCGACCGGTCTACCAAGAGCAGGTCGTCTAGGTAGGCTATAATTGTTATACCTTGAGTCCTTAATCTGGCCAGAGGAAAGGCCAGAAGTTTTGTAGGTACATTCAGGTATGCATCCTTGATGTCGATTGATGCCAGAAGTTCTCCTCCTTGTAGGATGAAGACTACTGATCGGATTGATTCCATGCGAAAAGAGCGGATTTTTAAGAACCGGTTTAGATCTTTGAGATATTGAATGGGTCCGACACCTACATTTGGTTTTGGCACCGTGAAAAGGTTTGAATAAAACCCCAACCCCTGCTACTCCATGGGGACCACCATGATCACTTTTTGCAACAAAAGTCGGTCTAACGCTTGGAGACAATTTTTTCTCTTGATCTTTGGGAACATTTGACCCGAGGAAATGAGGAGACAGGAATTCTCGGAACTCTAGTTTGTACCCTAGAGCTATTCTGGAGACCACCCATCTGACTTGAAACTCCTCCTGCCAGACCCTTGAGAACTGTAGAAGTCTTCCCCCCACTTGAGCGAGCCGGGGTGCCCCTTCATAAAGAGGCTTTAGCGTTCTGTCTTGCAGGCTTCCTCCCCCAGGTCTTCTTTTGTCCCTGAGGTTTACCTCTTGAACCAGACAGTGGATGCCGTCGCGACTGCCTGGAGGCTGATGTCCCCGGCACTAGAGAAAGAGCCCGTTTAAATGAGGGACGTTTACTCCTTTTCTTAACTGGCAAAAGGGTACTTTCCCCACTTGATATCTTTTGGATATATTTGTCCAAATCATCCCCAAACAGCCTTTCACCGCGGAAAGGAAACCCAGCCAGGAGCTTTTTGCATGGTGCTTCAGCTGACCAATTTTTCAACCACAAGATTCTACGCATATGCACCAACCCAAGCGTAAGGCGAGTGGTCGGAAGAACAGAATGACTGCGTCAACTGCAAAACACAAAGCCCCTGGCAGCTCGGCTAAATCCTGGGCCTGCTGTTCAGGGAAAACCTTGAGCACCTGTTTCAAGTGGTCTCTCAAGGATTGACATACCCCAATTGCCGCCACTGCAGGTTGAGCTACTGAACCTGCCAAAGAAAAGTTTTTTTAACAGGAATTCCAATTTTTTAATCGGTTGGATCCCTAAGCATTTGAGCATTGTCAACAGGACAAATTAAACTTTTATTCACAGAGGATATGGCAGCGTCAATTGCTGGTATACCCCCACATCTTTGTAAACTTTTCCTCCATAGGATAAAGTGTTGAAAACTTTTTAGGAGGGAAGAAATGCTTATCTGGGTGATCCCACTCAGAATACATAAGCTTTTCCAGCAATGGATGGATAGGAAAGGCATGCAAAGCTTGAGGGGGCTTCAGTGAACCCAAACAAGAAGTGGTCTTTTCAACCAACTCAGTTAAGGGTAGCTTAAATGTGGAGCAGACCATTTCAGTAAGAGAATGCACCAGCAATTTCTCAGCCTGTGAAGCTGAAGAAGGTCCTTCCCCACTTGATCCCTCAGAAGAGGAGTCATCAGCCTCTTCACGGTCCCCTGAGGGGGAATCATCTTCCCCCTCCCACTGTTCCTCTGTTTGAGGGTCCTGGGTGGTAAAAGGGGACCTAATGCGTTTTCTTCCACTCTGAAGATGCGATTAAAGCCGCTAATCTTTCCTCCAATCATGGTTGAGGAGAAAACCTCCTCAGTAATATTTACAGGGGCTGAAATGCCGAAAACAGTTTCAACCCCCGACAACCCCAATGGCTCGCTCTGACCAGCCTCCCCAGACCTTTTGGGGTGGGGGGGGTTGGGGGTGAATTGCGTTGCAGAGGGAGGGTACTCAGAGCCTGAGGGAGATCCCTTTGAGCTCCTGTTTTTTGGGGTATTTGTACCTCCCCTTCTGCCCATAGTGCCAAGTACAAATGCAGAGGTACTACCAGAAAATGCACCAACTGTTGAGCAAATAGTTCAGCAACTGCCGCTGCTATCAAGGCTCAGGCTGATGCTTAAGTAAACGTGCCCTGGGAATGCCTGTGTCAACAACACTCACATGCCCCCGTCTGCTCTGTGTCCCTCCATCAGCTAAATGCACCTGCAAAAGGTGTATTTATAGCCTACTTGTGGAACAGTTACAAAGTGTTTAAGTGGGCACTTGGGAATGTAGGAAAAGCAGCAACAGACAGAGGCACCCATAAAGCAAGTCCACCTCCTGTACGCAACACCGGCATGACACCAGAGCTGCCTTTCGAGATAGAAGACCGCCTTACCCCGCTGAGGGAAGCAATAGCAGACTTCGGTGTAGGAAATGTCTGCACAGAAGTTCAGGAGTTATTTCAAATCAAGTTAGAATAAAACATGCCCAAAACATTGTTCTTGTCCATTAGAATTTGCTATGAGCGCAGCTTGCAAAGCAATACACTGAATGAGAAAAAGGAAAATAAATCAATTCTGTAAAAGTATACAAACTTTTATGGGATCTTGTCATTTTGTCAGCCTTAAAACTGGAGTCCTTGATCCTATTGTGATAATTCACAAGAAATATTTTTTCTTGCTCAAAGAATTCATCAACTTCCTGTGCAGAGGAAAAAGTGATGAGAGATGGGGTTAGGAGGTAGGAAAGGATTACAACATACCATAGAAGGGTCATTGTGTACAAACTATGCAAATCAACATGGAGAAAGACACTCAGAGATAGATATACACACACACACACACACACACACGCCAGAGGAGGGAAAGCAAGACATGGAAAAAAAAAAATTGAATTTTGAAAAAATATACAAAAGCACACAGTGCCCCTAGAAATTTTCCACATTTTGTCATGTTACAACCAAAAACGTACATGTATTTTATTGGGATTTTATGTGATAGACCAACACAAATTGGCACATAAAATTGTGAAGTGTAAGGAAAATGATAAATGCTTTTCAGAATCTTTTACAAATAAAATGTGAAAAGTGTGATGTGCATTTGTAATCAGCCCCCTTTACTCTGATACCCCTAACTAAAATCTAGTGGAATCAATTGCCTTCAGAAGTCAATTAGCAAACAGAGTCCACCTGTGTGTAATT
The DNA here is from genome assembly GCA_037952835.1 of Lithobates septentrionalis. Lineage (NCBI taxonomy): Eukaryota > Metazoa > Chordata > Amphibia > Anura > Ranidae > Lithobates > Lithobates septentrionalis. The sequence goes on from JBBDGP010000821.1 coordinate 7,730,175, forward strand.
TATTCTCAGTATAAATACAGCTGTTCTGTGAAGCCCTCAGAGGAGTTTTAGAGAACCTTAATGAACAAACAGCATCATGAATGCCAAGGAACAGCAGACAGGTGAGTGATAAAGGTGTGGAGAAGTTTAAAGCTGGGTTAAGCAAGAAAAAAAAAAAATATCCCAAGCTTTGAACATCTCACAGAGCACTGTTTAATCCGTCATACCAAAATGTAAAGAGTATGGCACAACTGCAAACCTACCAAGACATGGCCGTCCACCTAAACTGACAGAGCAGGCAAGGAGAGCATTAATCAGAGAAACACCAAGAGGCCCATGGTAACTCTGGGGGAGCTGCAGAGATCCACAGCTCAGGTGTGAGAATCTGTCCACGGGACAACTATTAGTTATGCACTCCACAAATCTGGCCTTTATGGAAGAGTGGCAAGAAGAAAGCCATTATTGAAAGAAAGCCATAAGAAGTCCCATTTGCAGTTTGTAAGAAGCCATGTGGGGGACACAGCAAATGTGTTGAGGAAGGTGCTATGTTCAGATGAGACCAAAATGTAACATTTTGGCCTAAAAGCAAAACGCTATGTGTGGCAGAAAACACTGCACATCACCCTCAACACACCATCCCCACTGTGAAACATGGTGGTGGCAGCATCATGTTGTGGGGATGGTTTTTTTCAGCAGGGACAGGGAAGCTGGTCGGAGTTGATGGGAAGATGGATGGAGCCAAATACAGGGCAATCTTAGAAGAAAACCTGTTAAGAGTCTGCAAAAGACTAGACTGGGACGGAGGTTTACCTTCTTCCAGCAAGACAATGACCCTAAACATACAGCCAGAGCTACAATGCAATGGTTTAGCTCAAAGCCTATTCAGGTGTTAGAATGGTCCAGTCAAGGTTCAGACCTAAATCCAAGTGGCACTTAAAAATTGCTGTTCAGACGCTCTCCATCCAATCGGACACAGCTTGAGCTATTTTGCAAAGAAGAACGGGTAAAGATTTCAATCTCTAGGTGTGCAAAACTGGTAGAGACATACCCAAAAGACTTGCAGCTGTAATTGCAGCTAAAGGTGGTTCAACAAGTATTGACTAAGAGGGGCTGAATACAAATGCACGCCACATTTTCATATATTTGTAAAAAATGTTGAACCGTTTATCATTTTCCTTCCACTTCACAATTATGTGCCACTTTGTACTGGTCCATCACATAAAATCCCAATAAAATGTAAGTTTTCGGTTGTACTATCTATCTATATATACACACACACACACACACACACACATATATATATATTACACACATACACGGGAAATTTAATCCCCTGCAGATTTTGTTTGCTCACCTACAAAGAATTGAAGGGTCTATAATTTTTTATCATATGTGCATTTTAACTGAGAGACTGAATATGAACCAAATATCCAGAAAAAAAAATACAAATGTTATAAATTGAGTTTCAGTTCAGTGACTAAAATAAGTATTTGATCCCCAAGCAAAACATGATTTAGTACTTGGTGGGGAAACCCTTATTGGCAAGCACAGAGGTAAGATGTTGCTTGTAGTTGGTTACCAGGTTTGCACACATCTTAGTAGGGATTCTGGTCTACACTTTACAGCTCTTCCTTAAAGTTTCTTGGCTGTCGCTTGGCAACTCAAAGTTTCAGCTCCCTCCATAAATTTTTTATAGAATTAAGGTCTGGAGACTGACTAGGCCACTCCATGACCTTCATGTGCTTCTTCTTGAGCCACCCCTTTGTTGCCTTGGCAGTAGGTTTTGGGTCATTGTCATGCTGGAAGACCCATCCACGACCCATCTTCAGTGTTCTGGCGGAGGGAAGAAGGTTCTCATGCAAGATTTTACAATACATGGCCCCGTCCATTGGCCCCTCAATGCGGCAAAGTCTGCCTGTACCTTTAGCAGAGAAACAGCCCCAAAGCATGTTTCCACCTCCATGCTTGACTGTAGGGATGGTGTTCTTCAGGTCATAGTCAGCATTTTTCTTCTTTCAAACACAGAGTCACATTAATGCCAAAGAGCTCAATTTTGGTCTCATCTGACCACAGCACATTCAGTCCTTCTCTGAATCATTTAGATGTTCATTGGCAGACTTTAGACGGGGCCTGTACATGTGCCTCATTGAGGCGGGGGACCTTGCGGGCACTGCAGGATTTCAACCCATTGCAACATATTGTGTTACCAATTGTTTGTGTGGTGACTGTGGTCCCAACTGCCTTGATATCATTCACAAGCTCCTCCTGTGTAGTTCTAGACTGATCCCTCACGCTCATCTTTCCCCTATGAGGCGAAATCTTGCATGGAGCGCCAGACCGAGGGTGATTGATGGTTATTTTGTATTTCTTCCATTTATGAATAAAAGCTCCACCAGTTGTCTCCTTCTAACCAAGCTTCTTGCTAATGGTCTTGTAGCCCAATCCAGCCTTGTGCAGGTCTACAATCTTGTCCCTGATGTCCTTTGACAGCTTTGGTCTTGCCCATGATGGTGGGCTTAAATGGAAGAAAGATACTGTGGACAGGTGTCTTTTATACATACGAGTTGTCCTTAGGAGCATCTTCTTAAATTGACAGGACTAATCTGTGTACCACATGAGCACATACTGTAGCCAGAATTATTGTTGGTTGGTAGGGGGATCAAATACTTATTTTACTCACTGAACTGCAACTCAAATTTATAACATTTGTATCATGGGTTTTTTTCTGGATTAGGAAGACACGCCAACCAGGAAGATGTGTGCGATTGCTGTCTCTATCATTTAAAATACACCTATGATAACAATTATAGACCCTTCATTTCTTTGTAAGTGGGCAAACTTACAAAATATGCAGGGGGATCAAATAATTAAATTTTCCCCACTGTAGATACATACACACGTCCAAATACATATATATAATAGAAAGATATGAAGCCTCCAAGGACCCCACCTTCACTCCGGAGAGAAGAACTTCATCAGCACTCTTCACCATACTCCGGAAGAATCCACCAAACATCTCTTTAGTGTTTTTCCGCCTTACACTTAACTAAAATCAGAAAGAAAGTGCATTAGCTACCAGATCCTCAAAAATAAAACAAAACAGATCTCATTATGCTTCTTATAAAAAATGTGCGACTAGCATTGCTTTATCCATAGCATCCAAGTAAAGCCCACCTCAACTTCTGACCTGCATATAAAAAAAATGGATGGTCAACTAACTGGTTAAAACAAAGCACATTTTTATTCCTGTATGTGCTATACACATTATAAAAAAACCAAAAAAAAACCACAACAAACACAGGCTGCACTGGAAGCCAGAAATTCAATGTAAAGCTGGCTCATGCATGGATCGTAATTCAGCCAGTTCGGCAGGGACCGACGAATATCGATCCATGTTCACTGTACCCAAGTCATGAAATATATTATGTAGCAGCGCTCAAATCCATGGGTATAAATATGAAATAATGATAATATATATATATTCACATATGTGTGTATAATTGATCAATTAAAAATGAAATAAAAACAATAATCAAATAAAAATAGTCCAATGCTATGTGGAGAGAAAAATCTATAGTTTATAATTCATCCGTAATGTGGATAGATGTGGGAGCCAGAGGGGTCTCTGTAGACACAATACCCAGGGCAGCTTCCTGTTGAGTGAAGTCAGCTCTCCATACAGTCATAAAAAATCAAAGAGAAAGCGCCTATATGGGCTGGTGAGTAACAGCTTCCAAGGAGAACTGATCCCAGTATCATCAGACATCCATGTGTATGTGTGGCTAGATGGAAGCCGGGCGGATGGCCGCGAACCTCCGCTCGGAGACGCCGGCTGCTGTGCGGTAAGGCTGGATAGACACTTCCGCGTTCCAACAGGGTCACGTGGGTGACGCGTTTCTGAGCATGCGCGAAGCTCACAGCGGGCATGCGCGCTCCTTTATCAAGTGTACATAGGACGGAAAACAAGGAAGCTAAATAGCTCTGTGTGAGGGACAGGTGATAACTTGGGCCAATTAAAGGGAGGGGGCGTGTATGTGAGAACTGAATAACGATAAGAAGGATGGATTCTCTGTGGATAACATAGTAATATACTTATAAAAATATAATGGAACTTATCACGAGATATACAATATGAAAAAATATATAGGAGTAATGATAATAATGATAAATGGATGAAAATTATTGTATCAAACATTAGTAAAAATAATAATTAAAAAAAAAATGCTAATTAAAGAATACTAATTAAAAAATATGTAATAAATGATAAACATAAGAAATATTGTGTTCTATTATATCTGTAACTCATACAAATAAATACTGATATGCTATGTATGACAATAATTTGTCTCGAATAATTGAAAACTAGAAAAATATATAACGAAAGTATGTATATAGAGATGAAAAAATATTAATAAGAAAATCTACTTAAATGTCATATGATAGAGGGCCCTCAGTTAAAATGTGGTGAAAAAAAGGTTATCGTAAAAGGACTGATACCAGATATTATAAAAACCATTAAAAATGATAAAAGTTGGAGAGGGAGGGGCATAAAACCTATATATGGACTCACAGAACATATGTGCAGCATGTATTGTTATGACAGTACAGTATATCAATATAGGGAAATGTGATACACACAGTTGTACATTGAGTATAATAAATTATATAGACCTATTTTATATGATAGTATTAACCTCTAATTCCTCATTTAACTTAAATTATGTGAGCTCTAAACTTTTTGGATTTTTATTTTGGACACTTTGGCACCCAATGGGTTAAATGAGGAATTAGAGGTTAATACTATCATATAAAATAGGTCTATATAATTTATTATACTCAATGTACAACTGTCTGTATCACATTTCCCTATATTGATATACTGTACTGTCAGCTCTGCCATCGGCGCTTCTCTACAGAGGGGGCATGAAGTTCTCTCAAGCCTACATGCCGTATTGACGTCCTATAAATAACACTGCTGGAAAGGGATCGCTCTCTCTGCACTATCAACTAGAGCCTTTACCAGGGATTAGCTCACCACACTATTGATGCATCCCAATTTTTATAGTCTGCTTGTGCTGTGAGACTTTTATGTTTCAAGTCAATATCTAAATTGGTTCTATTTAAGGGCCACTTTAAGACTTTATATTCCCCTGTGGTCACATCAAGGCAGGGAAGCCCCACACGTATGAGAACCCCTCAGTTGGAAATTGAATTAGCTGATAAACTGCTACCAATCACTTATGCAGTGTTGGTGTATTACAGCCTGAGTCCACTACAATCATTGCCTTTAAACTCCTGAAGAAGCTCATATTAGAGCGAAACATGTCGAGCGGCAGATTGTCATGGAATCAATTAAGTAGTTTCATCCTGTTGCACCTTGTAATGCGATTTGTTTTGGGTGAATTTATATTCATGTTCAAGTTTTTTAGGATGATGTCTCATTTCTTTGGGGCACAGATATTTTAATCCTTGATTCAATAAAATATAAATTTTATATAATATGATTGTACAGATTTGCTGATTTTTGATTATATTGTCTATATAAATAGCACCTTAAAAGTCCCGGGGGAAAAAAACCTTCCCCCCTCCCCCCCTCTTTGGCGATTCAGCCTTTACTCCGAGTGTTTAAAATGTAATCAAGATTTTTTTTTTTAGCAAAGCAAACAAGCTCCTTTTAAATGCTGCAAACTTTTCAGGAGGCTTAACATGAAGGGGAATGCCGGGGAAATTCAAAATGGCTCCAGTGTCCATGTTTTTATTGTGGGTGTGTTTTTAGATTTTACAACAGTTGAAGTATATTTTGGTCTGGTAGGGTGCACTTATCTATATTTTCAGAAAATGGAAGAAGAGATGATCTAGAGGTCTAGGAAGGTTTTTTTAATTTATACGTTCAAATTATGGGAAAGCCTTTCAAGTATGCCCTCTTACAGTCTCCAGAGCTCACATGTCTGGGGACAATTGAAATCTCCCTTTGATTTGGCATTAGGAGTACGAGGCAACACAGACTGAGTTATGTTTTGCATGCAATGATTGCACTATACTCAGCACAGTTTTTGCTTTTAACTTGCATGCACATAAATTATCAGCATATTTGCTTTTTCTTTTTTTTGAAGAATTAAATTTGTTTCTAAAAGACACACAATTATACTGGAACAGGGGAGATCAATCGGGAATACAAGATTCTAGGCAACTGTAGAGAGGAATATGCAGAACCCCATTAACCGACTAAGTAAGCACAGGGGAGAACATGCAAACTTCATGCAGGTAGTGTCCGGATTGGAATTCTAACTGAGCACCTTAGTGCTGCAAGGTAGAAGTGCTCACCACTAAGCAACTGTGCTCTGCAGCTAGTTACCTGGCTTTGTGTGGTTTCAAGCCACTGGCATAGAACAAACATCCAGCCAGTAAAATCAGATTTAAAAGTAGTAGTAAACCCTTTGCTTTTATTTTTACCTACAGGTAAGCTTATAATAAAGATAACCTGCAAATAAAATGAATATCCCCTAAACGTGCACTGTTTAGGAGATATTCTAGCGAGCAGTAGCCGGTGATGTCACCGATGCATGTGCTCTGAAGGAACGGCATACCCATACTTCAGAGCTGTGTGAAGTGGCCAAGACTCCAGCGCTCATGCACGGGTGGAGTCCCTGAACCCAGCTGAAGATGGAAGCCTCTACAGTGGTGACAGCTTGCCGCTGGAGGGCTTAATTTTAAAGGCAAATCTTTCATATTGTGCTAGTAAGCGGTGCATACTACAACATTATGATATTGCCTTGCGAGGGGAAACTTTTCCCCCCCTAGAGTTTACCACCACTTTAATCACTGTGCTTGTTCAAGATCAGATAGTCAAAAAATATTAAAAGCTGGAGGATCAGCACATCAGTAAGGTTTTCTTTACACTTGCTTTGCCATTTGATGTGCGATTCTCTTTGGCTGGCTCTTTAGACAGCAAGAAACAGAGGAGGCATTGTATCACATCCTCACAGCCTATTTTAGCACTAAATATTTAAAATACTGGGCAACCGTGCCACAACCGTACGCGTTGCAGGGTGGTGGCAACGTGGCCCTATTAACTTGTGGTAGGATTCCTGCTGCTGCCATGAAGCAAGCCATCAAAGCCGCAGCATGTGTACACCCCTGGCCGCTGCCTCTGAGGTGTGGTACACAATGCAGCTCAACCTTGGGGTTTAACCACCACTCAATTGCAAGTGTAAACGAGCCGTACCTTGCATAAATTAACTGCCATTACATAAAGATACTTAAAGTGGATAAAATAGAAAAACAGAAAAAAAAAAAAAGCAAACATGGAGGTTTCTTTATATATTTAGTTATTACTGTATTCTGGATCTTTCAGCTGCCTTTGACACGGTTGACCACCCCCTCCTCCTCAAAAAACTTTACTCCATTGGTCTCCGTGACTGTGCTCTTCAGTGGCTCTCATCCTACCCATCCCAACGCACCTTCAGTGTCACTTACAATTCTACTTCCTCCACTCCTCTTCCCTTCTCTGTCGGGGTCCCCCAAGGTTCTGTTCTTGGACCTCTTTTATTTTCAATCTACACCTCTTCCCTGGGTCAGCTGATAGCCTCTCATGGCTTTCAATATCATTTCTATGCTGATGACACACAAATCTATCTCTCCACCCCTCAACTCACTCCATCAGTCTCCTCACGCATCACTAACTTACTAACCGACATATCTGTATGGATGTCACACCACTTCCTCAAACTCAACTTGTCCAAAACCGAGCTTATAATATTTCCTCCCCCACGTGCCTCTTCCCCTGACTTCTCTGTGAAGAGCAATGGCAAAACCATCCACCCGTCCCCACATGTCAGGGTGCTAGGTGTTATCCTAGATTCTGAACTCTCCTTTCAGCCCCACATCCAATCACTTTCCAAAGCTTGCCGCCTCAACCTCCGCAACATTTCTAAACTACGTCCCTTTCTAACCAGTGAAACTACAAAGCTCCTGATTCACTCCCTGGTTATCTCTCGCCTTGACTACTGCAACTCACTCCTCATTGGCTTACCTTTAAATAGACTATCCCCCCTTCAGTCCATCATGAATGCTGCTGCCAGACTCATCCACCTTACAAACCGATCAGTGTCTGCTACCCCTCTCTGCCAATCCCTCCATTGGCTACCACTCACCCAACGAATTAAATTCAAAATACTAACAATAAGTTACAAAGCCATCCACAACTGTGCCCCCAGATACATCACTAACCTAGTCTCAAAATACCAACCTAAACGCCATCTCTGTTCCTCCCAAGATCTCCTGCTCTCTAGCTCCCTCATCACCTCCTCCCATATCCGCCTCCAGGACTTCTCCCGAGCCTCGCCCATCCTCTGGAATTCCCTACCCCAATCTTTCAGACTGTCTCCAAATTTATCCACTTTTAGGTGACCCCTGAAGACTTTCCTCTTCAGAGAAGCCTATCCTGCCTCCATCTAACAACTGCACTATTTTCTCCATTAGCTCATCCCCCACAGCTATTACCCTTTTGTATAACTTGACCCTCCCTCCTAGATTGTAAGCTCTAACGAGCAGGGACCTCTGATTCCTCCTGTATTGAATTGTATTGTACTTGTACTGTCTGCCCTAATGTTGTTGTAAAGCGCTGCGTAAACTGTCGGCGCTATATAAATCCTGTATAATAATAATAATAATAATAATAATACTGTAGCCATCTAAAACTACGATAGTGAAAATAGAGAATCTGAATATGGGGTTTCTTCCTGAGCACTGTAGCGGCAGGGTGAGATAATCTGCCGCAAGAAGCCTCTCTCTGGGGGAGATTTCCTAAAACTGGTGCATACAGAATCTGGTGCAGCTCTGCAGTGACTAACTTCTAACTTCATCTTGTTAGAATTAGAAGTCAATTGCTTAATATGCACAGCTTCACCAGATTCTGCATCTACTAATTTTTGTATATGTCCACCTCTGCTTCTGATTTATTCAGTTTTCTAAATCTTTTTTTTTTTCCTTTTCCTCTACCTGTGCTTCTGACCATACCACCAGTCATCTTGGGTTGGGTCTGACATCAGGAAACAAAGCCCTGATTCTCTACCAATATGACCATCTCTACACAGGGCCAGCGTGGAACAAGCCATGGTAAATTATTATTGGGGAAAAGATTAGCTCAGAAAGCCAACTGGCAATATTGGGGACTAGTCCTCTGCTCTCAGTTTGGCTTTTTTTGGGCTTGGTTTCTACAAAATATTGTAGGTCCTGTTTAATGCAGCATATTAATTTAAAAAACATTTAATAGTTTAAGTCAATGTTATCAGCCTCTTGTAATCCTTAGATTTTGAGAGGAAGGCCAATGCTCTATACCAAGAAAAGAAAGGGGGGGAAAGGACACCTTAAAGTCATCCAATAGTAGGTTCTAGGGTGACAAACGGGGGGAGGGGAATTCCCTCCCACTGTGGTAATTAATCAGATTAATATGTCTCTCATGTCACCCATATCATTAATCATATAACTCAGTGGTGTGTAGCTGACTAGCTGTCAAACGGTTGTTCAATGGACCATAAAGCATATGTAAGAAAGGGAAGGAAGGGGTCAAGAGGAGATCCCCCCAAAAAAAGATGGTCCGCTCAAGAACAACCAGTTGAACCTACAAAAACTTTATTGTGTCACAATATGTAGAAACATAATCCAACAACCATGTGTATTTAAAAAATAGGGCAAATAAAAGTCCTATTGTGTGCTGGTGGCCACCACAGACATTACACATATATCTCATGCATTCATGCACTCACACTCATCAATTAAAGTCACTAGAGACCCGGGTCTATACTATTTCACTGGAATTCCAGAGCTGGATTGGCTACATGAGTGGGTAGACTAGGTCCTTGTAGGTAAAGTGCAAGTGCTAATACACAACAAAAGTCCCCTCGGATGTGAACCGATGGCTGGTTAGACATATGCATGTGTCATTCAACCAGATCCAAGGAAGGAAACGGTGTCCTGATTATGTGGTGAACAATTGCAGCTCAAGCAACCTCACATAGAGGGCTTTTAAGGATAGACGGGAACTGGCCATAAACAAAATGCCTCATGAATGTGAGGGTACATTTTAGCTCACCGTCTGACGTCTTCAATGAAGAAGGAGTAGAGCCCAAAGGAGTTGCTGATGGCCGCGTTCGTGTGGGTTTGAAAACACGTTCATGCGGTATTAACTTGTTGTGGGCATGAGCGGGTTACTTCCGGGTATCCTCCGGCAGAAGGTAAGGTGAGTCACAAGGGTCAAGCTTGTTAGTGTCTCATATCCAATAGTATAAACAATCCGGAGAGACGCTCGGCATCCGTGTTCACCGCAAAGGTTTCACCTGATATCCCAAATCTTGATTGATCCGATCAGGATCGTTAGGGATGTTCACATCCAATTGGAAGGATATTGTAGTTAAAGTGTGAGAGTCTGTGTGCCACCTGCACATGGGTCAAATGCTGAGCGCTTTCGCTTGTTGCCAAGCTTCTTCAGAGCTAATGTGGTATCAGTAGCTGGATGTTTAAATAGCCAGAAGGCTAGTGTTCAATTTCCTGTCTTCTTAATTAACACCTGAATACCATAGCTTGACCATAATTGCAATCACCAAAAATGTGCCAATCACACCCATACATACATCTATTTAGACAAAACCATTGAGGGTAGTGGATACATAAAGATTCAATCTGATTGACTTGTGTATGTGGTCAGATTTGAATATTGCATCTCTTACCATCATGAAATAACGGAAAAATGGCTTGTCAAGCAACTGCTATCAATACATAAAAGCCAATTGAGGAATGCTGCATTTCCAAAAACAAACCGTGCATATATAACCATATACTAAATAATAATAATAATAATAAGATAGTCAAAATAGTGATATATGGAAGCAAGAGGGAACAGTCTATTGTTCCGAATTAAATTGCAGCACATATCAACCTCCTGACAATAAACGGAGATATCCCAATAATTGATCAAAAATTGCATGGCATACACACACGGAATGAAAATAATGAGTATGAATATATGCAGCCAACCATCGCTTTGGCCAGATTAAATGGCAGCTCACGTCCCATATATTGTCATCCACACACGGGATAAAAACATTGTTACCAGTGAGATTGCCTATGAAGTCGCATGAGACAACTTAGTACAAAGTGGTTCCGGATAGTCCGGATATGTAGTTACATATAGGCATTACACTGGTATTACCCGCACATGGAACAACAGAATAATCTGTTGTACAGATTATAATTTAAAATATGAAAATTTCATAATCTGGGGGCAGTGCGGCTTCAATTCAATCAGTTGGTTGGTAGCCAAATGATCGAGGCAAACTGGGATGGAATAAGGTCATGGGTCACTGTCTCGCATAGGTTACGTCTCACATGTCACTCACTGGTATTCGTGTAGAGAGCAGAGACATGGTCGTGAGCAACACTACACACAGTCAATTTTCTTTAAAAGCTGCCCGTTATGGGCAGGAGAAGATGTGGATCCTCGGTTAGAACCAATCAATTTTCGGATGGGAACCTTTAGATTGTGAATATTTAAGTCATTATTCCAAAAATGGAGATAAATTAAATTCATTGTTCAATCCAAAAGGCTGCATGCTGTTTAAATAGAAGATCCACATCTTCTCCTTCTGGCATAAGATCTATATAGATCCTTCTGGCACAATGCTCTATACCAGTCAGGTTGTACTGCAGTGCAAATGTGCTGTCAGAGGGGGCAGGAGAGAGTACTTAACGCCTGCAAGTGGTAAGAAAGTGAATGTAAAAGTCATTTGTTTTTTTTATATAAAATAACAAACACGTTACTTACCTGCTCTGTTGCAGTGGATTTGCACAGAGCAGCCAAGCTCCTCCTCTTCTCGGGTCTCTTTTGTGATCCTGGCCCCTCCCTCCTATTCAGTGCCCCCACAGCAAGCAGCTTCATATGGGGGCACCCGAGCCAAGTCACAGCTCTCTGTGTCCATTCGGACATGGAGCACTGGCCCCGCCCCCTCTTCCCCGATTGGCTAGCTGACTGACAGCAGTGGCAGCCAATGGCACTGCTGCTGTGTCTCAGCCAACCAGGACAGAGAATCTCGGACGGCTGAGACACTCGTGGACGTCTCTGGACAGAGGGACCTCGGGTAAGTGTTGGGGGGGCTGCTGCATACAGAAGGCTTTTTATCTTAGTACTGGTTACAAGAGACTTACGCGAATATACAGCCAATAACATAGAGCCATTGTTTAACATGATAAAAACCAAAACGCAAGCATGGTCCAAACTACCTCTGGGAGTAATGGGAAGGATAAATATTATAAAAATGATCATTCTACCTAAGATCCTCTACATGGTATGGCATGCCCCACTATATATCCCCATAGGGATTTTCAAAAAAATGGAATCTATTTTGAACACCTTTGTCTGGGGACATCAAAGACATAAGGTAGCTTGGAATATCCTTAAAAACCCTACAGATATGGGGGGAACATCACTGCCAGATCTGCAGGAATACTACATAGCGGCACAACTGTCACATATGCACTACTACCATAACAATGAAAGTCAAAGATACAGTACACTAGTAGTGAGTAGCCAAGACAGTCCCTTATCTACCCCTCTTCAAATTATACTACGAGGGGGTCAGGCTCATAGGAAAGGTCCACAATTTAATGACGGGTTACTTAAACATCACCAACGAATATGGGGACTGGCCCAGAAAAAACTTAAAATAGGGAATATCCACACGCACACTCCTTTATGGGCTAACGACCAGCTTGTGGAACTCAAAAAAATCCCAGACCCTATTATGTGGGCCAGATATGGAATTATATACCTGCACCAAGTAATGGTAAGCGCTAGGCCCAAAGCGTTTCAAACTCTTAAGGAAGAATACTCCATTCCGCAACAATTATTCTTTAAATACCTACAACTCTGACATGCCTTACGTTCTCAATTCAGAAACGAAAGTAGCATCTTGGAATATCCCCAAATCCTGGATATAATTATGGGAGCCGATTCGCAAAAATTGATATCCAACCTTTACTACTCTATAAGATTACCCAGAATTAGAGAAGTGATGCAAAAAGCCAAAACAAAATGGGAAAGAGATATAGGAGCCATTGGTGAATCAGACTGGGAGGAAATTCTAGAAAATGTTAAAGTAACATCTCCAAAACTGTCTGACAGGCTAACACAGATATACATCATCCACCAAGCATACCTCACACCTAACATAATAAGGAAATTTCAACCTACACGGCCCGTAGTATGTCCTCACTGCCAGGCAGAGAGAGGTAGCTTCTTTCACTTAATCTGGAAATGCACTATTATTCAAACATACTGGAGTCAAGTGATTAAGTTCTTACACGACCAAATGGGTTCCCCTGTGGTGCTGGATCCAAAACTGTGCATACTCGGTCTTCTTCCAGACGTGGATATTGATAAATACCAAGCCACATTTATATCTGAAGTCCTGTTTTTGGCCAGGAAAGTGATTGCTAAGACTTGGATGCAGAATGTAACCCCCACCATAACAAGCTGGAAGAGGGATGTTAATAATTCCCTCCCATACAAGCAGTTGATCTACAAACACAGGGGAAACAGTCACAAATACTCAAGGATATGGGACGGATGGTTGGGAGACGGGGAGACATGTGTATAGTAATGCGTGAAAACAAGAATATCAACACCTAATAACCAAAACGCACAACTATAAAATAAACGTTCCAACTCAGTCTGTTAGAACTTTACAGAGCTATTAACAATAGATATATCTTTGCTATGCAATGCCAGCCTTGTAAGGCGCTAATGTATGTAATCGTACCACATGTGACAATATTGTATGTATCTATGCATAGATCTCAAATGTGCTGTATAAATTTATGCCTAATTTCAATAAAGACTATTTTCCCAAAAAAAAAAAAAAGAAGGCTTTTTATCTTAATGCATAGAATGCATTAAGATAAAACACCTTCTGCCTTTACAACCACTTTAAAGGTTCGGCTTTTGTTTTAAAAAAAAAAAAATAAAATTCACGTCATACTTACCTGCTCTGTGCAATGGTTTTGCACAGAGCAGCCCTGATCCTTTTCTCGGGTCCCCACCTGCGCTCCTTGCTCCTCTTTCCCTTGACCAGTGCCCCCAATAGCTGCAGTGATTTAAATGGTTTCAATGCTGCAAATGGGGCACGACTTTAAGCTATCAAGTCGCACTGGTGTAAACAAGGGCTTAATGACCAGTTATCATTCTGGGGGTGTGGTCTTGAAAGCTGCTAGTTTAGTGTAGGTCGAGTGCTTGGATGTGCTCAGGATTAGCAAAAATATTACAAAATCCTTAGGTGCACCTAAGCGTACATCCATGAGAGGTTCCATGTTTGTCTAAAATACACAAGTATGCAATGCATCCGCGTTCAGGCAGACCCATTTGTGTCGAATGGGATGCTGCAGATACATGGACACAGCAATTGGGGTGCATGTCCCTGAACGCAGACAGTGTGCATTTAGGAACACGCACCTGCACTGCTCTCAAATTCAGGCCAGTGGCTGTGCAGCCGCTGAGTATCCAACAAACATGAATAGGCCTGCCTGCGCGCAGATGCACAGAACAGCTGTACATCTTGTGTGTGTGCAAACATGACCCTTTGCATGGATGTACGCTTAGATACACCTATGTAAACGAGGCCTTTGGTATGTAAAACAGTTACCGTATATGCATCTTAGATGCATATTTAGCTGCTTTACTTTTTTTTTTCCTTTAAGAAAATAAAGGCTAAAAAAATGGGGTTGTGACACTACATGACTGAACGAGAAAACTGCAACTAAATGGAAAAACATCAGCAATGAAACAGCTGTGTCAGCATCCAGGCATCAGCCTCTACACAGGAAGGAAGGTGCTTACATCTTGGTCGTATTCCAGAAATATATGGAAGTTTCGGTCTTTGCTCAAGATGGGATGAGAGGCGATTCTCTGCAGAAAAACTTCATGGACAGACACCGTTTTCTTAAAAACTGCCAGATATTCCCTGGAAGGAAAAGGGGAAAAAGTTACAGAATGCAAGGTGACACGAACAAGTGTACAATTCACTACTGCAGCCGAGTAGAACAATACTTTTCACAAATTCTCAGATTTGTGCAGATTTCGTATAAAACATATACATTTTCCCAAAGAGAAAAATAAAAATCACACAGCATAAAATCCCCGGGGATTATCTCTGGACACAGCATTACGATGGAGGAGCATCATCTGCCAAACTGCTAAAAACACATTATTTCCTGCCAATAACCACAGCTGCTAGCCAACAAAATTGTTCAAAGGAAAATAAATCATAAAAAAAAAAAAAAAAAAAAAAATCTGCCAAATGGACTATTACAGTTTATAAGTTTTTGTTTACCAAAAAAAAAAAAATGTCCCAAAGTGCAACTTGATGGAAAGAAACAGCAGCTTAGACTGTGACCCCTCAGGAGGACTTGCTGGATTTGGAATACGTGCTTTGCACTTAGAAATCACTTTTGAGTAAGCCATTGCAGGCAACAGAGATTTTTGATTTGCACCTCCTATGAAGGGTGGTTAACGGCACATGAGATTATATAGGGATTTTTTTTTTTTAACCACATGCGGTATATGTTTATTCTATAATATATATCTAAAAATTACATACATTAATGTAAGATACATTAAAGGTGAAAAACCTTCTGTGGTGCTGAAGCCCCCCTAGCTGGTGTCTCGTGTCTCGATTGGATAGATTGATAGCAGCGCAGCCATTGGCTCCCGCTGCTGTCAATCAAATCCAATGACGCGGGTGTCGGGGCTGATTCCAGCATTCTGTGTGAATGGACACAGAAGCAGGACTCAGGAGCGTGCCCACACAGGTGTCCACCTTTAGGAGAGCCTTCTCCAATGTGGGCACTTGATACAGGGAGGAGCCACCAGAGCGCCGCCGGGGGACCCCAGAAGAGGCAGATCGGGGCCACTCGGTGCACAGTGGAAGTATGACTTTTTTTTTTTTTTTTTTTTAAACACACAAGGGTTTACAACCCCTTTAAATCATAGGGGTAATTTCCACTTTCAAGTAAAGCGGAACTAAACTTTGCAGCCACGGAAGTGGCAATTTTGGCCTCCGTTTTATCTGCAGTTACCATGTAACAGTTTTAGGAAATGCAGTGAAATTATTTGAAGGAGGGAGGCGGCAAAACAATAGTCTCAGTATCTAAGGATTTACTAGTACCACATCCTTCTAGTAACTAGACTAAACCCACCAATTGAACCATTTTCTTAAAACAGGACATTAAAACAAAAATCCAAAAGGAAAACCAGATATCACACCAAAAATCATAAAAAAAAAAAAAATTAAAAAAAATTCACATTTTATTTGTACAAATATTAAAAAGCTTTGGGTTAAAATCATAAAGAGTAATCATAATACTATAGATAATTGTATTTCATAAAATTACAATGATCCCACTCTTAGCATGAGGAAGCAGGCTTTGTCCCATGAAACGTGTTGGACAAGCCATCATGCAATTCCCTTCTATGGACAATTGGTGATGCTACCATCTGTAAACACTGGCAATATGTGCACTTGTAGCACGATTATCTTATTTTGTTTGTTAGGATTACTCTTCATGATCTTAACCAGAAGCTTTTCAATATTTGTACAAATAAAATGAGAACATTTTTTATACAAATTCTTGGTGTGGTACCATCAAAACCCCATTTAGTTTTTCTTTGGTAGGTATTTTGTCTTAAAATGTCCTGTTTTAGGAAATTTTTCAATGGGTGGGTTTAGTTCCGCTTTGAAAAAACAGGTGAAGGGAAAGAGACATACCATCACAATCTTCCTGTAGTCGTAAGTAGTCAATAGAAAGATAATGTACAACTACTGGGGGAGTACTTCAGTAAAACATGGGTGACACATTACAGCAATTCATGCCAGGTTAGATTATCAAGTTTGTATTGCTGTTTTTGAGATTTGTCTCCATTTGCCTGGATGACCACTGTCACAGAGACAAAAAGACAGAGGAATCCAAAATTTTACAGTTGTCGCCAGATTAGTAGGTGAGGGTATATCATCTAATGGGGACAACTGTCTACATCCTTAAAGTGCTATCCTATAAAAAATTTTTTTATTTATTTATTTTTTTTTTTTAATTGTAGCTAAAGGTTTAGTCTATACGTACTGAAGTAACCATCATATGCAACATTAGAATCAAGATAATAAAAAGTATCTAGAGCACCGAAATGAACTCCGGGCAGAACAAAGCCAAAAAGGAACAGAGCATAAAGCTATGGAGCTTATAGGCAGGGGATGGGCTTGGACAATTATGTACAAAGGGAGTTTTATTTGGCATATGAAGTCATGTAACTCTAGATGTGCTAGATTTATGCAGGCATGTACAATACTGGATCTAAAAAACACAGCGGTAAAAAAGAAAGGCAGAATTCCAATGTCTGAATCAGTATTCAGACTGCTTGAGAAAAAAAAAAAAAAAAAAAGAAGATTTTGCTTTACACTTCATTGGTCCGGTGCTGCATCTGTCCCCTGCTAGCTCTAAACCGAGAACCGAGTGATCAAGCACCACTGATCACTCTGTTCTCAGAGCTCAGAGAGCTGGTGACTGTCAGTCACCGGCCGTCTGCTCTGCCCCCCCCGGCCCCCCCTATGCGCAATGGAGCGCAGGGCTTTGGAGGGAGCGGGAGTGGCTGGCTCAGCCATTCAGCAGTTCACCAAGAGGCTGAGCCAGGTGCCAGTCCAGGGTTCTGGGCGGAACCCGACAATATTGACGTGATAATGCCCCGGCCTGGACCAGCCCTATGATGTTAGCAGGCATCAGCCACAGTTTCTTGAAAACAGGTCACAGAAGTGCAGAACGGACTGCACTCCTGTGACCCACAGGAGAGGTACAGCCATTTGGCTGTACTTCTCCTTTAAGCTGGCCATAGACAGTTAAAATCTGACATTTCAGCAAGGACTATCTGAGATTTGAACCATGTATGGGTTGGCCAATTGTACAACCTGCTTGTCGGATTTTTAGGATGCCATATGTCTGGCAAGGATGGCCCCTCGACCGCCACCCCCCCCCCCCCCCTTGGAGGACACAATAGCTCCATGGAAGGGTTTCCCACATTAACACTGACTGCTGGAGGAATCAAGTGATTCTTTCCTGCAACCAAGAAAAATCGTATCATCTATAGCCTGCCTTTGATTTCTGTGTGTTTCTAAGCATCAGTTCACAGGGCCTCTACTTTGGGTGTGTCATGAGAAAAGAAGAATCAAGTAACTGACTAACACTAATCAAAGCGTTAAATGGAAGAAGGTCACTTGTCCTCACTGACCCAAGTGGCAACCCGTGACTGTAATAGAGAATGCATTGTACGCTGGGACCATGGTGCCTCAGAGCCTCTTTACAAACAAGGCCTTTGGCTCATGACTGTTTTGGTTGGACAAGATTTCATAAAATCATGCTGGTGCGAGGAAACTTCTTAATGCCAGTCTGGAAGTCAATGAATAAAAATTGAGTTTAGACAGCCAATTTAATATTGATGGAAAGAACATCCTAACAATATGTGAATCACATTAGTTCGATATATTCTGTTAGGGACTTTAGTGGCAGAATAGAATTATGAAAAAAATAATTAGTTGCGGCCCTAGATCTAACAATGTAGTACAAAAGCCACTTTTCTGGTCTAATAGAGTGGATTGTTCAGGTGGCATTCTATGCCAGAAAAGTAAAAAGCTGTTATTGCTTCTAAAGGCTATTCAACCAGATCTGAAAAAAGAGGAACTCGCCCACTTGGGTGAAAAGAAATTGCTAATCGGCCCAAACTTTTTGGAAATAGAACCAAAGAAAAAAAATGCTCCCAAGAGTTTTTCGGCAGCTGTTGAAAAGCCCTCGGGAGCATTTTTCTTGGTTCTATATAAAAATATCTATTTTTACTAGTAATGGCAGCGATCTGCGATTTTAGCAGGACTGCGACATTGCGGCGGACAAATCTGACCCCAAATTACACTTTTTGGGGACCAGTGACATGATTACATTGATCAGTGCAATAAAAATGCACTGATCAATGTAAAAATGACACTAGCAGGGAAGGAGTTAACACGAGGCAATCAAGGGGTTAAGTGTGTTCCCTGGGTGTGTTCTAACTGTAGGGGGGGGCGGAAATGGGCTCACTGGGACATGACAGAGATCACGCACTGTTCCTGATCACTGGGAACAGAGGATCTCAGACATATCATCTGGCAGAACGGGGATCCACTTGTTTACATCGGCAGATCCCTGTTCTGCCTCTGTACTAGGCGATCGCGGGTCGCCAGCGGACATCCAAGATGCCCGACCCGCAGGCCCACTCCCGCAACATGCGCGCTGCCAGGGGGCGCATGCCCACCACTGCGCGAGCCATTGTACAGCTACGGCAGTTCGTGCAGGAGAGCCGGGTCGGCAAGTGGTTAAAAACGTATGCATTTTTTCTTGCGCTAAAGGTGCCAATGAATTTATATTCATTTAAATTCATTATATTAAAAGACTAATACAAATTAAACATAAAAATATATATTTTTTTAAAAAAATTTGTTTTTCAGCCACGTGCATCCTGCATTTTCGGTACCAAAATTTCCATTCAGTGCACCTATAATGCATGTATGATAGTATAAATATGTATTGAACATTACATTCCTAATACAATTATAGAAAACATGCACTTTGTAGGGTAAATTTAGAACAAAAACACACTCCAAATAAGGCATTTAAAAAAAAAAGTGTCCATTAACACAAGCGTATATATATATATATATATATATATATATATATATATATATATATATATATATGTGTATCTTTTTTTTTTTTAAATACAGTACATACGCCTCTAATTCCTGTTTCATTTTGGCAAATTCATCCTTTGTCATAGAGCCTTCTCCTTCACCCAGCTTCTGCATTTTGTCCCTTGGCCCATCGAAGTCAGGTTTTGCAGGTGGTGGTGGAATCTAGATAGGAAGAACATTTTTTAAGTGGAGGCATGTGACATATTACTGTACGTTTTTAAGACTTACAGGACCTATTTGGCTTATTCTGTCAGAAGAAAGCAAACAGGGTGGCCTATCTGTACATAAATAAAGCCATAGAGTAGCTAGCAAATTTTAATGCACACCTGTTACCTGTTCTTCCCATATGCTCCTTTTCTAGATATAAAAGTAAACAATCAGCTTGTGCATTTTTTTCTTTGAACTATCTGTGTCTATTAAACCCCACATGAGGCTTGGGGTGCATTAATATCTGCGAATGCATCTGCACTCCAATTAGATGCAAGAAACGCAGCAGGGGTTTCGGTGATAACTTGCGGGAAGCAGCTCCATTTAAAGCAATGAGAGGCTGCTGACTCCTGCAGCTAAATTGCAGCCACACGCATGTAATCTCATGCATGTAAGTGTTCGGCTCTGGACACAGGCAGTCCGTGTCCAGGGCTGATTACTCCATGAGTGGTTACATGCGAGTTGCCATGATTTGCTGCACAAGCCTGTCGACAGCCTCCTACTGCTTTTTTTTCCGGGAGTCTTTGCTAGCCCAGCTCCTCTGTCCTTGCCGCGATCACCCTACATAACCTTTACATTACTCTCTTCTAGGGGAGGAGTGAAGGATAATAAAGTGTCACTTGAGTGACAGTTCTGACTCTGCTGGGGTTATTGACATCACATCCAAGATGACAGAGCCCAACAGCTGCAGGCCTCCACCTATTAGACCTTTTGGACTAGACAAAGGATTTTATAGGTAAAGAAGCCTAAAATTGTAAATGCACATATAATCTAATAAAAAGAGAGCTGTTGAAATTAAAAGGTCTGGTAAAATGGTCACTTTAAAGAGGGGGGTGATACAAGGAGGAAGGCTTATGGCCAAGAGGAAGAAGCAGCAGAAAGGGAGCCAACTGCAATCCCTGTAGTCTAAAAGGTAATCCTAAATTACATTTCCACCTTCTGCCCATACATCCTGCAACAATATATTGCATTATTATTTCATTGCCAAAGATTTTTCATCTTAAAGTTGAGAGGTCATTTGCCAGTGGAGATGATTAGGGAGACTGCATGCAGCAAATGTAAAATACCCACAATAATGCCAGCATACTCCTCGTTCTCCGTAAGAGAGTCATGTAACCAGTTGAAGTCATCGTGCTGGCGGGTCACAGAGAACTCTGGGTTCTGGAAAATGTTCAGGGTAGTCTACAAAATAAAATTGTAAATTTGTATTATAATGCAGTATACACACACACTTTTTTATATTGTGCTATGCTAAAGCAGTATGTCTCATATCGAAGTTAAAAGGCCAGGTCAGGCTATTACCAGGTCTGTTGTGTCTATCTGGTCATATTCAATGCAACCTGTTTGGCACAATCTCTATAGGGCTTCACAAAACTATGCCACGTGAAATCATTAGATCTGCATGAAAGCCAGGGAACTAACATTACAGAAGATGACCAATAACAGACTCCTGTTTTTCCTTCATCCTGGATTTTTTGTCGGTTGACTTTGCCCAATTTCCTAAGGCACAGGTGAATGACATCACCCTAGGGCAGTTGCAAATGGGGGACACCTTTACAGGCACATCTTCACGGACAGCACAGACTGACAGTAGATCATAATAAATCCACATGTGGTCTGCATCAGATTTCAGAGCACAGTAATGTAGATCAATGCAGACCATTGTGCTTTACAAAAGAACTATATGCAGGTTGCATAAATATCATGTACATCTACAGCAATACAAGTTAGGACACATCTTCGGAGTATGTACTGGGTATACAAAAACACACACACACACACACACAAAAACCCCACACAAAAGAAATAAAATCAAAAAGCCAACCCCCTCACCATGTGGGGTCACTTTAACCTCACCTTTGTGTGAACTGTGAATTTCACTTTATCTCGTTCGCTGATTGCATCTGGAATGTCAATCTGTAGCGATGCGTCTATGTTCAGATCCACAGATACAGACCTAACCTAATGGTAAAACAATCAATGGATTAATGAATACAATTAAAAGCCAAATAATATAAGATTAACATTTACAGATTAAAGTAACATTACATACATTTTTAAAATGACTATGTAAGCAATAGCAGAAGTATAATATTAGTACAATAAAAACCACAATTGGCGGTAAAACAGTACATTTGCCTCGTAAGATGTATTGTGCACATTTTTGGTGTTTTTTTTTTTTTTTTTTGTTAAGCGCTGTAAAAGCATTAAGAAAGCTTGTCAAATGCCCATGCAAGTGTTAGGGAGGGCGATACACGCCCATTACCGAGAGGTGGCTCAAGTCCAAATACTATGCGGACTGTCAGACCATGGGAGTGGTCTAAGGCCTCATGCACACGAGATGCTGGTGCAAGCTCTGCTGAACACAGGTTTTTAAAAAGCTGAAACCGGCGTTTAGAAAGGCCCGTTTTGCGTCTAGAAGCGTCTGCAGAGCAGAGAATGACATTTTGCAACCCAACTTTGGGGCCTTGTATCTCGGGGCCACTTAGTGCTAGGAACCCCACATTTGGTGTGCTAACACAGTGGAACTAGCACTAAAACATATCCATATTCCTAGCACTAAGTTGCCCCGAGATATGGGGCCCCAAAGTCGGGTCGCAAAATGTCAAGCACTTCTGCAGCAGAGAATGGCATTTTGTGGCCCAACTTTGGGGCCCCATATCTCGGGGCTACTCTGTGCTAGGAACCCCAAATTTGGACATGTTATATTGTTAGTCCAACTGTGTTAGCACTCCAAATTTGGGGTTCCTAGCACTAAGTGGCCCAGAGATACGCGGTACCGGCGTTTAGACGCGTTTAGCGTCTGAAACGTGGAAAACTTTTGCGTCTGAACCCATTTTTTTGCTTCTGGAAAAACGAGGTTAAACGCAACTGCCTAAAAACGCAAAAAAAAAGGAGACTGTCTACATGGACACATAGGATAACATTGAATGGGTTCAGGGGCAGTTGAAAAAGAGTGTCCAACTGCCTCTGAACACGAGTTTAACAGCGTCTCGTGTGCATGAGGCCTAAATGGCAACATGTACATGTGGAGCATTCTGTATTGAGAAAACCAAACGTGCATTTGCAAGGCGTATACAGGAACACCTTTAATATCTTGATGTGGGTCTCCTGTACATGCCTATATGCAAACATGTAGGCCTCAATCATAGTTCTTCTGATCCCTCAGCGATTTCATTTTTTGCCTTAGAAGTGATCCCCCAGCAATTGAGGGGAGAAACTTTGATAAAAAGATCCAACAAAAAGAGGCCAAATGGATCTATAAATCAAAATGGCTACTATGCCTCTGGGGTTGAACACAGCACTTACTTTTAAACCATTTCTATAATATAGGGAACACTCATAATGTGGGCACTATGATCTGTCTTCGATATAAACCAAAAATGTATGATACTATTGTATACTCTTATTGTTTTCTTTTTTGTCTTTTTTCTTTCTCATCTATGTGATTTGACTGTCGTTTCTGTGGTTTGTGGGGTTGGTTTGGCCATCTATATGGTGTGGTTTTATGGTAAGGCATTTGGAATCCCCTGTTGGACGAGGAGGTATCCTCTCCTCGGTATCTGTCAGCTGTATTTTCTCCTTGGCGGACAGAAGGCGCTGCGCACGCCACTCTCACTGTCCTTGAACGGGATTGGGCGGTTAGCGAGCAAGCGCTCCTACGAGGGAACCCTTGGCGGATATGATGTCAGTGAGCAGCGTCAGGCTCAATCATTTCCGGTGGGATTGTGTTTTAAGGCAGCAGCCACATTACAAGTGGGACGCATACTCCGTTGGGAGAAAGGCATGGTGTGGATGCCAGGACGGGTGGCTATCAAAGACTGATGCTTGCCCATATGCAAAATTTCTCTCACCCAAGGTAACTAGTTAGATATTGGGTTGTTCATGCTTGGGGCAGATGCTGTTACTGGTTATTATGCTTGAGTTCTGGCAGAGAGTTATGGGAGTATGTCTTTGGATTGTTGATGTAGCTGTATGGATGGATGCATTGGACTGGCAGGAGGGCCTAGCCACCTATTCAAGAGTGTGGCTGTGGCTAGGTTGGCATTAGTTATGCGACATTCGTTGGTTGTATTTGTTGTCTGGTGGTTGGAGTGTTGTGGTTGGTGAGGGTTGTTTAGGGCTGGGCTTATGGGGTGGTGATCCTTTTAGGATCAATTTGGATGCAGATTGGGGGGTCCCTCCGTGCATGTTTTGCCATTTGGGCTAGTCAGAAGAAGCAGTTTATGGCTCTGCCAAACACGTCGGAAAACTCCATGCACCAGCAGCTTTCAAACCATTCTAAGATTTAAGTATGGGGTTTGGCTTATGCCACACATAGTTTGATTTGTCAATTTTTTTCATGCTATGTATTTGTAACAAAAATACATATTTATTCTTACATTGTTGTGGGCTTATCTCAGCGACAGTCGCACATCCTTTAAAGTTCCATCACCATATGAGAGTGGTGATCTCTCAATTTTTCTTCCATATATATTGTACAGGGATGTGGATGTGCTATGGCTGCCCTTAGAACTGGTCTTACAAATTTTATATGCAGCCCATGAAAGTGTTGTTTTTCTAGTGTGAAGTGATTAAAGAAGAAGTGATGTAGAGGAATTTTATCTACTTTGAGGCATATTTAGGTTGTTGTGTGATAGATATTTTGAGATTTCTCTGGGAGATGGATTCATATACTTTGATCTCTTTGACGTTTGGCTTGGTCCAGCTCAAGATGATCATGGAAAGATTGTCATGGTCACTTGCTGGCACCGACTCTTTGCGGACACAAAAATCCTTGCCACTGGCAATAATGCTCAATGCCTCTACTCCTGTCTGGCACGGTCAGTATTTCTGACTGTATTGATGCTTTTGCCTGTAAATGGAGGCATATGTTGTTACCACACAGCTGCTCTGTACAAACAGGAAGTGATTGGAGCTGCTCTGTCCTAGTTCTTTATTATTTCCCAGTGCATTATGGGATAAAGAGAACCTCCATTGTCTCTCCCCCAGCTAACACTTTACAAATGCTTCACTATTGCACTGTAAATGCGGTAGGTGCAGTTAAAGTTGTAGAGGCGGAAGGTTTATCCTAAAGCAGCTTTCCACCCAAATATTGAACTTCTGCTGTCCGGATTCCTCCCCACCTCCGGCGTCACATTTGGGGAGGCGGAGAGCAGATACCTGTCTAATACAGGTATTTGCTCCCACTTAAGGCAAAAGATCACTGCAGTATCCGTTGCGATCTATGCCCCTCCTTCGTTCCCCCCTGCTGTCTTCTGGGAGACACACAGGTCCCAGACGACAGCAGGGAGCACTCAGAACGTGCAGCGCGACTCGTGTAGTAGGGAACCAGGCTGTGCAGCTGCAAGGCTTCACTTCTGGATTCCCTTTCTAGCAATGCCGGCACAGCACAGGTAAGTGTCCTTTTTTTTAAAAAAAGTCAGCAGCTGCAGTATTTGTAGCTGTTGCCTTAAAGTTATTTTTATTTTTATCCGCTTTAATGCATTCTATGCATTAGGATAAAAAACCTTGTGTGTAGCAGCCTTCCCAGCACCCCCCAAATATTTACCTGAGCCCCATCTCTCTCCAGCAATGTCCACGAGTGTTCTAGCCGTCCAGGACTCTCCTCCTGATTGGCTAAGACACAGCAGTGGCACCATTGGCTCCAGCGGCAATCAAAGTCAGCCAGCCAGCCAGCCAATCGGGAGAAAGGGGGCAGGGCTCAGTGTCTGAATGGACACACGGAGCTATGATTCAGCTCGGGTGCCCCCATAGAGAGCTGCTTGCTATGGGGGCACTCGATAGGAGGAAGGGGCCAGGAGCAGCAAAGAGGGACCCGAGAAGAAGAGGATCCTGCTGCTCTGTACAAAACTACTGCACAGAGCAGGCAAGTATAACTTTTTTTTTTTTTTAAAACACACACAACCCAACACCACTAGACTTTACACTTTAAGCTGCAGTTACATTGCGCTAGCATTGAAACAAATGGAGATAGCTGATAAGCGCTGATGCCTCCTAAAAGCGTCATGCTACATATTAAACAAAACGCTAACGCACCTGCAAGCATTGCACAGCGTGGTGCTCATTGTAATATTCATGGTAGGTATTGAAGAAAGGCCGTTAAGAGGCTTTAAAAACACTGCTTAAAACACTTCAACACAAGGTATTGATGCACCTGTGAACAAGCCCCAAGGGCTCCTTCACACTGCCACAAAGGGACCTGCACAGCATGCAAGAGTTTAGAAAACCTGTATAAAATCAATCCTGGCAAACAGACTGCATACAACCGCCCATAGAAAGCAATTATTGGATGCGGCCGTGATTGGGTATACACACTTACACAGGCAATTGCTTGTTGAGTGGGTGTATGTGGGGGACTGAATTCACAATCTAGGGCCACTAAATGCAGGAAAAAAAAAAAAACACACACACACACACACACACACACTTTCATTTGAATAACTAAAATTTTCAGTCTAAGGCCCCTTTCACACAGGCGGACCGTTTAGATCCTGAAAAATCCTGACAGACGGATCGGATGAAAATGGACAGACGGTTCTTAATCATCCGATCCCCCCATAGGGGAGAGCGCACTCTGACAGGTCTGTCCCTGCACAGAATGCAGAGATGGACTTGTCATCCGCTGGCTCAGGGGGACCAACGGAGCGATCCTCGCTGAGCAGAGTAGTAAAAACGGACAGCCCCGTGTGAAAGGGGCCTTAAAGGGGTTGTAAGGGTAGAAGTTTATCTTAATGCATTCTATGCATTAAGATAAAAAGCCTTCTGTGTGCAGCAGCCTCCCTACTACTTACCTGAGCCCCATCTCTGTCCACGAGTCCCTCAGCCATCCGGGACTCTCCCTTCTGATTGGCTGAGACAACAGTGGCGCCATTGGCTTTCGCTGCTGTCACCTAAAGTCAGTTAACCAATCAGGAGAGAGATGTGGCGGGGCCAAACTGCAGCTCCATGTCTGCTGTGGGGGCACTTGACAGGAGGGAGGGGCCAGGAGCACAGAAGAGGGACCCAAGGAGAGGAGGATCCGGGCTGCTCTTTGCAAATCCACTGCACAGGGTAGGCAAGTATAACATGCGTTTTTGTTTTTTTCTATAAAAAAAATAAACACGAGACTTTACAATCACAGGTTTTAGGACACAAACTCATTTAAAATATATTCCCAAATAGCCACTAAGGATATAAATTCACCCAACTTTCACCGAAGATCCACTCATTTTACAAAATAAATAAAATTAGAAAAATGGTCTAAAACAGTAGTAAACCACCTTTGTTTTTTTTAGCAGCCTGCAAGGTAAAACCATAATGTGCTAGCATGCATTGCATAACTAGCACATTATGTGAAACATACCTGATAAGGAAGCCCTCCAGCGCCACGCTGTCACCACTGAGAGGATTTACATCTTCACGGCCTCCGGCTGTGTAAGTGGCCGGAGCCGCGATGACGTCACCGCCGCTTACAGCACAGGACTCTGAAGGAATGGCCCGGGCGGCCATTCCTTTCAGAGCTCATGCATTGGTCACCTTATTGGCTGCATGTACAGTAAATATCTCCTAAACTGCACGTCTAGGGGTCATTTACAGTACCTACAGGTAAGCCTTACCTATAGGTAAAAAGTCAGAGATAGGAGTTCACTCTGGATGAAAGTTAGAATGTGTGTATATATATACACACTATTATATATAAAAATATATATAAAAAAAAAAAAATATATATATATATATATATATATATATATATATATATATATATATATATATATATATATATATATATAATATACATATATACACACATACACACACATACATACACATACATACACACACTTTGTAGGTTTACATACCCTGGCAGAATTTATGATTTCTTGGCCATTTTTCAGAGAACATGCATGATAAACACAAACTTTTTTCACTCATGGTTGGCGTTTGGCTGAAGCTATTTATTATCAATCAACTGTGTTTACTCTTTAAATCATAATGGCAAAAGAAACTACCCAAATTACCCTGATCAAAAGTTTACACCCGCGTTCTTAACCACTTCGCGCCCGCGCTATAGCCGAAAGACGGCTGCAGCGCGGACGCTATCTGCTGGGCGGCCGTCCCTGGACGTCCTGGTGTTTACTTCCGCGTTGCGCGCTCCCGCGTTGCGCGCTCCCGCGCTTCGGGGAAGTTCTGTGCTGGCCGTGTCCCTCGGAATCTCATATGTTTACATATGATATCACCTCTCATCGCCGGTGTTCTGCGGCTGCGGCAGACAGTGTGTGAGGAGGGAGAACGAACCGCTGCGGCGGCAAGTAAAAAAGAAAATAACGTTTTAAACTGCCATCTGTCCCTGCCATCTGTCCCAACTATCATGCCCATTCCATCTATCCCCAGTGCCATCTGTCCCTGTCACTGTCTTCTGTCATCAGTGCCACATAGTGCCACCTGTCATCAGTGCCACCTGTCATCAGTGCCACCTGCCATCTGTGCCACGTATCAGTGCCATCTGTCATCAGTGCCATCTGTGCCACGTATTAGTGCCATCTATCAGTGCCACGTATCAGTGCCACGTGTCATCAGTGCCACGTATCAGTGCCACCTGTCAGTGCCACTTGTCATCAGTGCCACATATTAGTGCCACCTGTCATCAGTGCCACATCAGTGTCAGTGCCACATCAGTGTCACGTATCAGTGCCACGTATCAGTGCCACCTGTCATCAGTGCCACCTGTCATCAGTGCCACGTATCAGTGCCACCTGTCATCAGTGCCACGTATCAGTGCCACCTGTCATCAGTGCCACGTATCAGTGCCACCTGTCATCAGTGCCACGTATCAGTGCCACGTATCAGTGCCACCTGTCATCAGTGCCACCTGTCATCAGTGCCACGTATCAGTGCCACCTGTCATCAGTGCCACGTATCAGTGCCACCTGTCATCAGTGCCACGTATCAGTGCCACCTGTCATCAGTGCCACGTATCAGTGCCACCTGTCATCAGTGCCACGTATCAGTGCCACCTGTCATCAGTGCCACGTATCAGTGCCACCTGTCATCAGTGCCACGTATCAGTGCCACCTGTCATCAGTGCCACGTATCAGTGCCACCTGTCATCAGTGCCACGTATCAGTGCCATGTGTCATTGTCCTGGTGCTCCAGGGCCTTCAAAAGTGTAATAGGTAGTTAGATGTGTAATTTATGCTCCTAGAACACATGATGGTGCTCCCTGCATGTTGGGCCTCTCTATGTGGCCAGGCTGTGAAAAAGTCCCACACATGTGGTATCGTAATACTCAGGAGGAGTAGCAGAATGTATTTTGGGGTGTCATTTGTGGTATACACATGCCATGTGATTACAATGACAATTTTGTGGGGGAAAAAAAAAATCTTCATTTTGCAAAGAATTGTGGGAAAAAATGACCACATCAAAAACCTCACCCTGCATCTTACTGAATACCTTGGAATGTCTACTTTCAAAAAAGGGGTCATTTGGGAGGTATTTGTACTTTCCTGACTTGTTCGGGTCGCAAGAAATGAGATAGGCCGCCAGTACTTCAGGTGTGATCATTTTTTTATGATTTGCACCATAACTTGTAAACTCTCTAACTTTCACAGAGACCAAATAATATTCACTAATTTGGGTTATTTTTTACTAAAGATATGTAGCAGTATAAATTGTGGCCAACATTTATGAAGAAAAATTACTAATTTGCAAAATTTTATCACAGAAACTAAGAAAAATTTGTTTTTTTTCAAAATTTTCAGTCTTTTTTCATTTATAGCGCAAAAAATAAAAAACCCAGGAGGTGATCAAATACCACCAAAAGAAAGCTCTATTTGTATGAAAAAAAGGACAAAAAATTCATTTGGGTACAGTGTTGCATGACTGAGTAATTGTCATTCAAAGTGTGACAGCGCTGAAAGCTGAAAATTGGTCTGGGTAGGAGGGGGGTTTAAGTGCCCAGTAGGCAAGTAGTTAATACCGTGTATTGCCCCCATTAACATCAATGACAGCTTGAAATCTTTTGTGGATGAGGCTCTTTATCGTCTCAGATGGTAAAGCTGCCCATTTTTCTTGACAAAAAGCCCCCACTTCCTGTAAATTCTTGGGCTGTCTTGCATGAACTGCACGTTTGAGATCTCCCCAGAGTGGCTCAATGATATTGAGGTCAGGAGGCGGAGATGGCCTCTCCAGAACCTTCACTTTATTCTGCTGTAGCCAATGACAGGCCGACTTGGCCTTGTGTTTTGGATCCTTGTCATGTTGGAATGTCCAAGTACGTCCCATGTGCAACTTCCTGGCTGATGAATGCAAATGGTTCCTCCAGTATTTGATAACATAGTGCATTCATCTTGCCAACAATTTTGATCAAATTTCCTGTGCCTTTGTAGCTCACACATCCCCAAAACATCAGCGATCCACCACTGTACCCTTCATCATAGGCCTTGGTGACTCTCCAAATGTAGCGTTTATGGTTGTGGCCAAAAAGCTCAATTTTGGTCTCGTCACTAAAAATGACTTTGTGCCAGAAGGTTTGAGGCCTGTCTCTGTGCTGTTTGTCATATCGTAAGCGGGATACTTTGTGGCATTTGCGTAGTAATGGCTTTTTTCTGGCGACTCGACCATGCAGCCCATCTTTCTTCAAGTGCCTCCTTATTGTGCATCTTAAAACAGCCACACCACATGTTTTCAGAAAGTCCTGTACTTCACCTGAAGTTATTTGTGGGCTTTTCTTTACATCCCGAACTATTTTCCTGGCAGTTGTGGCTTAAATTTTAGTTGGTTTACCTGACCGTGGTTTGGTTTCAACAGAACCCCTCATTTTCCACTTCTTGATTGGAGTTTGAACACTGCTAATTGCCATTCTCAATTCCTTGAATATCTTTGTATATCCCTTTCCTGTTTTTTACATTTCAACTACCTTTTCCTGCAGATTCTTTGACAATTATTTTGCTTGCCCCATGACTCAGAATCCAGAAACGTCAGTTCAGCACAGGATGAAAGATGCAAGGGTCTGTCAGGAGACCAGAAACCCATTGACCTTTTATACACACACACACTAATTATAAGAAAACAGATCACAGGTGATGATGGTTACCTTTAATAGCCATATAAACCCCTTTGTGTCAACTTGTGTTCATGTCATCAGGCCAAAATCACCAGGATATGTAAACTTTTGATCAGGGTAATTTGGGTAGTTTCTGTTGCCATTATGAAATAATAAATGTCTTCAGCCGAACACTAACCATGAGTAAAAGTTTGTGTCATTCATATTCTCTGAAACATGACCAAGAAATCAAATTCTGCCAGGGTATATAAACTTAGGAGCACAAGTGTGTATATTATTATACAGGATTTATATAGCACCAACAGTTTACGCATCGCTTTACAACATGAGGGCAGACAGTACACTTATAATACAGGAGGGATCAGAGGGCCCTGCTCTTTAGAGCTTACAATCTAGAAGAGGGTCAAGTGGAAACAAAAAGGTAAGAACTGTGGGGGGGGGGGGGGGGGGTGAGCTGATGGAGAAAATGGAAAATTACAGTTAGGTGTAGGTAGGGTAGGCTTCTCCGAAGAGAAGGATTTTCAGGGATCGTCTAAAAGCTAATAGAGTAGGAGATAAGTGGACAGATTGGGGTAAGACATTTCATAGGATTGGAGAGGCTTTGGAAAAGTCCTGGAGGCAAGCATGGGAGGAGGTGACAAGAGAGCTAGAGAGAGCAGGAGGTCTTGAGAGAAGAGAACGAGTAGGTTGGTATTTAGAGACTAGGCTAGTGATGTAGCTGGGGCTAAAAATTGTGGATGGCTTTGTAAGTAGTTGTTAGTATTTTGAATGTAATTCTTTGGCCGAGCGGAAGCCAGTGGAGGGATTGACAGAGAGGGGTAGCAGACACAGAGCAATTGGTAAGGTGGATGAGTCTGGCAGTAGCATTCATGATGGATTGAAGAGGTGATAGACTATGTAGAGGTAAGCCAATAAGAAGGGACTTGCAGTAGTTGAGAGATGACCAGCGAGTGAATTAAGAGCTTTGTTGTGTCATTGGTTAGAAAGGGGCGTATTTTGGTGATGTTGCAGCGGCAAGATTTGGGCAGTGATTGGACGTGGTGCTTAAAGGAGAGTTCAGAGTCCAGGACTACACCTAGAACCTTGGCATGTGGGGATGGGCTTATAGTTATGCCATTGATTTTGACAGAGATCAGGGGAAGGGGCATATGGAAAAATTATAAGTTCGGTTTTGGATAGATTGGGTTTGAGGAAGTGGTGTGACATCCAGACTGATATATCTGATAGTAAATTTGTGATACGCGAGGAGACAGAGGAGATAATTTATAAAATTTTTATTTTTTTTTTATTTATTTTTTTACACACCCATGAACTTTACAATGGTCTGGTAAAGATCCGCAGGGAACCGAATGGGAAACAGAGGAAATAAAAAGCTATACTTCATGTCAAATACTACACAGACTAGCAGACAATGCAGAACTGTCAATCTGGGTTCATTGAAAGTCATCTTCCTCTTTAACAAAGTCTAGAACCATGAACAAGAAGGAACTGCTGAATCTGGGAAAAAAAAAATAGATAAGCTGAACTGTATCAACATCCTGAGATAATGCCAGGAAACGAAAAGAAGAATAACAGATTCCCATAGGTTCATTCTACAATGTCTAGTAGAAATTCAGAGATTCCACTTCACCTTGGGTGGGGTTAGCCAGTCAGTTGCTAGGCCTATGGGATATAATAGCAGTCTATGGTCAATGACTAATTAGTACTTTGATTCAATGCAACTACTGGGCTGCACTGAGAACGAGGTCTGCCATTGCTGACCAACGTCTGACAATGCTAGTTTCCTGGCTGTCCTTTGCTTCAATATTGGTGTCCTCATTTTGTTACACCGATTTGTCACTAAAAATCATAAGGATCTTATGGGATTGCCGACAGTGACATTTTTAAAGCAATTTGTTGCTCTGTGTTTGGCTCCATTCACACTGGGCAGAATCACTGCAATTCTGCTCGCGATCTCAAAACACACTGCAAATCGCAAAACTGGTTCCGGTGCCATTTATTTTCAATTGCACCTAAAATGCGGTGCAGTGTCGCTGTGATTGTCGCACGATCATGAGGCAAATCGCATCATGGGAAGCTTGTCGCCCAAAAGAAAGCAGGAGCTTTTATTAGGTGACAAGCTTCACGCAATGCTATCTTCATCTTCCTTCCGGGTATCGCGGCTCCGGCGCTGTGATTGGCCGGAGCCGCAATGACGTCACTCCCGCGCATGCGTGCGGGAACTGCCACTAACAGCATGATCGCTGTTAGAAATGGCACGCTCAGTGCGCTGTTGTCTACGCCGCAGACATCGGTGCCTGTCTTGCAAATATCTCCTAAACCGTGTAGGTTTAGGAGATATTTCTTGCACCTACAGGCAAGCCTTAATCTGGGCTTACCTGTAGGTAAAAGTGGTCTGTAAAGGCCCGTATACACGATCTGACTTTTTGACAACAAACATGCAAATTAGCCGTTTTGGAGCAACATCCGACCGTGTGTACGCTCCATCGGACAAACTTTTTCTGTTTCCATTGGACTTTTGTTGGCTGTGCGAACGCACAAACTTTCCGTTCCGGCAACAAAAGTCTGATGGAGCAAAGTCTGATCGTGTGTACACAAAACCTTCGGACTTTTGTACAAAGTACAGTACGCAGCCGCGAGAATGTTCTCGTCGACAGGGTACTGTACATCTCGCGCTGGCTGCAATAGGAAAAACACATTTTCCTACTGCGGCGGGCGCGAGAGGGTATTCCCCTCTGGGGGAATACCAGGCCCTTCGGTCTGGTATAGATTTTAAGCGGAACCCCCTACGCCGAAAAAACGGCGTGGGGTCGCCCCAAAATCCATACCAGACCCTTATCCGAGCACGCAGCCCGGCCGTTCATGAAAGGGGGTGGGGACGAGCGAGCGCCCCCCCCCCCCCCCCCGAGCCGAACCAGGCAGCATGCCCTCAACATGGGGGTGGGTGCTTTGGGGGAGGGGGGGGGGCCCTGTGGCCCCCCCCCACCCCAAAGCACCTTGTCCCGAAAATTTGGAAAAAAAAAATGATATTTTCTACCTTTTGTTCTAAAAAAAAATCCAATAAACTCAATTTTAGTCATACATTTAGGCCAAAATGTATTCGGCCACATGTCTTTGGTAAAAAAAAAAAATGTCAATAAGTGTATATTTATTGGTTTGCGCAAAAATTATAGTGCCTACAAACTAGGGTACATTTTCTGGAATTTACACAGCCTTTAATTTATGACTGCCTATGTCGTTTCTTGAGATGCTAAAATGGCAGGGCAGTACAAAACCCCCACAAATGACCCATTTTGGAAAGTAGACACCCCAAGGAAATTGCTGAGAGGCATGTTGAGCCCATTGAATATTCATTTTTTTTTGTCCCAAATGATTGAATGACAAAAAAAAAAAAAAATTACAAAAAGTTGTCACTAAATGATATATTGCTCACACGGGCCATGGGCATATGTGGAATTGCACCCCAAAATACATTTAGCTGCTTCTCCTGAGTATGGGGATACCACGTGTGGGACTTTTTAGGAGCCTAGCCGCGTATGGGGCCCCGAAAACCAATCACCGCCTTCAGGATTTCTAAGGGTGTAAATTTTTGATTTCACTCTTCACTGCCTATCACAGTTTCGGAGGCCATGGAATGCCCAGGTGGCACAAACCCCCCCCAAATGACCCCATTTTGGAAAGTAGACACCCCAAGCTATTTGCTGAGAGGCATGGTGAGTATTTTGCAGCTCTCATTTGTTTTTTAAAATGAAGACAGACAAGAAATTTTTATTTTTTTTATTTTTTTTTAATTTTATAAACTTTGTGACAAAAAGTGAGGTCTGCAAAATACTCACTATACCTCTCAGCAAATAGCTTGGGGTGTCTACTTTCCAAAATGGGGTCATTTGGGGGGGGGGGGTTTGCCACCTGGGCATTCCATGGCCTCCGAAACTGTGATAGGCAGTGAAGAGTGAAATCAAAAATTTACGCCCTTAGAAAGCCTGAAGGCAGTGCTTGGTTTTCGGGGTCCCGTACGCGGCTAGGCTCCCAAAAAGTCTCACACATGTGGTATCCCCATACTCAGGAGAAGCAACAGAATGTATTTTGGGGTGTAATTTCACATATTCCCATGGCATGTTTGAGCAATATATCATTAAGTGACAACTTTGTGCAAAAAAAAAAAAAAATATAGTCTTTCCCGCAACTTGTGTCACAATATAAAATATTCCATGGACTCGACATGCCTCTCAGCAAATAGCTTGGGGTGTCTACTTTCCAAAATGGGGTCATTTGGGGTGTTTTGAACTGTCCTGGCATTTTATGCACAACATTTAGAAGCTTATGTCACACATTACCCACTCTTCTATTCTAACCACTTGAAGACAAAGCCCTTCTGACACTTTTTGATTACATGAAAAAATTATTTTTTTTGCAAGAAAATTACTTTGAACCCTCAAACATTATATTTTTTTAAAGCAAATGCCCTACAGATTAAAATGGTGGGTGTTTCATTTTTTTTTTCACACAGTATTTGCGCAGCGATTTTTCAAACGCATTTTTTGGGGAAAAAAAAAAAAAACACACTTTTAAAATTTTAATGCACTAAAAAAAACACACTATATTGCCCAGATGTTTGATGAAATAAAAATAAGATGATCTTAGGCCGAGTACATGGATACCAAACATGACATGCTTTAAAATTGCGCACAAACGTGCAGTGGCGACAAACTAAGTACATTTTTAAAAGCCTTTAAAAGCCTTTACAGGCTACCACTTTAGATTTACAGAGGAGGTCTACTGCTAAAAATTACTGCCCTCGATCTGACCTTTGCGGTGATACCTCACATGCATGGTGCAATTGCTGTTTACATTTGATGCCAGACCGACGCATGCGTTCGCCTTAGCGCGAGAGCAGGGGGGACAGAGGTGCTTTTTTTTTTTATTATTATTTTTTTGCTTTTTTATCTTATTTTTAAACTGTGCCTTTCATTTTTTTTTTAAATCATTTTTATTGTTATCTCAGGGAATGTTAATATCCCCTATGATAGCAATAGGTAGTGACAGGTACTCTTTTTTGAAAAAATTGGGGTCTATTAGACCCTAGATTTCTCCTCTGCCCTCAAAGCATCTGACCACACCAAGATCGGTGTGATAAAATGCTTTCCCAATTTCCCAATGGCGCTGTTTACATCCGGCGAAATCTAAGTCATAAAATGCTCGTAGCTTCCGGTTTCTTAGGCCATAGAGATGTGTGGAGCCACTCTGGTCTCTGATCAGCTCTATGGTCAGCTGGCTGAATCACCGGCTGCATTCTCAGGTTCCCTGTTGAGACAGGAGAGCCAGAGAAAAACACGGAAGACGGTGGGGGGGGCATTCCCTCCCACTGCTTGTAAAAGCAGTCTAGAGGCTAATTAGCCGCTAGGATTGCTTTTACATGAAAGCCGACCGATGGCTGAAAAGAATGATACCAAGATGATACCTAAACCTGCAGGCATCATTCTGGTGTAACCACTCAAAGTCGTGAATGGCGTACCTGAAGACAAAAAAAATGGTTAACAATAAAGCACAGTAAACGGTAAAGTATAAAAAATTGGATACCTGAAAAGCAAACATGATAAAACATAACAATAAAATATTGCAGAATAGAATACAGTAAAAAAGAGCAGAACAATAGAGAGAATAGAGAGAGAGAACAATAAAACGACAACTATTTTTTTTATTTTATATTTTTGTTTGTGTTTTTTTATACACTTTTTTTTTGTAACTAACTTTTATAACTGTAACCGGTTCCAGGTTCGGGTCTCTCAAAATGCGATGGCATCTTGGGAGACCCTGTGAAAGTGTGTCCTAGTCTGTGCAATGCTGTACCCTACGCTAATACGCAACTAGTGAATGGTAGCGTTCAAAACATTCACCACGGCAAAGACCAGGATTGTCAGGACAGGAGGGACAATAGTGGGTGTCACGCCTATATCCGCGCTTGCTGCAGACACGACATCTTTTTTGGGGGGTTCGTTGGGTAGGGGTACTCGGGAGGACATAAAAATGCCTCTCATGCAGCCGACTGCATTTGGTTGGGGATGTGAATGGGGGAAGTACGGGTGCTGCAGAAGCGGTGGGTTCCCAATTAGGATTGGCGAATGCAGCAGGAAGGGCATTATGGGCACGACGGGCCTGTGTTTGTCTTTTTGGTGGCAGCGGGACACTACTTGTGCTTGCCACCTCACCAGCTTGAACTGCACTTATGGGACTCGCCACGTCACCACGTGTTACTGCAGTGCTGGTTTGACTACGACCGGGGTGTACTAGGCCGCTGGTGCTTGCCAGTTCACCAAAACGCTACCAAAAAAACTGTTAGCGATCGCAAGGATCAGGCCTGACTCTGCGAACGCTGCAGTTATGCGTTTTGTGTTTTGTAAGTGACAGTGATCGATCGATACTGCACTTGGGTGGGCTGGGCCGGGCCAGGCGGAGGGGCAAAAAGCAGGTGCTAGCAGGTATCTGGGCTGATCCCGCTAACACTGCGTTTTTGGGAACCCTAAACTGCTGGGGACGCTAGTATAGATCTGATCGGATCAGATATTGATGCGTTCGGATACTATACCACTAAGGGAGGCGTATGCTGCGTGCGTGGGTGTTAGCGGTACTGGCGCTAATCTGACGCTGCCTGGGGCGACGCATATCACCGCTGGGCGATCAGGGGGCTAAAATCTTTATTCGGTAATAAAACGGTGGGTGCCCTGACACTATAAAAAAATAAACGAACTAACCAGCGTCAACCGTAACGGTTATACGGTGATCAGTGGTGAAAGGGTTAACTAGGGGGCAATCAAGGGGTTAAAACATTAGGTAGTATATGGGGGTCCCTGTCGCTATAAAACGCTGACGGCGAACCTAAACATTTACGTCCCTAACTAGCGTCACCAGCGACACTAATACAGCGATCAGAAAAATGATCGCTTAGTGACACTGGTGACGGGGGGT
This sequence comes from Lithobates septentrionalis, assembly GCA_037952835.1. Classification (NCBI taxonomy): domain Eukaryota; kingdom Metazoa; phylum Chordata; class Amphibia; order Anura; family Ranidae; genus Lithobates; species Lithobates septentrionalis. The sequence continues at coordinate 7,768,182 of JBBDGP010000821.1, forward strand.
GATCAAGGGGTTAAAACTTTATTAGGGGAGGTTAGGTGGGTACCCTAGACCTACAGGGGGCTAATACTAACTGCCCTACCACTTCTAACTGTCACAAACTGACACCATGCAGTAATCAGAAAAAAAAAAAAATTGCTTGGTGTCAGTGTGACAGGGGGGGGGAGGAGGGGTGATCGGGGGGCGATCGGGGTGTAAAGTGTGCCTGGCATGTTCTACTGTGTGTTGCGCACTCACATGTCTTCTCTCCTCGGCGCCGGAACGGAAACTGCCGAGCCGAGGAGAGATGACATCACATCCTCTGCCTCCGTGTACTACACAGAGGCAGGGGATGATTCTTATTGGCTGGGAGCGATCGCGAGGGGGGGGGGGCCATGATCGGATGGCCTCCCCCTCATCTCTAAACGCTCCCAGACCAAAGCCGACCGCCGCTGGCACCGGGGGGGTCCGATCGGACCCCCCCGCCCGCGGGAAGGCAATAACGTACCAGGTATGTGATTTTGCCTGCCCGTGCCATTTTGTTGACGTATATCATCGTTAGGCGGTCGGCAAGTGGTTAAAACCCATATGCCAAAAAAAAAAAAAAAAAAAAAAAAAAACCACACCACAGTAGTTTTTAAGTGACTTAGGCCTCATGCACACGAGACACTGGTGCAAACTCTGCTGAACACATGTTTTTAAAAGCTGAAACCGGCATTTAGAAACGCCCGTTTTGCCGCGTCTGCATGCTACGTTTTGCCACGTTTGCGTCTAGAAGCGTCTGCAGAGCAGAGAATGATATTATCCAACCTGATTTTGGGGCCGAATATCTCGGGGCCACTTGGTGCTAGGAACCCCAAATTTGGTGTGCAAACACAGTGGACCTAGCACTACAATATATCTACATTTGGGGTTTCTAACACCAAGTGGCCCCGAGATATGGGGCCCCAAATTCAAGTCACAAAATGTCATTCTCTGCTGCAGAAAAGTGCTTGACATTTTGCAACCCAACTTTGGGGCCCCATATCTCAGGGTCACTTGGTGCTAGGAACCCCAAATGTGGACCTAGCACTACAACATATCCAAATTTGGGGTTCCTAGCACCAAGTGGCCCGGAGATATGGGGCCCCAAATTCAGGTTGCAAAATGTCAAGCACTTTTCTGCAGCAGAGAATGTAATTTTGTGACCCGACTTTGGGGCCCCGTATCTCGTGGACACTTGGTGCTAAGAAGAATTTGGTGTGCAAACACAGTGGACCTAGCACTACAACATATCCACAAAGTCGGGTCACAAAATGACATTCTCTGCTGCAGAAAAGTGCTTGACATTTTGCAACCCGAATAGATATGTTGTAGTGCTAGGTCCACTGTGTTTGCACACCAAATTTGGGCCCCGAGATATGGGGCCCCAAAGTCGGGTTGTAAAATGTTCCTTTAAAAACACTTATAAATGCAAATGCGGCTAAACGCGGTACCGGCGTTCATCGTCTGAAACGTGGAAAACTTTTGCGTCTGAGCCCATTTTTTTGCTTCTGGAAAAACGAGGTTAAAACGCAACTGCCTAAAAACGCCAAAAAACGAGACTGTGTACATGGACACATAGGATAACATTGAATGGGTTCAGGGGCAGTTGAAAAAAAGTGTCCAACTGCCTCTGAACGAGAGTTTAACAGCGTCTCGTGTGCATGAGGCCTTAGGAAAGGGAGAATGATGCAGGACTGAGAAAGTGTCTGCAAAAGCGCTTTGTTTCTGTATACACCAATACAGATTTTACTCTATGTTTACAGGAGTGATGACAGGTCCCCTTTACCCTTATATTAGCGGGCTTGTCTTGGGTCACTTGATAGCCAAAGCAATAACCTGCAGGTTAGCTGGGGAGGAGGCTGTGAATATTAACCACAGAAGCACATGATATGCCCAATTCATTCTGCATAGGGATAAACAATGTAATACTTCAACAAAGATCTTCATTTCAAATGAATTCTAGAAATGATCTCTATTTTTCACAGACTCAGGAACAAATACACCATAAATTGTTAGCGACTAACAGGATCTTACAACTATGCCAAGAGTGCAAATACAAAACCGGTTTCTTTGCATGTAGAACACAGTTAACTGCTTCCTGCAGATGAAGCATATAAAAGCAAATGAGCAATAATATCTTAGAACCAAGAAGTATAAAACAATAAAAAGGCCACCAAAAACCCTGGGCCTGTTCTGCCCTCAACTATAATTAGTTTATAAAATACTCAGCAGCTAGAAAAAAAACAAAACAAAACAAAAAAAAACAGACACATGTCAGCTGACACCCGTCGCCATCCGATCCGCCAAAAACAGATGGATGGCGGTCCCATTTTCCGGATCAGATGGAAAAAGACAGGCAGTCTGTTTCCATTTCGATTGCCCCATAGAGGAGAGGGCGATTGTGTCAGTGTTTGCTCTGCACAGCGGAGCGGACACAGACCTGCCATCCGCCTGCTCAGTTGGGATCAGCGAGAGATCCCCCACTGAGCAAGCAGATTTCGCTTAGCATAGGCGCCCATGTGAAAAGGACCTAAAGTGGCATGAGTCCCTGGATCTAATATTACCCCCACTTTGCTGCCCTGTCCTTCCCTAGTGAGCCGCTGCCCATCACACCATCAAGCCCCGTACACACGGGCCGAATGCAAAGCGACACTGGGTGGTTTAATGAAAGCCCGTCGCCCATGTGTATGGCAGCTGGTCCAACAAAAGCCAGTAAAACCACGACCGGCTCCTGCTCAGCGCTGACTGGAGTGTTCATTGTACTAACATCGGATGGTTACTACCGCGACCTGAGCCGATATCTTTTTGTTCGACTTTACACGTGTTTTACTGGAGATTGTTCACATGCCTTTCGCTGCATAGTGTAAAGTGCCCCTGGGTATCCTGGGCTTCATGGGCCTGTGACCGGCGTAGCAGGTACCACAGGGTAGATCTTGTTCCTGACCCAGAAGCAATGTGTATGACGTCACTTCCGGATCCCCATAGAGTTTCCCCCCAGCCAGCGAGGCCGGGAGAGAATGTAATGCAGTGTGATCTGTGAACATTCAGGGGACCACAGGGGAGACATGCACATATACACACGTACAAATGTGAAAGCACGCATTGGGGCACCTGCACATTAAAAAAAAAAAAAAAAAAAAAAAAGTCTACTGTGATACACGTTACATAGCACCGCGAAACAAACTGGCTCCTAACTTTTTTTAGCTGGCTCCTAGATTTAAAACAAATTTGTCAAGCCCCGCTATAAGCGAATATTTCTGGCACTTGGAAATTATTGGTCAGCATTCTGCTCTTGTTAAAGTGGAACTTCACTCTCCCAATCAACACTGGTTATTTGTAATAGGGATGCACCGAAATTTCAGCCACCGAAACATATTGTCCGAAAAACGGCCTTTTCGGCAATTTGCCGAAAGAGAAAAATGGGCGATAATGGAGCCGAAAATGGGGTGGGGGCGGGGCTCCACCCCCCCCGCCCCTGGTGCCGCCCATTACGGGGGTGACCTATAGCGCAGAAGAGAGGAGAGTCTATCAAAGTGCCAGGACAAAGACCATCTCCTGTACCATGTCCCCAGTCTCTGACCATCTCCTGTACCATGTCCCCAGTCTCTGACCATCTCCTGTACCATGTCCCCAGTCTCTGACCATCTCCTGTATAAAAATATTTAAAAAAAAAAAATAAGTTTCAGTATCGGTCATTTTCTGTATAGGTTTCGGCCTAGTGTATTTTTCATTTTCGGTATCAGTTTCGGCACCAAAAAACCCATTCGGTGCACCCCTAATTTGTAATCCTCATGTTGATACCATTTGAAAATATAGATAGGAAAGCATATCATGGGTCACTGGTTTTAAAACTATTTTGTTTACATTTCTTCAGTTAGGTCCTACATCCCAGGAACCTTCAGGAGGGGAGGAGAGGAGGAGGGGTTTTCGCAACTAAGCACACCCTCCTGCACGCATGAGCTAAGGTTTATCACCGCTTAAAATTATATATATATTTTCTATATCCCCTGCAAAATAGCATAATGTGCTAGTATGCATCGCATTTAGTAAAATACTTAACTTAAAATGAAGCCCTCCAGCAGCGTGTCACTGCCTCAGGGCTTCTATCTTCCACCGGTCTTCCTTCCAGGTTCGCAGCTATGCGAGTGACTGAAGCGGCGATGGCATCACTCCCATTCATGCGCCCATGAGCCCTCGGTTAAAGCACTGTGCCCTGAAGGTCCGGCGCGGTATGCCGGACCTTCAGGGCGCATGCACTGGTGACATCACCGGCTGCATATGTCCTAAACAGTGCATGTTTAGGAGATATTTATTTTACCAACAGGTAAGGCTCATTATAAGCTTACCTTTAGGTTAATTAAAAGTTGAATTTACTACCACTTTAAAAATGAATTCGTGTTTTCAGTTTGTGGTACTCAGATGCAGTCAAGATCTACTTGCACTCCTACATGGTCTGCCTGTGGAAAGGCCTACAGAAATCTGTACAATTGCTAGTTATTAGGATGTGCATTGTCACCTATAGATAGGCCTCATCCTGTGGTCATGAAAGGGTAGAGAAAAAAACAAACAAAAAAAAAAAAAAACCACACAACAAACACCAAACACTGCTTTGATTCTATCCCTCATTTTTCATATGAATACAGCACTCTGTCATTTGCTTCTCACTGGGGAAATATTTAACTCGTTGAGAATAAGCAATATAGGACCAAGGTGGTCGCAGCTCAGCAGTTATTACCATACGGTTTATCCTCTGCTCCAAATAGGAGCAGTGCTCACTTAGTTTCTACTGATATATTCCAGGCAGATGAAGTGATCTATACTTTTCTCTTTCTGTATTAAAAATTGGGTAATCCCAGCTCTTAATGCAACCTTTTACCCAATGAACGTTCCCTGTAACCGAAGAAGCAGCTCAGCTTACGTTACAAAGATCCACTTTCTACAGTCCAGTATACTGTAAGGCACAAAGACTCACCAGGATCGTTTACAGTGAGATGGTGACATTAAATTGCCAACTCTAATCTTTGCTGAAAACGCATTTTGTGATATTCACCCCATTTACCTGCTAATGCATTTTTACCTCAAACCCTAGAACCTCACTGCCTAAAGCAACAATTTTGACACCCAGCAGGTGCAACAATGCCACTTTTTGCCCTCGGTCTTCACAAATAAAAAAGGCAAAAAGGACAGAGCACAATTAAACACTTTGCCACAGCAAAGCTACTGAATATTGGCCCTGACCATTGCTTACATAATTAAAACTAAAAAGTGCCATGGCAGCATGATACGGTTTCAGCTGCCTAATGGAATATTATTTCTTTTCTTTTTACAAAAAGGAGGTGGAGGAGCAGCACAAAATTAAACAGAAAAAAACTCAGTGACGGGTTGAGTGATAAAGTAGGATTTTGAACACAAAATCTTTCTTGCAGTCCACTGAGGGACACAGAAGTAATTAACAGTTGGGTTATATAGCCATCTACAGGCAGAATGGACACTGGGAAACAAAAAAAAAAAATGTAGGCCAGCGCAGGATAACCCCTCTTACAAGTAGTATGCCTCTATTTTGTTGCAAGCGGCAGCAAAAGGACCGAGGATGATCATAAACAGAACGCGGGACCTGTGTCCATCAATGTACTCCAAGAAAAGCATTTTACTGCAAGCACATAAATCCTATTTTTGTTCTAGGCCATAAGGGACACAGGAGGTTATTAACTGTTGGGATGTCCAAAGGAAGTCCAACTGTTAAGGGGATTAAAACAAACTAGACCAGCAAGATGGAGAACTACACCTGATGCCCCGAGAACTAGGAGGAGCAGATACTTAACCAGTGAGGAATAGAACATGGGAGAGACACCAACCACAGACAAAGCGTGAAGCTGGTTGGTTGCATCCTTGAATGCCAGGGCACTCTACTGACCTAGTAGTTTTCTCATTAAAGGTGGTGAGGGTTAATGGCAGAACAACAGTAGGATTGGACCACTGCTTAGCAATATTCCTCTGAAAGCGGAACAAAATCAGTTAGCTGTACAGGGGGTGTCCAGGATCTATTTTGGTGCTTCCAATCCCCAGAGAGGAATACCTCAAAAGAACTGATGCAACAGGAAAGTCTTTCAGGCAGGGGATCTAACAAAAAAAAAACAAACAAAAAAAAAAAACCAAAAACCTAAGACTAGAGCTATCCATCGGATAATAGCACTCAGCATTAAAAACAATGAGGCTGCTCCCAATTGTCAGCTCGATAGGTCTACTCACAGAGCTGGTCTTCGAGACAGGGCAAGTGCTGAAGCAATGCCAATGGTTCTGGACCTAGAAAGTGCTCCACAGTTAACTGGTTACCAAAACAGGTTCTAGAAAGTGGCATACACTAATCTCGGGCTAACCCTACAAGGTCCAGTCAAGGTCTGGTCATGGTGCTCCAAAGCCAAGCTGAGATAGCTGCCATCTTAGAAACCAGCTCTAGCAGCAAAGAGAAGAATCTTGACTGAAGAGACAAAAAATTTAAGTAAAGCTATAAAATAGAACAATTTCCTCTATGGGACTTTGGGAGGCAGAAACTTCTTGACAATCTTTCTGCCTTCCAAAGTCCCATAGAGGAAATTGTTCTATTTTATATCGGAGTTAGGGATGTGGGCAGCAACTCCTTTTCCATAGATCTATGGCACAATCATAATATAAACTGTTAACTCCGGACAGGTTCCAAGCGGCCCCCCTCATCTGTGTCCCATTAGGGAGATTAACCTTCACTTCCTGTCCCATAGTCAAAACAGGAAGTTACAGGAAAAACATGCAAATTGAGGGAATCCTTCGAGGCCCCCCATGTCACCAGGACTAGTGTCCCCATTGGAAGGTTTCCGCTCTATTACTTTTAGACCCCTTTCACACTGGGGCGGTTTGCAGGCAGTATTGCGCTAAAAATACCGCCTGCAAACCGCCCCTAAACAGCCTCCGCTGTTTGTTCAGTGTGAAAGCCCGAGGGCTTTCACACTGAAGCGGTGCGCTGACAGGACGGTGAAAAAAGTCCTGCAAACCGCTTCTTTGGAGCGGTGAAGGAGTGGTGTATTCACCACTCCTGCCCATTGAAATCAATGGGACAGCGCGGCTATACCGCAGCTATAGCCGCACTGTACGAGTGATTTTAACCCTTTTTCGGCCGCCAGTGGGGGTTAAAACCGCACCGCTAGCGGCCGAATACAGCTGCAAGGACGACGGTACAGCAGCGCTAAAAATAGCGCTGTTGTACCGCCGACGCCCCCACCGCCCCAGTGTGAAAGGGGCCTTATGGGGACAACCCAAAAATATGGGATTTTCTTTTAACTTTCAATAATGGTAAAGAGGACAAGCAGAGGAGGGTGAATATCCCCAAAAAGGAGAGACAAACTGCAATGAAAAACTAATAGGTGTTCTATTCCCATTTCCAATCTGTCCAAAACTAAAAAAAGGTTGTTCCCTTTAAACTTTAAGAAAATGGCAACAAAATGCTTATACTGTTCCCAGCAGAGCTGAGGAAAAAAAACATCAATTCTTGTAGCCTACAAGTTGCGCGCTGTGCATTATGGAAAGCATACTGTATACAAATATGTATTACTGCATTCATATAAGAAAAACTAATTCGAAATGTGCACCTGCTTTACAAAAAAAAAAAAAAAAAAAATGCCATTTATAAAAAGATGTGGATGCCTCAAGCATCAATGCAAATAAATCACTGTTGTGTCTAATATGTTTATTTTCTATAATTGACAGCTCCATCTAGTGGCATTTACCAAAAATATATATTTTTTTATACACAGATCCCAAAGCATCATCGACATTCAATAAATAAATGTGTTAGTATATCTTATTCTGAACTTTAAAATACAATACCCGACAGGAGAGAAAGACTTTGTAATACAAAAGATGTTCTGCCAAAACTGTATGCCCATTTAATTTGACACTGAAGAACTCCTGAACCCCCATGCTGTCCAGATTCAAGCTCAGAGACCCAATGACAAAACTTTAGTCAAGAAAAGAATCAGCCTGTCTCCCACACTGTTGGCATAGTTTGTGGCATTAGTCCATGCTTTCACTCTTGTAAGGCTGGATAGAAAGGCCATTCCCGACTTCCCCATTGTCACCAGAAATCATGAATCATGTGAGGAGAGCCAAGAAAGCCGCGATAGAGGATAATCAGATGCATATGAACAGTTGCAACTTAGAGGATGATCGGAACCTAAGAAAGAAAAAAGAAACCACACAAATAGGGTGACGGTGCTGTCTTACAAAAGGGTAGAACTACCTAAGGGTAATGTGTCTTTGGCAATCCATGTGACACTTCCTCCAACTCTGACATGGCCATGTTATCGGAGACCTACTGCTAACTATCAGGGAAACTCTCTTGTACACTGCAGCACTCTATGGCTACTTTTTGCCTTTTTGACATTGACCAGTTTTAGTTGCAATAGCTTACAATGAGGATTTCCAACACATCACCAAGCACTGGCATTCAAACATGTATTTTCAAAGCCATACTCCCGATAGCTTATCAGCTGCTGCCAGTGGGCAAACCCAAGGACCACAATATACGAGTGACACACAGTCTGTTGTATGGACTACAATTGATACCCAGCACTTTTTTAGATTTTGCTCCTCAGCCTGAGACCATGTCTTCCACTAGTGACCCAAAAACACCATACGGTAAATCTCCATTGACACTTGCTTCCGCTTTTCAACTCTGACCAAACCAATGTGGAAGCATACAGTGAACATTTAAAATCACTAGAGAGGAAAACTCAAAATGATTCAATTATCTCCTAGACCAGCTGTTCTCCACCTGTAATGGAGAAATACCCTGGAAATCATTTTCATGCCTCGGGTGACCCCTACTAAGATTACATCTCTAGCTCACCGGCACATTTGCATGGTCAGCAAGTTGTAAATAGAATACATAAAATAAAGAATGTAGTGTATCTAGCATATCTGACACCCAGAGACTTCTCTTTTTAATACTCTACTCCTTTCCTTCAGAAGAAAAAACGGTTTGTGTATCAAATCATTAAATGAAACAAATAGATATTAGCAATGACCAGAAAAGTAATAACAGGGGGACATTGTAGTGCCTCTTACATTGGTTGTCAATGAAAAAGTGCCTTTTAAGGCTTAATGTACACAGGCTACTTTGACCGCCAGGCACGGGAAAACACAGAAAAAAAAAAAAAAAAAAAAAAACGCACCACAATTTTGGTTTTCTGTCAGCTAAAAAAACTTTCCAAGGGAGGTTGAAGCTCCCCTAACTGTAGCAGCTCCTAAACTCTGGTAAAAGCCTATGTGTACATGGACACATAGGCTTTTATGGAGTTAAAGCGGAACTTCAGTCATTTTTCATCTTTCCATCCATTAAATCTTCTGCCCTTGCTGTTTTAACTTTGTATAGTAAAACATTTTTTTTCTGCCAGTAATTACCTTATATAGCCCACTTCCTGTTTCTTGTCTGGTAAAAAGCCTAGGCTATGACATTATGCACAGCTCTCCCTCTCACTCTTGAGAGTTTGCCAGGAAGGGAGGGTGAGGATGAGTCAGAGGGCCAATGAGAGCTGCAGAGCTGGAGGTGTGCCTGTGTAAATCCAGGAAGTGAACAGGCAGCAGCTTCAGCTGCCCACAGTTAAAATGGTTGCAGCCAGACTCAGTGGAGGGAGATTTATGCAGCATTTTTGGCAAGTACAGAATCACAGTATATATAAAATATACAAAATGGTTTGAGGGAAGTTGCAGAATGTCAAAGATGTTTTTATTACAAATTCTTTGAGCAGACTGCAGTTCCTCTAAGTTTGGGAGTTCCCAAAAGGCAAGTTTAGGAGCTGTAGTGTACATGAAGCCTTAAATTGGTAGTTGGTGTTGTGGGTCAATGGGAGAAGGACCCTTATGTTAGGCGCCTTTCACACGGGTGGCCTAATCGGGTCTGCCTGTTGGTTTCAGGCAGATCCATTGCCCATAGAGGGCAATGGATGGTCCTATGTCCATTGACACCAGCCGACATCCAATCTGATCCTATCCGCTAAAAAATAGACAGACGGGGGATCGGATAAGTGTCAGATGTAAATGGGCAGGCGGTCCGTTTACAGCCAACTGCCCATACAGGAAAGCAGGCTGTGTCCGTGTTGATGTCTACCTGTTCAGCAGAGAGATCCCCCGCTGGGCAGGTGGATCCGCTGGCAGAGTGCCATTGTGAAATGAGCCTTAATGTTAAGTGAAAGAAGCACCCTCTTACATTGTTGATCAATAGAGAAACTGCCGCCACCCCCCCCCCCCCCCCCAATCATACAAACTGCTAAAAAGATAATTGATATTAGTGGGAGTTAGAAATGCATCACTGCTGAACCTCCTGCAACCTCTAGAGGAGCCTCATAGTTCCATGAAACTCTGTCCTAGACTGATATATAAAAAAAAAAAAAAAAAACCCTGATCAAGTCTTTTCACTTTTCTTTTTAATGAAGCATTTTGTAAATCTCCGTGCATGTGTGCACATTGCAGGTACAATATACATTTTTATAATACAGTCTTCTCAATGATATGCAAATATATGGCAGTGTGGATTGCACAGACTGCAGCTATGCTTTACAAAAATACAGAAACCAAAATAAAACTAAATGAACTCATCACAAAAGTAACAAACTGTACAAAATGTACTTTTAGACCTAGTTCACACCTATGCATTTTTTTTGGTGCCTTTTGCAGAAACGCATTACAGTCCATTTAACATGGTCTCCTATGGGACAAATTCACATCTATGCTTTTTTCAGCCGCTGTGTGCTTAGAAAGGGTCAGGGACTTTAACCACTTGCTGATTTACGTTGGCAGAATGGCACAGGCAGGCAAAAGGGCGTACCCATAAGTCCCTTTGAATTTGCCGCCTAATCGGGCACACGCTTGCCTGCCGCGTGAGCGGGCCTACGCGAACTCTATGCTCGCCTGCATGCAGCCCATGATTGCGCAGAGGAGAGGCAGAACAAGGAGATTTCCCTGTTCTGCCTAGCAACATGACAGGGATCTACTGCTCCCTGTCATCGGGAGATGTGATCTCTGTCATGTTGTAGTGAGCCCATTCCCCCTACAGTTAGAACATATCCAGGGAACACACTTAACCCCTTGATCGCCCCTAGTGTTTAATCTCTTCCCTGCCAGTGTCCTTTATACAGTAATCAGTGGTTATTTGTAGCTCTGATCATTGTATAAACGTCAATGGTCCCAAAATAGTGTAAAAAGTGTTCAATCTGTCCGCCATAATGTCGCAGTCCCGATAAAAAAAAAAAAAAAAAAAAAAAAAAAAAATTGTAATAAAAATGCCATAAACCTATTCTGCTTTGTAGATGCAATAACTTTTGCGCAAACCAATTAATATACACTTATTGCGATTTTTTTTTAACCAAAAATATGTAGAATACATATCGCCCTAAACAGTGAAAGAAATTTGTTTTATATATTTTTTGGGGATATTTAATATAGCAAAAAGTAAAAAAAAAATTGCTTTTTCTTCCCCAAAATTGTCGGTCTTTTTTTGTTTATAGCGCAAAAAATAAAAACCGCAGAGGTAATCAAATACCACCAAAAGAAATCTCCATTTGTGGGAAATAAAGGACATCAATTTTGTTTGGGTACAACCTCGCAATTGTCAGCTAAAGAGACGCAGTGCCGAATCGCGAAAAATGCTCTGGTCAGGAGGGGGGGGGGGGGGGTAAATCCTTTCAGGGCTGAAGTGGTTAAAAACGCAAAACAGTGTTTTTTTGGTTCCATAGACTTCAATGGAGAAGATGCAGAAAAGCATGTAGTGCGTTTTTGCCACGATTTTACCGCAAACCCCAAAGATAAGTTTTACTAAAGATCACAGATGTTTGTAGTGCCATAGATTGTGGCTTGGCCCTGCCTCCGTGCTCCCCCCTCACTTGCTGCCATTGACAGCAGTGAGAGCGGCTGCAACCTGTGGTTGCAGGAAATTTGCACTGTGTATGGCCTGCCTAAGGGCTGATTCACATAAGCAGCCATGCTGAAAACAAAGCTCCTGGAATGCACTGGGGAGGATGCAGTGCTGAAGCACTGACCCAAAGCATTGAACGGTTTGCTTTTTTTTGCTAAAACTTTGCTCTGTATAGTGAATATTGTATCCATAATTATCTCTACAAGTCTTCACATGACCAGTGAGTAAATGGTGGAAGACTATTTACCAGGCCACACCTAGCTACAGTCTTCAAAGTGAAAGTAATCTGTTCCCAACATATAAAATAGATCACGATTAGAGCCATAAACAGGCATTTCATATGTAGGCAACATTGCACTCCTGTAACCCAAAGATTTAGAAACTAAAATCTTAAAGAGAAACCTTTTGTAATGGAATTTCAGGCCCAATGAACATGGAATTGGAATCTGGAGACATCATTTTACACTCACTTCAAACCCAGAACTTTGGAACCAGATGTCTCAAACCTGGACTTATTTTACCAGTCAACCCACCAGTGCCCATTCAATAAACTGAAGTATCACTGGTTGCAGACCCAAAGCCATTTTCCCAATTATAGGACAAGGTGGTTGGCTTTTGTTTGAGTTTTGTCAATGTCTTCTGTGTTGAGCGGTCATGCAACTCAGGTATATCTGCAGGCACAACAGAAATACACCCTCCTGCACAAACGTGTAGTGCCCTGGTAATGGTATGGAGAATAACTTCACGTCACAGGGATATCACCTTAAAGCGGAGCAAAAAAATAAAAAGCCTTTTCTGTTTCAATCTTTTTATTCAATTTTCACAGTAATAAACATTATGTGATACAAAAGAGTGCAAAACGGCTCTGTCAATAGAAACAGTAAACAAGAAGTCATCAATGACGACATGTTTTAAGGGTAAGGAATTAAGACATAAATCCATGAAGATCCACCAATGGGCATTAGGAACTGTGACAGAGCTGTCAACTATAAGAAGACTGGTATTGAGAAACATTTGTTTATAGTCCACAAATAGGCCAACTTTGTACATTCGGCACAAGGGTCAAGCAGGACAGCATCTACCCACCCAACCACAGAGGCAAGCTTACAGACATACCTAGTGAACATTGTGTCATCTAACACTAGACTTTTTTTTTTTTTAACCTACAATAAATACATATAAATATATATACATACACACACACACATATCCTTTGAGGGATATGGGTACATACGAAACCTAGACAGGAACCCCCAAAGTCGAGACAAAGGGTCCGACTAGAGGGCCTATCTTGCACCGGAGTAAAGAAAGGCACGAGTTAGAGAAAGAAAAGGAAGTCAAAAAAGAGCAAAGAAGCGAGACCACACCAGTCCAGGAGTCCCACCCGGCACCAATCCAATGTCAATCCCAAGTGTCCCGCACCTGCAGGTAAGAAAGCCAAGGGGTCCACACCTTTGTAGCTGCTGATTTTTAATATTAGGACACTACCTGGCATATTATGGGGCACAATTTTCTATCCTGATGTTCAAATGTATGGATTAGTAAGAAATATTGTAACCAAAATGCTATTAACTTAACCACTTGCTAACCGGGCACTTTTACCCCCCTTTCTGTCCAGCCCAGTTTTCAGCGCTGTCACAATTTGAATGAAAATTACGCAGTGATGTGACACTGTACCCAAACAAAATTTTTTTTTTTTTTTTTTTTTTTTTTTTGAGACAGATAGAGCTTTCTTGTGGTGGTATTTAATCACCACTGGGTTTTTTATTTTTAGCTAAAGACCAAAAAAAATTTTATTTTTCCAAAAACAAAACAAAACAAAACAAAAAAAAAAAAAAAAAAAAAACTTTCCCAAGTTTCAGTTTTAAAATTTTGTAATCAAGTAATTTTTCTCCTTCACTGATGTGCGCTGATGAGGCGGCACTGATGATCAGTGCCCCAATTATGAGTGAAAACAATGTCCTGACAGGCTTGCCAGTTTACCCCGATCTGGGATCAACTGTGTCCAAAAGGACACAGGTATCACAGAGCATGCCCGCTGTATGCCGCAGGAATTGGGTGACCGCAATGTAGCCGTCTTTTGGCTACAGCTAGGTCGGCAAGTAGTTAAAGAGTCACTTCCTCCAGCCCTGTGTAGAGCACAGAGAAGGATGCAATAGCCATAATGAAATGAACGCCGAGCTGTGGAACTACAGAGCTCAGCCAAGCCCTTGAAAACAAAAAAAAAAAAAAAAAAAAAAAACTGTCAAAAGCAATACCTTAGAATTGAAGAAAGGACTTTGACAAAGCGCAGGCGCGTGAAACATGTTGGTCGCGGTCGCCACGGCAACATCGAGCTTATGTACCGTCCAGCTTCCTGGGATCTCCAGCTTCCGGTTGTGACCCCGTTCCCCAGCTTACAGATCCAGCCCGTCTGTCCGTAGTGGCTCCTGTGACGCCAGGCACCTGTATGTCAGTCCGGCATGCTGGCTGTGTCTGCTCCGCTGTGGCGCGGGTTACCACTCTCCCTCTGGCACAGAGCGCAAGTGACGGCAGTGTTGAATCCACCTTCCACATCTCCTCCAGCGTGGATGTTATTCACAGTTGAGCCAATGGTTGTAGCACAACGAGCAGTCACCTTGGATTCCACATCCCTCCCTGCACAGCTGAAACATTGAGTGTCCCCCCCCCCCCCCCCCCGCTCAATACATGGAACACATTTGCCGTTATTAACCCCTTGGCAGCTGGCGGTATGGTAACTATTTTTCAGTATATTTCAACAATGGAATTGATGTCCTCCTATTGAGTTTTTATATTTGATCTTTTTCATTTGATTGTTATGACTTTTTAATAAATGTTGGCGTGCATTTTATTAAACTAATCTTAGCTTCACTTTCAGTCCTTTTATTTTTCTGGCCCCATTTGAGTGGTCCGTTTGTGTATCATCCGACTCAAAGCCCACATCGCTGACAACCGTGAGCAATAGGACCAGGAATAGGAAACGACTGTCAGAGAATCCAGATAGCACTCTGCCAGATAGAGACAATTTGAATAGTTCAATGATGAATAACAACTTTAGGGTAAAAATCATGGTCTCACTACTCTTGGAGGATCATGAGGGGAGATCAGCAACATCAGCATATAATGAAGGCCACCCTATCAGTCTGCACTTAGACTGTGTCCCAACCGAGGAAGACATTGGGGACACAACCTTGCCCTTTTTTTGTCATCCCAGTAATAGTAACCAGAGCTGTGACCTCTAACTTTAAGCAATAAACAGCAGACACAGAAAATGGTGTAGGACTTCATCAGCACGGAGCTCAAAAAAAAAAAAAAAAAAAAAAAAAAAAAAAAAACAAACAAAAAAAAAAAAACCCTATTCCTATCTTGCACTGGTCTTTCAGTGACATTGTTCTTTAACAAGAACATGTCAGAATGGCTGTTAAGAGACAGCTGAAGCTCTAAAGCAGTGTTGGTAACGGCCATTGCCTGACTCCCAGAATCAAACGGCCATTGCCTGACTCCCAGAATCAGTAGCAACTAGGGATGAGCCCAGGAGAGATCAGATCTAGTCAGAATCCACCTGAACTAGCCCTCCAGGAAGCGTTCATTGCACAAAGCCAATAATAAGCTGCCCCCCCCCCCCCCCCCCCCCCCGGTAATGACTTATCTACTTATATTTGTCTTTGGGCAGTGACAGCTTCCTGGGATAGTTCAGGGAGATTCAGAATAGATCTGATCTCGCCTGAACTCACCGCTACTACTAAACGCAAAACATTTGGACTAACGCAATTATGTAGAACATGCCAATGTCTTCAATTATTCTCTAGTGTAAAAGTATAAAAGAAATAGGCCAAACAATTTAACTACTTGAAACCAGTCTAAAGAATAGTTTTCCTTCACTGGCCTGAGTAATAACCTAGGTAAGGGAAACCTAAACACTTACTCTTCTGGGGCCCCTGAGCTCCGCATAACTGCCAAAGAGTCGTATGCGGCCCCTGGGCCACAGGCTGGGCACCAGGGGTCACTAGGCAGAGCGTGTCTGCCTAACATTTAATGCAACACTAACTTATTATGAACACTATAAAATGAAAAAAAAAAATGATTAGAAAAATAATATTTTCATGTAAACCTAGTGTGCACGCACCTCAAATATTTGCCTTGGTTATTAGACTGATAATCATTTCATTCACTTTATACTGTGCAGTGTTCTTCTCCTGTTTGGTTTTAATGAATAAACGTTGTGATCCAAAGATTCAGAATACATTAAGCCTAAGGAACGTACAGACAGGATCTACAGCATAAAAAGTGTGGCAGATAACCCTGACCATAGCGACCATCCTCTCAAGTCTTGGGGAAGCTCAGGGGTGGCTATACACTGTCAGGCTGGGTAGAGTACACGTGTACACACACACACACACACACACACACACACACACACACACACACTGTAAGTCAGGTTGGGTTAACCACATGCCTTTCCTGGATGTACAGCTCTGCCAACTATGCAATTCTGGGGGAAATCCTCAGCCACAAGTCACCAGCCTCCAATGTTGGACACACATGATGAAAGATGACTCCATCCTGATCTACTGAATCAACAAAATTTTACCAGCATGTAGTATGGGGGCCAAACTAAGTAAGCCATTCAAATTGTGGCCAATCATGTAGACTTTCATACTACACAGTTGGCATAATGAGGAATTTCCCAAAATTGACCTGACAAAGCATGTGGGGCAGATGACACCCCGGGCATCAGCAGTAAAGCGGCGCTATTTTTAGTACCACCTTACCGTCGTTTTAGCGGTGCTATTCGGCCGCTAGCGGGGTTAAAAGGGTTCAATCCAGCCGCAAAACGCCGCCGGAGCAGCGTTTTGCTGGCGGTATTGCAGAGCTGCCCCATTGATTTCAATGGAGAGCAGCGGTGGAGGAGTGGCGAGTTTATCGCTCCAAAGTAAATGGATCCGCTTTTTTTAGCGCTGTAGCGCCTGAAAAACGCCCGCAGGGTGAAAGGGGTCTTAATCTTATGTGACCATGTACACAGTTTCGTTTATAGTCATTTTAAGGCAGTTGCGTTTGACAGCCTCTCTTTGAAGGCAAAAAAAAAAATTAATTCAGACGCCAAACGCGGTATCGGCGTTTGGCCGCATTTTTGTTTATAAGCGTTTTTAAAAAAAAGGTACCCAATTTTTTGGACATTAAAACACCAAAATATGAAAGAAAAAAAGGAAGATGGAAGAAAGAAAGAAAAAAAGGAAGATGGAAGAAAGAAAGAAAAAAAAGGAAGATGGAAGAAAGAAAGAAAAAAAAGGAAGATGGAAGAAAGAAAGAAAAAAAAGGAAGATGGAAGAAAGAAAGAAAAAAAAGGAAGATGGAAGAAAGAAAGAAAAAAAAGGAAGATGGAAGAAAGAAAGAAAAAAAAGGAAGATGGAAGAAAGAAAGAAAAAAAAGGAAGATGGAAGAAAGAAAGAAAAAAAAGGAAGATGGAAGAAAGAAAGAAAAAAAGGAAGATGGAAGAAAGAAAGAAAAAAAGGAAGATGGAAGAAAGAAAGAAAAAAAGGAAGATGGAAGAAAGAAAGAAAAAAAGGAAGATGGAAGAAAGAAAGAAAAAAAGGAAGATGGAAGAAAGAAAGAAAAAAAGGAAGATGGAAGAAAGAAAGAAAAAAAAAAAAAAAAAAAAAAAAAAAAAAAAAAAAAGGAAGAAGGAAGTTTAAAAACTGGTAATTACTTGCAACGATTCATAGACCATATATAGCCCTTGATCCAATCCAATACACCACAAGCAATGTTTTACAAAGTGTAATTGTAATTTGACCCATATGTTGTTAAGATATGAAAAAGATGACCCCACCATTGAGCATGACCACCGACGTGATCAAACACAGTTTCATGAAATTAGATAGTCACCAGCAGACATTCCTCATGCTCGTGTCCAAGCGTGTCAGACTGGGCCAAACTTTTTCTAGTAGACTGTCAAATAAGGCAATGGACTTGCGTGTAAAATTAAAAAATTTATCGGGGTAGGTTACACAGCTGTACGTACATGTTGGTAAAATATCCTGACATGCGCTGCGCGATCAATGGATGGGTCCAGTACCAACGAACTCTGGTCCTCGCACGCAATTTTCGGCGTCATTCTAGCCTTAAGAGCAACTTCAGGAGCATTTCCTCACATATGCTCATTATGGGATCCATTGTAAAAAGAAAAAAAAAAAAAAAAAAAATAAAAAAAAACACGGGGACAAGGATACTGCTGCTCTTCACTCTGCTCTCACAAAATGGCTGAAATAGTTAAATAAAACCTTTTTCAAAAAAAAAAAAAAAAAAAAAAGGAAACGTTAAGAGGACTTTGCCCCAGCGACCCGTGTACATGGAACCCAAGTAGTCTCAGACATTCTATTGTAGCAATTTGGCAGTTTGACAGTCTCGTTAAACTGGCATACAGCCACCAACAGTTTCTACTAATCCAGCAGCTTCTGGTCGTCTGTTGTAATGAACAAGGTAAAATAAAAAAAGCTAAAATTTCTGACTCCCGAATTTACCAGTCATTAGGATAAGGCAACACGTGGTAAAAGACAGTTATTTAGCCCCACCCACATCTAGGCAGACAAATGGTTTTCCCACACGAACAGTCATATGAAGTGTAAAGAATCCAACATCTGTCTCTTCTCCGGTCTGTAACCTGAGCACCGATTTGTTGCTAAAGGAGACGAAATGTCACCTCCTCACCGCCTGCTTTAACCCTGTAAATGCTGCATCTCTGCAATGCAACTGCATGCATTACATACAGTTGTAGGGAAGTTGCGGTGCAGCCCCATTCACTTAAATGGGTTGCATTCAGCTGCGGTGCTGAACATGACAACCGGGGATCGTTTTTTCCGTGGCCAAATCATGTACACCCCCCCCCCCCCGGTTGCCTTTGCAGCTTAACCACTTCAATACTGGGCACTTTTACACCCTTCCTGCCCAGGCCAATTTTCAGCTGTCACACTTTGAATGACAATTACGCGGTCATGCAACACTGCACCCAAACTATATTTAGCTTTTTTTTTTCTCCCCACACAAAAAAAAAAAAATATTTTGGTGGTATTTAATCACCACTGGGTTTTTTTCCCTTGCTAATTGAAAATAATAAAAAAAAAAAAATCCTTCTTCGCTTGGTATGATTTACTAATAATTCTTCATAATTTTAGGCCTGTATTCTGTTACATTTCTGGTGAAAATAACCCAAATCAGTGTATATTATTTAATCTGTAAGTTATAGAGTCCACAAACTATTAGATATATCTGAAAATTGATCAGTCCTGATGTACTGACGGCCTATCTCATTTGAGACCCACAATTCTCAGGACAGTACAGATATCATTCCCCCCCCCCCAAAATAACCCATTTTTGAAAAAGTAGACAGTCCAAAGTATTAAGCAAGAGGCATGGTGAGTTTTTTTTTGAAGTTGCCATTTTTGTCAAAAGTTTTTGGAGATGAGAGATATACATTTTTATTTTTATGCAGTACAGTGTCATTATAGAACAGGTTTGGTGGTGATCAGGAACACCGACTTGTGACAGTATGAAAAAAACTAAAAATAAAAAAATAAATAAATACATTTTTTTTTAAACATGCTTTGACCAGAGCTGGTGACAGATCGCACTGCTGCGTGGCTCCGAGATCTGGTAGGAGGTCATATGACCATTTTGATGAGAGAATCCCACTGGCGTCATTATGCTATACGCCGGGCGAGAACCAGTTAAGAGGGCAGTAACACTGCTCCACTGTCCCCTCCCCCCCCCAACTGCAAGTGTAAAAGAGCCCCAAAGGGGGAATTGCTTTGCACTTTGAAGAGATCTCCTCTCTCTTCCTGTTGTGTCCCCGGAATAGGAAGAAAAAGGTGATAAAAGGGGCCAAAGGGGGGGGGGGGGGGGGGAGGAAGAGGAAGAAGGCCCCCCCCCCCGATCCCTTTCAAATAATTACTTCACCTCCTTGTTTTTTATATGGATCTAGACACTCAGGTGTGTTCAGACACGACATGAGTCCAAACACACCTGAACTTTCCTGCCAGGAAGCGGTCAAAGCTTTCAGCCAATCTGAGGCACTTTCTGCCTCAAGTATGGCCACGAGCACACACACGCGCACACACTTGAGCTCAGATGAACATGAATGCAAAGACACACATCCGTCCACCCATAGAGTTTGTATTGGTCTGTCTTTTCGCCATCACAAGATTAAAGTGGAACTCCACTTTTGTTGAGGGGGAAAAAAAAAAAAAACACACATTCTCCTCTGGGTTATCCATGTACATTGCAAGGAGTATAACAAACTTTGTTGCAGATTCCTACCTTTTGTTATTTTAATAATGGGAGTGGATTCATAATTAACTGTCAGGTGTGGCAGCAGCAGGGCACCAATGAGGAAATCTGCATCCCTTTAGACGGGTTCCTATTGAAAGTATCTCTCTAAAAATGACATTTTTGTTGCAAGGGATGCCTGAAATTTAACATGTATCAGTGCAGATTTCTGAGAAAATTGGTGAGCCAATCACACAAGCAGGAAATTAGGTTTCTGGGGAGTGGTCAGTACACACTCTGTACAGACCAATCCCAGGTAACCATATTGCATTCTCAGAAAATTACAGAGCTGCAGATTGAAAAGGAAAGGTCATTTTTAATAACATTCAGATACAATATGATGTTGCAATTATATGCGCCATATTTTTTTTACCGTTTTTTTCTCCACGAAAGTGGTTACCCTTTACCGGTTCAATACAGGGCATTTTCACCCTCTTCCTTCCCAGGCCAATTTTTAGTTTTCAGCGCTGTCGCACTTTAAACGACAATTGCGTGGTCGTGCGACGTTGTACCCAAAAAAATTGACGTCCTTTTTTCCCCACAAATAGAGCTTTCTTTTGGTGGTATTTGATCACCTCCGCGGTTTTTATTTTTTGCGCTATAAACAAAAGAGCGACAATTTTGAAAAAAAACACAATATTTTTTACTTTTTGCTATAATAAATATCCCAATTTAAAAAAAAAAAAATTTTTTTCCTCAGTTTCGGCCGATACGTATTGTTCTACATATTTTTGGTAAAAAAAAATAAATAAAATCGCAATAAGCGTATATTGATTGGTTTGCGCAAAAGTTATAGCGTCTACAAAATACGGGATTTTTGGCATTTTTAAAAAATATATATTTATTTTTTACTAGTAATAGCGGCGATCGCGATTTTTTTTCGTGACTGCGACGTTATGGCGGACACATCGGTCACTTTTGACACATTTTTTGGGACCATTCACATTTATACAGCGATCAATGCTATAAAATTGCATTGATTACTGTGCAAATGTGACAGGCAGTGAAGGGGTTAACCACTAGGGGGACACAAGGGGTTAAGTATGTTTCCTAGAGAATGATTCTAACTGTAGGGGGCGGGGACGTACAAGGGGAGGAGACCGATCAGTGTTCCGCTTAACTGGGAACACAGATCGCTCTCCTCTGAACTGACAGGACTTGGATCTGTGTGTTTACACACACAGATCCACGGTCCGGCCCGGTTAACGGGCAATTGCGGGTGCCCGGCGGGCATCGCGGCCGCCAGGCACACGCACCGGGTCCCGAGCAACGCAGAAGGCGCGCGCCCCCTAGACGGCCGGGAATCCCAGGCCGTCATATGACGTCCACCCAGGATGGGAGATCCCATCTGAGGACGTCATTTGTCTATGGCCCGGTGCTGAAGTGGTTAAGAAAAAGGGGAAAAAAAATAAGTCCTACCATGTGAAACCTTGGTACCGATTTTGTGGTTTTGCTTTCTTTTGTTTTTTCGATTACCGTATATACTCGAGTACAAGTCGAGTTTTTCAGCACATTTTTTGTGCTGAAAGTACCCCCCCCCCCCCCCCCGACTTATA